>CM073769.1:122430358-122843675 GCA_037158775.1 Hetaerina titia
TATGTTCCTGCTACTTTGAATCTGTTGATCCAAAACACTTCCGAGATACATAAACTGTTCTTCCTGCTCTATTTTTTACTCTCCTATTTAATGTTTAGCTTAGTCTGTTTCTCTCTGGAAAATCGCATAAATTTCGTATTATTCATATCGATTGTCATCCCATATCTATCGCACTGAATTTCTAATTTACTCAGAAATGCTTGCAATCTCTTGGCTGACTGACAAATTAGAGCTTGGTCATCAGCAAACCTAATAGATTTTATGATTTCCCCCCCGGCCTATCATTCCTACCTTCAGTTCTTCCCACGACTCTAATCATTTCCTCCACATATACCTTGAACAGCACCACTGATATTGGGCAACTCTGCCTTAAAACTCTAAAAAACACTGCCCATCCATAGTGAACAATATTGAACTAAATTTCGAACGATGAGCGAAGAGAATTTTAATGGTATTTGCGAGCACCGTAATTCACCCTTAAGTTTGGCGTGATAAATACTTCAGTGTGCCATTCTATCGGCAACATTGATGGTGGTCGATAGAGGGACCCCTCTTGAATAGCTCAAGTGTTTAGATAAGAAAGAGACGCAGATACCCTTTTCCTATTTTGAGCGTTCCAATTCAGCGAGAAATTTACATTAGTACAATAATTAGTACAATAATAAATTTATAACAGCCTATAAAAAAATGTCTCGGTTGTTTTATCAGTGTTTTCTAACACATGAAATTCTCAATTATGCGTCTATTTCCTTATTCCTGTAATTGTGTTTAACTGTGGATTTGTATCCACAAAGTTTTCTTTGTTCATAATCGAAATTATAGGGAAAACTCTTCCAAGGTGATTACGAGTTAAAATTCTCATAAATAATGCGCCTAATTTTATATTGTCTAACTCGGATTTTACCGAATAAGTCAGTTTGCTACCTACTGGCAAATTCATTAGTAGCTTCTAAACTGTACCCGTGTAATCCTGAAACGGGTATATTTGCTGGTTTATGAAGGCAAATGAAACTCTATTTTCCTGTTTGCTCTGGCTGACCAAAACGCGTGTGATTGAAGCAACTTTTCCTTGGAAATTAAGAAATTTAAAATGTGTAGTGAAATTAAACGAAGCGATAAGAAAAAAACGTACTGAATTTATCCTGATAAAGATCATGAAAAAAGCTTTGGATATAAAACCATTTTAGTAAAATCAATTAGAATCTCAGCGCAACTGGTAAAGATTATTTGTGTTACATTTTCTTTACACTAGCTTATAATGACGACTGAAATCGCTTCTTTATGGAAAATCACAGTTGTTTATTTAGTTCTTAAATACTGGTGAGATATTTCTAGAAGCATGATGCGGAAAAACTGGAGTTTGACATTGGTAGATACGAACTTACGACACAATATATTAGCAACAGGGTTTCGTATACACGCTCGTCAGTTTTAGATAACAATTGCAATTTTATTTTAAAATTTGGTATTATTCTCATAAAAAATGAGAAATTTCGGTCATTTATCATGTCTTTGAAACTTTTATCTCATGTTTCAATGAAAAAATGTATTAGAGCGTGAGAAGCAAACTCCATACCTCGTAGCATCGTCAGTTAGTTATGTAGCACCATAGAAAAGCGAAAGCAATTTGAAAACTTCCCTGAAGGAAGGATTTCATTGAAAATACCCAATTCAGCATCTCATGTTTGATAAAATAATTAATGAAATAAAATAAAATATTTTAATTTAATAAAAGGGATTGAGGCGATTTTTAAACTTTGCTGTCGGCATGCCATTAAGGCTCCTTATTATTTGAATTTTCAGAGTTAGAATTGATTTACCTAAGAAAGGACTCAAGAAAATTTTGGAGCTTACAAATGAAAGGTTGGGTTGATATGGTATTTACGTCTTCTATTTATTACCGAAATTCCTATGTAATTCCTGTTATTCTAAGCTTGAAACTTTTCACAATTCAATTCTCTATATTATCCTCATGAGAAATAATCTCATCGTACTTTTTTGTATCGTAATCTTCGCGTTAACTTTTTAAAATTGACCGTTTACTTGTCTAAATACATGTTTATTCCATCAGTTCATTTTTGGTTGAAGCGCTTACCAGCCAGTAACACTTTAATGATTAAGTCGAGTCTCTAAATTAAAGGTTGCAAAATTTTTCGCAAAAGAGATTGCAAAAATGCAGTTGTCGATGACGTATGCCATGTGTTCACGACCCCGTACCTGCTTCTCTCCTCCGCTCTTCACAGGATTTGCTTGTATACTATGGTTCTTTATTGGTCACAGGCGTGGCGAAATCACAGAGACAGGTGTACATTGTAGCGGGATCGCAAGGCGGAAGGAAAAGGGTGCAGAGGACGGGCGGGGGAAAAATAATAGCAAAGGGAGAGAAAGGGTGGTGGGAGGGTCGGGCACTTATCGCTGACCGTTTCCCATCCTATCCAGCGTGCCATTGCAGCCATGCGATCACTCGCATCTCCAGCTTGTTTGTTGTGCGTGTGGCCGCAACACGTGCCTGACCGGTGTGGCTCCACCCACACACCCACTGAGAAGGGAACGAAACCCTTTTTTTCCTTCTTCTGCGCTGAAAAGTAATTTAAGAAAGATTGGAACATGACGAAATGGATTACAAGACCATTGCCACCCTATAAACTGGTAAACCTGTTAGGAATTGGATTTATACTCCATTACTCCGCACGAGTCGTATATACGTTCTATTTAACCAGTGATATGTTTGCTTTTGGAGTCAACGCTCTTGTGATATCAGATTTATTGTAGAACAGGTATAATGAATATTTATTTATTAGGTAATCTACCGGTTAAGGTAGGTTTTTGGATGGACACAACCATCAAAAAAATATTCTGCAACTCCAAACAAAACCCAATCCAGCAACCTAAACTACATCAGGTCCCTCTTCATCTCGGTGTACTTCTTTCCTCCCTTCATCCCATACAACATCCCTATCCTGTTCCTACCCTTTCCTCGCTTGCCCAACATTCTCCCCTCTATTACCTTCTTCAAGATTCCACTACCGCTCAATACGCCTTTCATCCATTTTTCCTGCCTCCAAATAAATTTCTAAAACAAAAAAAAAACAAAAAACATAATAATGAATATATGTTTTAGAAATTTATTTGATTTTTTGGTGATATAGTTAATCGTTTCGATAATTTTTCTTCGGTTTTCAAAGTAATAGTTTTAATATTTGTATACATATGTACAAATATTAAAATTTCCGAATTACGTAATTGCTTCGTGTTTAAATGTACATCGGAATGTATATTGCACACTATCATTTCTTTGTTACTATTTAATTTATTTAAAAAAATAGTAATCAACGTTCTTGATGTTCTCTACACTAGTCGGTTTTCGTCTCTACACAAAAGCAATGCATAATCGTTAATTAGGAGTTCGATTTTCCGAGTTGCGACCGTGTGAACACTTCATATTGGCTTATGACATCAGGTAATTAGTCAGATTAGACAATAGTCACTATTACCCCTTAGGCCCCACTTGTTACAATAAACCTTTGATCACTAGATGTATTATCCAGTGGGCGGAGGACAGCCGTTATCGGCCGGCGCGCTCTCTACAACCTCCTTCATCCTCTGCACGGGGTCGGGAGGGAGGTCTACACCACTGGATAGAGAAGGGGCCAAGAGTCACAAAGTGATGTAACTGCGAACGTCTTTTCTGGACGACCACTAATGTGAAAAGTATCCAAGTGGGAGGAGTATCTATGGCCCCCTTCCACCCTTCTGGGTCTCCCCTGTCCTTTGTCCACCCCTTCCAGCCTCCAGTGACATTAACCTCTAATTCCCAAATCACAAAAGCGAACCGGAGTCACGTTCTCTCCGGGCGGATAAAGTACGGCAACACCGCAGTTGGTTTTGAGTTTTCTACTATCAATCAAGGCCCCTAAACATAATATCGTGGAGAGATAAGTTACGTCACATCGGGGGAGATAACAAACCAATTATTATGGGAGGTCTCCGGTAGAGGGTGTATCTAGAACCTCGTCGAGGGCTTATTATGGACGATACTGATCGATACCATCCACCTCGTCTGCGTTCCCACTCGGCCCCCGGCCACCACCCTTGGGCACCCGTATCGTCCGCTTTGGAACCCTTCCCACGACAACCCACGTCACACCTCCCTTACCTCTCCCTCTCCTCTTCCCTTAATGCCCCGTTGCCCTCCCCGAAAACTCCCACTATTCCGGCAGATTCCGCGATTAACCGCCGCCTCGACGTTTTTCTGCGGTCGGAACAGACCCAGATGCATGGGGAAGGGGGGCCAAGGTTGGGAGGGGGTGGATGCAATCGTTCGTGGGAAGGTCACCGATCCCGGCGCACATTCCACACCGCTCGCTAAAATGGAGATTCCCCCTTCAACACGTGCGGCTGTGCGATATTTTATTTAAAATAACGGGCCCCAATATAAAAAGAATGTCGAGGGGAGAGTTATGGCATGAAAAATGAGCAAAAGTATTTAAGATGGAAATGGACGTTATTACATTAGTGTGACGCATTTTTTGTGATGCGGTGCGAGGGAAAAACATATTCTTTACTTCATCTGTGCGACCTGTCCCATGTAATATAATTTTTTCGTATTGTTGGAACTGGCGGCGTAATGCGGAGTTTAAAATATTTTCTCAATGTTTCAAGTGAACTCGCATGATTGATAATTTTGTGATATAAAACGTGGCGACAAGTCTTCGAGGCTTTAGGGCCTCCCATTCTGGATTGCATAGTATTGTCTGACTCTTGGTGCTTTGGATTACTTTCGGTTCATTATAAGTGAGACATAAGTTTATTTCACATGACATTATCAAAAATGTTACATTTTAAATTTTAAAAATTCCGGTTTGATGTTCATTAAAGTTTAAACCTTAAAATGGGATATATTTCTTGCATTTAAAATACCAAGAGCACTTTGAAATACTTATTCAACTCAATTGAATTGAATTAACTGGAAATGCAAACTGCAACCCATGAAAAATCCGTATTAATGTATATCAATGCAGTCAGTATCAATGGATCTCACTATTAGAGGAAGTACTGTGACTTTCCGACTGAGTGATTAGGGAAGAGATGCAAATCACTCATGTAGTTCTTAATATTTATACTGCAAACCTGTCCTTAGGCCATATTTGGAGAAGGCTGTCGTTCACCTCACGGAATCCTGATGGCTTTCCGGAATTTGCTAAGTATTATCATACTTGAGACAGCAAATAATGCATAAAAAGGCGTCTGATCATGGTAGCTGTACTTACAACTTAATGCATGAAACTAGAATTTCGGCCAGATTTCCTTGGCTGCTTGAAGGCAGGCGTCCAACCAATATTCAACCTCATCCGTTTCGACTGGTTCCTGGCTACGTGCCTGATTAGACGATATTCACAACCAATGCTATATCGTAATACTATGTATCGTCGATATTTATCGTCCCTCGATGCTAATGTCAGTTGCTTCGAATGCACCATATCGACCGCGTCGACATGGACAACGTATCGACATGATGCACACTCACAAACACGCGGGCGACATCGTATTACGCCGCCGCACGTGGGCGCCCTCTCAGCGCCGTTTATATTCCCATCCCCTCCTCCCTGGTCCTCTTCCACCCTCTCTCTCTCTTTCTCTGTCTCCCTCCCTCTAACCCGCTTGTCTTCCCCACCATTCGTTTTCGCGTGAAAATTAAAGGGAGCTCTCGTGTTTTCCCTTTCGTTTCGATTCACTGCCTTTCGCGTCTCGCGTGTGCTGAGTGCACCTCTGCGACTCATCTTCCCCCCGTCCCGACCTCCTCCTCCCCCCCCTCAGCCTCTCTCCCTCCCATCGGCGTTTTTTGTGTTTTGGGCGGGGGAAGAATTAGCGCGCCGGCCGCGTCGTTAAGTCGAACGTTGTCTCCCAGTGAGAGAGGGAGGGGAAAAAAGAGAGGTGCCCATTACATTGCGCGTCATTATATTCTCCCGTGGGGAGGGTGAGTACGAGAGAGAGAGAATATCTTCCTCCGCCTTTCCCCTTACTCCTCAACACCCCCGACGACAATCTCTCTCTCTCTCTCTCCCTCCGCTCTCATTCTCTCTCCACTCCCTTCCCTCTCCTTTCGTCCCCGCTCCCCCGTCCCTGCCTCACCTACATCTCTCCCGTTGCCCCCTCCTCGCTCTGCTCCCTCCACTTTTTTGCCGATTTCAGCCTTTCCATAGTCCTCACGCAAAGTGCTCGGAGGGGGTGAGTGGAGAGCGTGGAGGTAGGGGGCGGGAGGGGGGTGGGAGGTTTTCGGGGGGGAGGGGTGCATTCTTCTGTTGGTGGTGGAAGAGGATGATGGCGGTGGTGCGGGGGCGGGAGGGGAGGGAGGGAGGGGTGGTGGAATGAGGGGTAGCCCAGCACGCACACTCGAGGCGGAGGGGCCCACCCAATCCGTCGCCCCTGCCTCCGTCTCCCCCTCCCTCCCTCGTCCGCCCTCCCCCCCGCGACCGCCGCCTCGCCGACAGCCTCGCAGTGTGCTTACGGTGGCGTGGGAGTGTGGACCTTCCGCAGGGAGCAAAGTGATAACATACGAGACCGGAGACTCGACCGGGGTTCGCACTCCGCGCCGCCCACTCGGAGTGCCCTCGCCCGAAGCACCACCCTCCTCCTCTCTCTTTTTCTTTCTCTCTCTCCTTTCTCTTCTTCTCTTTTCTTCCTCTCCGCTTTCCCTCCTCTCTTCTTTCTTCTCTCATTCATCTCCTTTCCTGTTTCTCTCTCTCCTTCCTGTCCTGTCCCTTCCTCTCTCTCTCCTCCTTTTCTCTTTCGTCTCCCTTCTTCCCTCCTCATCGTCATCATCAACATCATCTTATCCGCCTACACGCCGAGGCGACCCCGGCCCGCCGCGTGGTGATTCGGTGCGTTATTTTGCGCTCCGGCCTTCCACGCCCTCCCCCCCCATCTCTCTTCTCTCTCTCTCCTCGTCTCATTCCACGGAACCACCGCCCCTCCTCCCTGTCTTCTTAAGCGGACCGGGATTAAGGGGCCGGGACGGCGGCAGCGCGGCCCGGGACCTCACCTTTCGTCTCCCCGGTCTCCCGGCGCGGGTCGACCACATCGGAGACCGATTTATTCGCGGTTCCCGGGTGTCCCGCGGTTGGTTTCCTCGGTCTCTATCTCTCTGTCAAGCGGGGCTGTGGAGTTTTCAACTGCCTTACTCTCCTGTGTCCCATCCGAGTGGCAACCTCTCGTCCTTCCCATCCGGTATCTCTGTCTTTGTCTGCTTTGTTTTCGTCGCGCGCGCCGCCGTCGCCGGGAGCAGTGCGACCTGGGGTCCGGGAGTGTGTTCGCCCGATTGCCGCCGGCCGCCGGAGCCGGTCAGTGATTCAGTGATCTCAGTGGAAGGAGGTGGTGTTAGTATTTTTGAGCGACGCTCGAGGAGGAAGAGAGTGGAAGTGGTAAGGGGCGGCAGGGCCGGTAAGGAGGAGGAGGAGGTGGAGGAGGAGAAGGAGGAGGAGGAGAAAGAAGAAGGTCCCGCTGTGGATAAAGGAGTGCGGTGAGTCTCGTTGTACTCTTGGTCTGGGGTGACACGAGGTGCCGTGGAGAGTGAATAACATCGGCGAAGCGTGGAGGAGTATTGTGAATTTTTTTCGGGACAGGCTTGTTCAAAAATACTGGCGCATTAGATGGGGTTTGGTCGTCTGTCCCTTCATCCAACCACGTCGCCCGACTGTGGGGTATCTTTATTTTCTGCCAGGTTGAAAATACGACGGAAAATTCCCTCTTTTCAATGCCACGTGGATAGAAGTCTTTCAGCCGTAGATGTTTTTTTCGGAATTTTTGGGTCACGTTTAGTTCTCCGATTCGATTTCGTTCGATGAAGGGTAATTTTATTCTGCTGTGGCTCTTGCTTGCTGTGATTATTATTTCACGTCAAGCTAAAAATTTATAGCACCCAGAAATTCATGCAATTCTTTGCTTAATGTATGAATTTATATCTTTTCGCATACTGGAGTTGTCCATTTAGTGCAGGGTATTTTCCAATTTTGTATCCTGGTTCACTGCGGTTTTATACCGATTGTGTACGTGTTCCACCTTTTTTCTTATATTTCCGAAGATATCAGAATGCTTCATTATGTGGTGGATTTCCTGAAAACTGATATTCTCAACAATATTCACCCAAGAGTATTTATCTGAGAAAAAACCGTGGAATGAACATTTCAGTTAACCTCAGATTTTACTCATTTAGCATTCATTCTGTGAAGCACGGTAAGATATATTAATGAAAAAGCATTCCGTTTTACTGTTACACCCCAGCGGAAGGGCGAAAAAATGTCAAAATATCTAATACCCTCTTCAGTAAAAGCCGTTCGAAGTTTCGCTTAAGTTAAAATAATTAATTAATGTGTGACACTAAATACCTTTGTATTTAGAACCAAATTGGTCGTTTACCATTCCACTATATTTTACATATCTTGGAAACACGCTATTATTGGGCACAAGGATCCAGACATTCCCCTAATACCTTCAATCGCAGACCGTTGTGCTGGAAATCCGCGGCTTGGGATACCTCCACTGCCCCGACGGCTCCCTTCTGCGATCATGAGCAAGTTGTCAGCCGGTCTGGCGGGTCCAAAACGCGAATTTGCTGCTTCCCGATCATCCATCGACCGGGGTCGATTTCGCTACGACACACGTCAGCCCCAGGAATCAATCATCGTTCAACGAACCAGGCGTTCTTTCCCAGGGCGAGATTCGAAGCCCGTGACCTTCGCCTCGGTCCCATACGTACCCCAGTACCTCCACTACCTGACAGGGGAGTTGAATCGGCCCGGAGGATTCCCCGTCTGCGGGCGAGTAAATGTTCCCCGCTCGATCCAATGTGTCCACACGGGCCCCACGCGCTTACGCACTCACCCACCCTCCTTCCCTCAAACACTCACACACACACATGCACGCAAACAGACTCCATCCTAACGACGGGGCGTGCTGAAGGCGGGGGTGGGTTGAGATATCAAGGGAGGAGTAAGGAAAGGGGCGAGAGTGGGCGGGGCGGGGGAGGAGGGGGTGGGTGCGGGTGGTGGACGGCGTGGCGAGAAGCGGGATGAAGGGAGTGGGCTCGATCGATGCCGCCCAAAATGGAACCGGTTGTTGCACGGGCGAGAGGGAAGGAGAGACGGGGAGCGCGCGTGTCTTCTCTTCGCCCCCCCTCCCTCCCTCCGTCGGCGGTGGCGTCGGCCCGTGTTTGGGTGCACGGGGCCGTGTGTGTGACCGCTGCCCGGCGCCCGTGTCCGTCGCGGATGGCGGCCAACGGTCGTCCCGACGTCCTCCGTCCGCTTCCCGGAGCAAGACTGAATGATTGGGAACGGGAGTGGGGCACCTACAGGGAGCAGCGCCGAGAAGTCTAAAACTCCCGACCTCGGGGAGGGAGTTGGAATCAGGCACGCAGCCATTCCCCTGCACCCGGAAGGAGTCTGTCCATTTAAAAAGACCCGTGTCCTTGACCTCCAAGGTTTGCGGAGGAGGGAATAATAAAGCGGTTTAGCATTTGATCGATACTTATCATCGAGCTCATGCAATGCATCGGGGATGCCGGTATTATTCGTGTCATTCCGCCGGAACGCCGAGGGAGGATGCTCGTTGAAAAATATGGGCGGATTTTGTTTTCGAAATGATCCTCGAATTCTCGTTGCGATTTTAAGCTGACGCATATCGAAAACCCTTCTTAAATTCCTTGACGATTTGATTGGCCATCAATCCTCTCTGTAATAAATTCTCTACAGTTGTGGTGGGTAAGTGAAAAATCTTGATCAGTTTAATTTGATGATAAAAATGACGCAACGAGGTTGCTCAGGGCATTTAAGTTCATCTGGATGCACTATTGAAGTACTCACGGTACTTTAAGGCGTAGTAGGTCATCCATCATTTTGATCGATTGAAAACTTCTGTAAACACCTCACCTCTGCATGACACTTTTAATTTATATATGGGTGTCATGCAGAGCTCGCATCACACAGTTTTTATCGTAAGATGTGTGTTTGTACCCTTTCAGTGAGACGAAATTACCTAATTTCCGTTTACAATTATGTGGTAAGATTGCTCTATAGCGTTTGTGTGTTGAGTTTAATGCAAAAATCGAGTGAAAACAAATAGATCCTTGTTTTAAACATCGTTATAAAATGATGAACGCACAATGATAAATAGTCCTACTGGAACGGCAGATATCCTGGTGAATTTCCACCTTGTTTAAAGCATGAAAATTTACTGCGTTAGTCGCAGTAGTTGTTTCGGTATTGCATGCCGAGGACATGAGTTTGGTATTTCCATTTGGCGGATGCTTCGGCTTTTCTCTCGTTTTACTCGGGCTATCGTTTTAAACTCAGGTCACGTGACGTTTCTGTTTATCATATTGAACGGTTGGGTAAGGAGAGTTTGCTTCGTGGCAGGTTACTCTTCCTTGGATTAGCCTTACGAATGGGATTGCTTTGAAATATGACACTCAAATACACTCGGATGGTTTTCGTTCTTTTTTAATAGGATTCGAATTGAATGAGCTATAAAAGTTTTATCTTAACAATATCAAACTTTTTACTAATTTTCATCTATTTTTATGATACTGACGTTTTAATAACATATAGGTACAAGCAAATGAGATCTACATTATTAGTAAACAATATTAATGCATGCTGAAATTATACCAATGAATTAGCGAGCGTTTTGAAAATAAATTAATACTCGGAGTAACTAGCTAACTTAATACGATATTTTTGTTCTTTAAGTACGGGGATATTTGACTTTTATTCTCTTCTATAGAATGATTGAAAATAGTAGCACATTGATATTTTGGTGTCTTGCAAACCACCACTAAGGTGTGTGGCATGGGGTGAATAAACTTCAGGCTAATTTTGACCCGAATATGACCATACCAAGATCGGACAATGTTATTCTGATACCTTATTTTTCATGGAAAAAATGACATCTTACATTTATCTATTCTACACTTACCTTACAATGCAATAATTTTTACAAATTATTCTGGTGTGTATTCACTCCCTGCCACACATCCTAGTGGTAGCTTGCAGGGCAATAAAAAAATTCTAAATTTCAAAGTGTAAAAATCATTCACTTCGACTGGAAATCGAACACGGATCCTTCGATATCCGGTCTAGTGCTTAGCCAGTTAAGTGAACGAGGTGTTCTGTTAATTTCCGAAATTTTTGGGGCTTTAAGGAACAAAATGTTATGACCATGAGTTTAATGTTGCGAGGTGACCAAAGCCGTCATAAGTCGATTTTGCGAAAGCCAATTAAATCCTCGAAATGGTAGGCAATGCTTCATCCAGTTTGTAATTCCATCGTCTTCGCATTCGGTCTAATCCAAAACTCGATGTGAATGCAGTATTGACCATAACTCTGATTGAGAAGAAAGATAAAGTTTAAAAATCCGACATCATGGACAGAAGGCCAATTTAGTGAACAATCGGCGTCAACATTCTATTGACATGAAGAAACGAAGGCACAGTAATCAGAAGAAAATAATTTTGAGGATGTAGTAAAATTTAGCTCTTCTTCCATAAAGAAAATGAATTTAATTAGAAATCTAAAATTTTAAGCGATTAAATTAATGGAGTTAGTACACAGCACGGTATTTAACAGAAACTGATAAGGATATTTCAATAGAATTCCTTCAAAAAATCAGTGGTTGCATCCCCTTTGGCACTATTTTCTATCCTTCAAGATCGTCTCATGATGTTCTTATTTCGTTTTGGTCATCTTTCTCGGTATTTTCTTTCTCAATATTCCTATAATGCTCTTTAGTTTGGTTGTTTTTTTACATCCAATCTACTCTCATTCTTTTCCTTAATGCCTTAAACTCCATCGTTTATTCGCATTCGTGCGTGCTCATCAGTAGTTTCCTCTGTGTACTTCTAGATACTCAAACTGTATCGGTACTTATTTTTTATCACTAACCACCAGAAACAGCTTCAAAAACTTTAAACCTGTTTTGGTCCACTTTTTCAACCGTCCGTGATATGGGTTAAGGGTAGGTACATACTTTTCTATAGTCTTTGATCAGAATTGATGGTGATTATGTTGAATGTTCAAATTCATCCTTTGGTTCCTGTGTTGACATTCATGGTGATGAATGAGCGACTGGCCTTTCTCAACTAATGCGCGAGAGGGAAATTACTGCGGCAGGTACTTTGCACATCATTGGTAACGCTACACTCCACTTAGAGACTGTCACGTTCGTGTCCAACATGGTAAAGGAAACGTTGGCTTTCGGAGTGCAAGCAAATAATCCGATAGATGGATTGTGCCCCTAAACCGTCGTTTGAGAGTGATATAGGATCAGAGTGGGATGAATGCAATATGCGAATTCCTAGTGTCCATCTCAGATTTTGTGTCCGCTGTTTTGAGATGATTTCAGCGTCACATTGATTTCATCTCTCTAGGTTTTTTCGTAACTTGATAGAAAAGGTTTCAATTTTTGATGGCTAAAGGGACGGAATAATTCTGCTCTGAACTCTGATATTTATCAGCTTTAATCTACTCGCTTTTTCTTCATGAATGCATGAAGAAGAAACAGAACCGTAGTTGGATATTTTGTGTAATTCACTTTGAAATTTATATGCTATTCAATCCCTGTTGTTATATTTTTATCAGTGATCCTCAATTTCTTAATCCCTCCTTTTCTCAATTTATTTCTCTTGTGTGTCTATCACATGATATGTATCGTACACGTATAAGTGCTTTAATTACAAATGGTTGGTAGTGGTAATGTACTCGTGCATGTTTTATTATTCGACCACTAACGTACTTTTCACCACATGAAATTTCTGTGTTTCATATCATGACACAATTATAATATGTCATGGCAAGGGCAGAGAGTGAAATATATTCGAAGGAACGTATACTGTAAAATTTTGATAAAAATATGGAATGGTATAAAAATGGTAGATAAGCTTATTTTAAAAAGTTTTACGAAATATGAATGGATACATAAAGACTATGTCCTAAGGTAAACCCCTCGATGTAACCCGTCGCGCGACACCTTACAAAAAGTAGTGAAGGTTAAGGATAGTCGCTAGGTAGAAAAGCATTTGGTTATCAATTAATTCATTTTGAATATCAATTCAAAACGAAGTAACTCAACGCCATTTCCTGTTATGCAAAATGAATGGAATTTTTAGAATTTCCATTTTTTGTGACTTAGGTGATTTATTTCGACGACATCCTATGTTTAAAATGTATGCCCGTTAGTGTGTTTCTCATAATAAGTTCGGATGCCTTCAAATAAATTTGCATTTTAAACGGCTCGCTCTTTGCCCAAATAATCTCCTTTGAATTCCTCTATGAGTGACGGAGTAATGGAGTTATGATTATAGTATGCGTGGATTCAAATTCATGAACGAATAAAGGTGATCCCAAAATTCAGCGTATAAAAGCCGATTAAAGGATAACTCGATTGCTCATTTCACGTCTCTTACGTGGAGTTCTGCCGGCAACTTCGGCGAGGACCCGGGTGTTAGTGCAATATTTATCGTCAACAGCGCTTAAAGGTATGACACTCCGGAGTAGTATGCCTCCGAGGCAGCCCAAATCACTCAAAGTGGGCACCATCGCAGCTGATGGGGCGCAGAGTGTTCAAGTCCCGATGCGATTCGACATTCCTCCTCTCGTCCAGCCTTGCCCTCCCCCCGCCCCGTGGCAAAGGGCCGTGAGTACTGGCGGAAGACGAAGTCCGAGGCGGCTTTAAGGAGAGTGACTCATCCCCTCGGCCATCCCGCTCCGTCGTGCACCTGTGGCGACTCTCGGATCTCGCCCACCCTCCTCACCCTTCTTCCCCTCCCCCTACTCCTTCTCCCTCCTTCCACCTTCGCCTTTCGTCTTTGCGATCCCACCCCCTTCCTTATTGCTCCCCCATCTCGCGGATCCTCGTCGCGCATGCTCCACGCCCGACGGCTCTTACCGCTTGCACATTCCTTCCCCGTCTTCCCTCTCCACCCTAAACCATCTTTTCAGCCAGTCCTTGCTAAAACTTCTTCTGTGGTTAGAGGTACCGGAGGGGGAGGGCGGGGGAGAGAATCGTGTGACGAAGCAAGGGAGGGGGATAGGCGAGCATTACCACCTCATGACATTGTAGTTGGGTATCGCAACCACGCTCCCCTTCCCACATGACCTCGCATTGGAACTTTCGTGTCCATACCGTCAAATGCTAGAACCCCAATTTCAATGTGCCATCGAAAAATCTGCCCTAATTCTTGAGCAATGCGTATCGAATAGCCTCAAGCGCTTTGAGCTACTGACCAGATGGTTCAGGTTTCATGTCCATTGAACAAGCCCATTGAAAATACAAGCGGCCCGATTTTCTAGTCACTGGGACTTCATGGAAAGCTATAATGATATAGAGTCGCTTCAAGATTAAAGAACAGATCAATCTTACTTGAATGTGTGAATTTTAAAAACCTCAAGGCTTATTTCGAAGCTGGGTAACTTATTAAAACCAATCCTTGGGTAGACTACTGAGGCATTGATAATGATAGACTGGCAGCAGTATTGAATGTCAAACGGATGCCTTAGCGTGAGAAATGCTGTGAGCAAATAAAACATTCTAATGTAACGCTGAAATTTATTTATGGTTTTGAATTGCGCTCCATTGTAGTCCAGAGGAGAGTCGTGGTCATTAAGCACCCAAATGGGACCACTTTTAAACTTGTGAGTCCTTCACTGTCGCGGTGAGCCTCAGACTTTGTCCCGAATGTATTTGAATTTTATTCCCAGATTTATAAAATTATCATTAGGGCCCTGAAGGAGCCGGTGATTACGTGAAACTGCTCCTTATGCGTTGCTGCTGTGGCACATTCTGTCAGCGTCACAGAATGGCCGCGATAGCCTAATTGCCCAGTATTCCCTCCGGCGGGTCCGTTAGGCCAATAATGGATAATCAGAGAGAGTATGTGTATTTGTGGGTGAAAGGTCAATAATGGAGTCTCAATTGATTGAGTAATTAACCACTTGGCAGTAATATTCAATAAACCTTACCCAGAATCCAAAATTAGTACTTTCCAAAAGTTGCGTTTATTGGTTGGCCATGGTGACGTTTTCATGGAGTATTCCATCATCTTCTCGAAAGATCCGCTCGTCACTTAGAATATATCATGGGCTCAAGTTACGAGGGGTAGCAATCAGTCAGGCACTGATGCGGCAAACGTTGTAAGTTAAAGCTCATAAACACGAACTCTCTTCTGGTTGGAACTAATTGGTTGATGCTTAAAACTACTTAATTCATAATTCTTTGGATATCCAAGTAATTTTACAAGTTTCTATAAAACTCTTTTTCTATTACTGTGATTTATTTTATCCCACGTGTACAACTAGCGAATGAGTAACAGTTCAGCTGTGTGATATTATCACATTCCTTGAATTGAGTTCCTATTATCACTATAAATGAATTAATAAGTCCATTTCATTGTATCTGTCTGCGAGGTAAACTTCACATGAATCATGAAGAAAGCTATGGTATAGGTTCTCATAGCCAACAGTGAGATACTCATTTCTGGTATCTGATCCGTCGCAGAGAAAGTTAGGCAGCAAAATATGTAAATTTTACCTTCGTCTTATGCATCTCGAGTACCCAAGATAATGTCTTTGACACACGGGCGGTGACAATTGACAATTACCCAATTCAATTAATTCTCCAAATTCTTAATAACAATGTGGTAAATACTAATTCAAGCAACCTATTTCCAAAATCCAGTGCTGATCTCCAATTGGACCTTTTACATCCTGACTGGTTATCATAGACTTTGTGTAGGTATCAGAGGCTTTATGAAATTGAGTGGGTTTAAATATCGGATAGTGTTTTTCAATAAGAATTTTTATCTTTGCCCTCATCGTTTTGGGAAAAGTTTTGCATGTTAGATTTACTTTTTGTGCACAGATAATAGCATTCTGTAGACGATGGTCACTGGCATTAAAAACAACAACAACCATGGTCTTGCAGTTTGATCCCAAATAATGAGTTCTGCCGCTGAAATATTTCAACCCATAGAAACCCCGTTCTAAATTTATTCTCTTCGCGGCGTCAAGCCGACTTGCTTTAACATGGTCGCCGGAACACCAGCCGCTCAGCCATCCAGACAATATTAATTGGGAAAAAAACAGCGATGCATAAATACGTAGATTTAAGCTTCGGAGTAACTATATCTTAGAAATTTGTTCATTGAATATCAATATTTTACCTACAAATTTCATTAAGTGTACATACAGGGTGTGTTCCGAAGGTAACCAAGTATTTTTAAAAAGTAATTTAAAAAACCATAAACACAGTAATCAATCCGAAGGTCGGTTTGGTAGGTGATGGTAGAGTTCACCCAGTACTAAGCCTCACGGCGTGTGAAATTCACACATCAGGGGGGGCAATCCCTTTCCCTGTGCCGGTTATGGTTTCCCAGGATGACCTGGTACCCGAAAAATCACATAGCTTGGGTGGAACTGCAGGCGCCCAGAGTAGCTTGCCCGGGATTTGAACTCGGGCCCTCCGGTCAGTAACGCTCAACCCCCTGGACTAACGCGACCCAAACAAAAAAGTAATTTATTTAACATATTTGCTCAAACATTTAAAATTCTTTAAAGTACTGTTCTTGGGTCTCTACACATTTTTCCAGCGACCCTGCCATGACCGGTACGCGCCCTGGAAGGCGTCTTCGGGGACCTCTCGCAAGGTCGTCACCCCACGGCTGATCGGATCTCTTCTATTGACGAAAAACGAGTTTCTTTCAGGGCTGTCTTAATCTGAGGGAACAAGAAAGAAGTCTGCTCGGGTGACGTTAGAACTATAGGGGAGTGGGACAGCGTTGGCACCTGGTGTTTGGCCAGGAACTCGCGGACTCTTAGCACGTTGTGGCAAGGCGCGCTGTCGTGATGGAGTTGCCAGGTAGTGGAGATGTCTTTTCTCGTCCTGATGGCCTTTTCTCGGAGTCTTTCCAGCACATCCACGTAGTGGGAAGCGTTAACTGTCTTTGAGGAACAAACTCCTTATGGACCACTTCTTTACTATCGAAAAAGACAATGAGCATTGTTTTCACTTTTGATTTGCTTATTCTTGCCATTTTGGGCTTGGGGGGCTGGTCGGTGTGCCACTCAGAGCTTTGGCGGTTTGTTTCTGGGTCATATTAAAAAACCCAGGTTTCATCACCAGTGATGACGTTGTCCAAATAATCAGCTTTATTTTCAATACGTTGCATTTAACGTTCATTTGAAATATCCGCTCCGCTAGTCTTTTGGTCGTCTGACAACACCTTAGGCACGAGCTTGGCGCACACTTTCCTCATCACTAAATCTTCAGTAACAATACAAAACACAACAGTAGACGATAAGTTTAGTTCATTGGCAACCATCTTGATACTCAATCGGCAGTCAGAGTCCAACAATTGTCGAACGGTTCTGCTGGTTGACGGTCGCCTAGAGTGTTGTTGGTCGTGAACCTCTTCCCAGCCCTCCTTAAAGGCCTTTGACCACCTCGGAACTTGTGAGTAGGACAGAGCAGAGTCCCTGTAAGCCCTACGAATCATTTTTGTAGAGTTCTCAAGAAGTTTTTCAGTTTACCACAGAACTTAGTAATCGTGTAACGTTGTTCGATCGTCGATTCCATTTTTTTCGTGACACGGTCGGCGCGCAGAGGTGTACAATAACTGACTTCTTTGCCACTTCTACAGCTTGGAGGGAACTGAAATTGGTTTTGTGGCAAAACCTAGCATTTCCCTCACATACTCCTAGTAGTTTGATCCCACTTCAACCAGTAAGAGCAGCGTGGGAAATTCAATTGCATTACTTTCGGAACGTACCCTATATATACATGCGTTCCGAAATTCTGGAATCATTTAATAAGTAGTTTGGGTGTAAATGGAAAACAATTGGTTTGAGAAGATTAGAATTTGACATAACTATGGCGGCTGGAACCCACAGTTTTGGATCCAGATGAAACTTTAACGAAGATGAGGTTTAAAACCGCTCACTTATTACTTAGCAGTCATGCCTCTGCTTGTGGATGCTAGATATGTATTTTCAAACGGCTGGAGTGAACGCATTGAAACCATTCCGTTGCAAAACTTTTGATGGATATGACCGGTATTAAATGGGTCAAAGGTGACTCCAATGCTGCCTATTGTGGGATCCAAAAACATCCCTCAAGGCAAAAAAGATTATACATCCTTATGAATGTAAAGGATATTATCTGAGGAATGAAAAATGCCATGCAGGCCTTTAATAATTAGCGCAGAATTATGCATGCATGTCAACAAATGCAAATTTTCTCGGAAGGCATGTAAAACGCAAAGAAAACTTACTTCCTGACACTCCGTGGAAAACGAATAGCTAGCCTAGTTTGTCAAAAATGTATTTTAGTGCATAAATTAATTAAAGTCTATTTTTCAAGCTATCGCCAAAATATACTGTTTTTTAATATGGCATTGAATGGGGGATTATATGGCGGTTAAGGTGAACCTTCGTTGACGAAATAGTATGTAATAACCTACATTGAATACATTCAATGTAACTTCACATTTTTACTGTTATCTGATAAGAAATATAGACAAAATGCTTCATAGCTCAATTTAAAAATTAACACAAACACGGGATTTCACGTTCCATCGGACCTAGCATGTACAGGAATATTCCTGTAGGAATGGCACATACGTGCATCTGAACAATAGTGTGAATTATCAATTGAAAAAGTGGAGACAGAAAATATTGATTGCGATCAAAAAGTGAAGGACATTTGGAAAATAAAATGAATTGGTATTATATTCGATACTCTGCGAGAATTTGGGATCCATTAGGAAACACGGATTCGAGAAATGAAATCATTCTGGAATTACAGGATTTCAATCTTGTGATTTAACTTATGCCATCGTGGAAATAATCGAGTCATGAATCTGCAGGCCAGACATTAGTAAATTGTATAACAAATTGAAAGATACTTATTTGCTGAATTCCCATTCACAACTCTGTTAAAAAAGATGATTATCTCCTTAATTTTCAACTTTTCCCTGCTTTATCTGTTGTTTTCTAGTATTACAACTAAACCTTTAATACACGCCCATGCTGAGTTTTGCGGGGTATTTAGATACAATAAAAAATGTTGCTAAGACGAAATCAATTCAGCGCACAAATGCTATGACATATTCGAAAACTATAAGTTATATTTGTATATATATATAGGTACTTAAAAAAAATCTTTTTGAGCTACTTTAGAGTTATTAATAGATAAAATGTTATCCGAGAATGAACTGTGCAATTGATGTGCAGTTTCTTGGCCGACGAAAAAAATTGTATAGAAATGAATATGTAATTTTAGCGATTAACATGTGTTATTGAGATGACTTTCATATTAAAAACTATGTAGTAAACTAATAATATGGAGGTGGTTTTTTAAATGCTGGACTTAGGAAGATTACTATTTTTTGTACGTGGATCCGTATATTTTCGCAAGACAGCAGGTTTGTTAACTCTAATTTTTTATCCTAACGATTCAAAAATAGTGGCGAGGAAAATATTTGAGAAATTTATACATCTCGATTTGGTTACTCAACGTTTCAGATAAACTGTCAATCGCAGAAAGCGTCAATAATAGATGAAATCCAAAAAAAACTTTATTTTTAAAAATTGGATTGAAGAGAATTAAGTTTCAAAGAATTTACTACGATTACCAAGTCGGGAGAGTCCCTCTTTTCGCAAAGATTGATTATACTTTTACCAATACTGGTAAATAATGTGCTCGCTCTCGAGTTTACTACAAGTAGAAGTACGCGGAGGAAATTCTTATTAGATCATGCTATGCAAAGATAGTCAGATTTAATCATCTGGGTAAAATAAGAAACATAGAATCCTGCCCCTACTTATAGATTGAAATACTTCTTAATATAATGAAAAGAGAAACTTTATAATTCCACATAGATTTATTAGACGGACGACCTAGGTTTCGACGTGGCACGTCATCATCAGGTAGGACGTGCTGACGTCCTGATGATGACATGCCACGTCGAAACTTAGGTCGTCCGTCTAATAAATCTATGTGGAATTATAAAGTTTCTCTTTTCATTATGTCAAGTCGATTCCATGAAGTCACGCCCGAGACAACGAATTATAAAATACTTCTTCCTCATTTGCAACAAATCCTCGGTGAAATTTCCAAAAATTAATGACGTCTTGTACTCTGCTTAATTTATAGCGAATTCTTCAGAAAACAAATTCCCTTTAATGATATTTAAAAGGCTGGTGCCATGCAATCCGTCCACGTCAATTTGGTAGCTCGTGTGAGATCATATAGCTGAATCAAATAGAAGGTAGACAATTTTTAATTCATAGGCAAAATAACAATAGTTTTTGATGGAAGATAATTTTCTTGAATTTAAGAATAATGCTTCTCTTTTTTTTTGAAAATTGAATAATTAATTGCAAACAATTCTTAGCAAGTAACAAGTAAGTAAAATAAGTTGATCAGTGTTTAACGAAGACATTCGTTTTCTTTATGTATAATGGCGTTAAGATATTTCTTTAATCATGTATTTCAACAATCTCATGTTCATTAGCATTAATTTATGCCTTCGGTGCAAGTACCGACAAGTACGTTAATGTGCAAGTACCCGCTTGTACATTACTGAGGTATATCATGAGACCATGGACCATATACGGAATTATAATGACTCCTGCTTTGAATGCCATATATACAGTAGTAAATCCTCAAGTAAATATCGCATAATTTAGGAAAATTATATGTGGAAAATATTAAAGACCATATAATCTATACTAGACTAGATAGACTTTATAATCAACTGGCTTGGTTTGTGTGTAGCAAAAATATTTACTCTTTTTGCACTGAATACCAGATATAGGAATTATTTTCATTCTCTATAAAAGGATACGTATATCCTAAATATGTACGTCTATATATATTTCTAAGTTACCCTAAGTTTCTAATAATCTCCCTGTGCAAGATCATAATTGATTCATTGGGATGTTGTAGTAAAAGTCATGTAATCATCCGAGTATAATCATAGTCATAATTTTACTGGTATTGAATTGAAGAAGTGAATTATAGTTTGTCACAAGATCTAAACCTGAGAAAAATATGTTTGGACACTCTAGAAGAGTAGTAGATACACTTTTAACCGAAGTGATGCAAGCTTTCTCTATAAGGTACGTGCAGTGCTGTTAAATTAGTTAAGAAGCACTATTTATCACAATTAAAAAAAAAATATTTGATTTTGAGAATTTCAGGTGACTTAAATTGTGGAAGAATTTTTCGTTAACGCAATCTATTGCGCGAAAACCGGCTCGTGGGAGTGTGCATAATTTTAATTTAGAGAGAGACCTTTTGATGATTTCTTTTATTTCATTGCTTGGTAGGGAAGCACATCTTTTGGGAATCAGAGGAGTTACTTATCGTAATTATTCGTCTTATCAAAAAATGTTAACACTAAGATTTTTTACGTGATCACAGCAAATGTTGGGTGCTTTTTTTAGAAAATTTTAATTAATTTATCAGACCAATTTTTTCTACGAAATGATAAACATTATGGATTTAAAATTCTACATCTACATCTACACAATGCTTTTCAAGCTGCTGGAAGGGCATGTGGCGAGGAGTGTTAAATCAACCCCCATATATCAAAATAAAGCCACATCCAAAACGAAATTATGATGACTCTACACAAATATCAGTTTGCTCATGGACTCAACAAACCTTAATTTCACGAAAGAAAGTACTTACATGCGTCAATATTTCATAAAAGGATACGTACATTCAAATCATGCTGTAGAACTATTAAAAATATGAGTATATTTAATAAAAAGAATAATATGTAGGTAGAAACATGCAAGACATCAACAAATACATACACTACCAATTCTAATTATGTCCTACGTGATTGCTGTCATGTCTGTGATCTGTTCTATTCAGCCTTTCTCACCTCTACTGTGTTCGTTCCTTATGTGTGTTACTATCCCTTTTCCTTATATATATTTCCATTACTAATGAATATTTGTTCGCCGTATGGCGGGATTTCGTATTGAATATGTATTTAGCCAAGGTGGCTCGTCTCTTTCTTCTGGCTATGTGTGCCACAAAACGCGCTGTTCCTATCCTTATGAGGTTGTATGATTGATAACCTCTACTGTCCTTTCCTCTTGTGTGTCTATCTCTCCATTGGTGGGTGAAACAACTCCCTAACGCTATCTCTTGGCAAAAGAATCGGGACACTTGGTTACATAAAAGATCTCAGTGTCAATTACGTTTCCTTGATAGCTCAAGTGGTTAGAGCATCAGCCCGGCAAGTCGAAAGTTCCGGTGTTCTAGTCCCGGTCAAGGAAATATTTTTGCGCTTGCGATCTGCTCGATCCCGCCTTCCCCACCGCTGTGTTCGTTCTTTATATGTGTTCCTATACCTTTTCCTTATATCAATTTCCATGTATGTGTGTGTATATATATATGTGTGCATGTGTCATATCTTATCTTCCGAAGAAGACGGAGTTCGAGTCCGTCGAAATTATCAAGATATTATTGAGTGTTCTTTTTATGTGTTGTCGTGCTGTGTGTTGCTGTCTAAGTTATATATATATATATATAAAAGGTCGCTATAGTCCAGGGGTAGAGCGTTGAACTTCTGACTGAGGACCCGGGTTCGTTTTCGGGCACCTCTCTGGGCACCCCAGCTCCACCCTAGCTGTGTAATATTTGGGTTACCAACGCCGTTGGGCTAAGTACTTCGTGAACTCTAACCTCACCTACTAAACCGAACTTCGGGTTCATTACTGTGTTTATTGTTTATGTATAACAAATTAATACGGTATATCCAAGGGTGGTCTGAAAAGTTTCCGACCTAACAAAGATAAAAAACATTTTTTCTGAAATTTTCTGAGTCGGAAACTTTTCAGACTTTTCAGTAATACACACACACACATACAACCTACCTCTTTGTCAGCAGAGAAAAATTCAGGTAACAGTTTAATTAATTAATTATATTAAATTGGGGCTTTTGTTCTCCGTAAGCATCAATAAATACATACTTTTTTATAACGTTCAATCAGGAGTTTTTCGAAATGAAAAAAAAATAAGTTGGTAAAAGACTTATATTTGTATAATAATGAACGCTGTACATCGGAAAAACCGTTGAAATAGTCATTCTTTTATTGGATCAGGCCTTGGAGAGTAGGCAACGGAAGTTACACTTTTCCCCTTCAGCAATGCGTGGATTATTTTTTTACGAGACAATGAGTTATTCTCTCGTTATCCTGTACCAATACTTTGCAAGAACCAATGGTCCATGTTTAACTGGACACATCATTCATAGCCGCTGCCTCTGATCTTCTTACTGTGACTACTCTTTAGGGAGTGATTTCAAATATTTATTGGGGCAATAAACACATTCGATTGATGACGTGCGAACGTTTAGCCGTTTGTGAAGTTCCGTAATTCGTTATGCTAGCTTTCTCGAATCTGACTCCGAATGTGAATACTTTTCCACTTTGACTGCTTTACCAAAGAAATCGGCATGGTGGGGTGAAACCACATAATAGGGAAACAGCGTAAACAGTACAGTATTTTCAACAATGACATGTATACGAACGATGAGAAGGGAATTCGTTTTGCTGCGCTATATCCTGGGAAACTCAATGGCTCTTGAAATGATGTCATATTACATGGTAACGAAGAAAATTATTTCCTACTTAGTGTGCACCCGTATTTCACGAAATTAACTATCTATAAGTAAAAACTCTAGAGGCATGCTAGTGACACTACATTGCATTACATTTATAATATAACTACTGCTATTATCGAAAATAGCCTTACGACAAATCTACCTCGTTCCTAAATATTGCGTTATTTTTAATTACGTCTGTGAGTTATGCCAAATAGGGGAAAAGTGTAATATATTTGAATTTCAATAAGTTCACTAAAGCAAAATCTTTTAATATTATTTTAATACCTTTGATACTAGTGTACTGTAGCTACTAGCGGCTAGTGTGCTCGTACCCCTGGGCTTTTTGAGCCAGTTATTTATCATCAGGTATTCCAAAAGGCAAGATACTAGATTCACAATGTACTAGTACGATGCTGGCCTCATATCAACGTGTTTTTATAATTAGCTGGCAGGAGCATTATCTATTATTTTTAAATAGCTGACCCTTGAAGTGGAAGTCAACGTACTGATAATTATGATAGTTTTTGTGACATCACGCTATTGTGGGATTTACTTGTAGTTATGTTTTGATATGAAAGAATGTTTGGCGAAAATTAATAAGAGAGATGTAATGAGACTATTTTATAACAGGCTATGCTGTGTTTTGTTCACAGGGCCTTGATATAGCCCCTTTTCCGCTTTACCTGTTCTCTTGTCCTCACGTTTCGCGCGATCAGCCTCACTTCTTCTTCCTACTGCCTTTCCCATCTGCTCACTTTATTCTCCAACCTACTTTCGGAAAGGGTGTGTAAAATACGCCTTTTAGCGGGCGATTCTGGCCACAAATAGATGCTATCTGCCTCGAAAGGCTATTTTGGGTAATCTCACATGGGAGGCCTTTGAGGGTAGCGATCCCTCCGTAATGCGAATTGGAGACGTTTTTATTATCATATGACTTTATAAAGGAATGTCTTACTTTCATTTGAACATTCTCAAATCCCTTTAATTACTGGGAGTGTTTTGTCTTCCGCTCAACGTTAAATTTTCTACGCCGTTGGACATTCTACCGCTAATTGACTTCTAGCGTCATAAAAGGCTGTGTCGGCACCACGTGTTTGCAGGTCTTGGCAAAATAGCTCTTTTGCAAAACTGTCCTCTCACCTGGTAAAATATAAGAATGGAACTAGAATTGAGGGATTTATAGTGTGTGCGAAGAGGTGGTAATTTTAAAGCTGCTTTAAATATCTCTTATGGGAAGAAGCAGAGATATCATGAAGGGCATTATTTCATTTGACGAAGTGGCTCTTCTTGTCTTTGGCAATGAGGCATAAATTGCCAGATTAATGAGCTATGCTCAAAGAAAAATATCTGATGAATTGGCTAATTAATTTCTTTTGATTATATACCGGTTAAAACCAACTTTACTAAGTATATTAATATTAAGTTCGCCGTGAAGGCCCAATTTTAACTCGAATATGCGAACTGCACCCACGCGCTGGATTGTGATCAGATACTCAAAGAGATGTTGTCTTTCGGTGACCCTTATTTGACCTTGACCTTCGTTTCTTACTAAAAAGAAATTGTAAAATATGTTTGAAAAATCGAATGAATTTTATCTGAAACACATTGACTTCAGTTTGTTTGCAAATGATTCGAGAATATAAAATATTAACATTCCCTAATGACTTGCAGGTAGTATGTCAAATTTTCCCATTTAAGAAATTCCAATATTAGTTGTTTGCTGGAATAAATACAATTTTGCAGACGACATCTGTAATGCAAATTAATCCCACCGCCATAATTAGAAGTTAATAGGTGAAAGAATCAAATCCATGAAGAATAACTTTGTAAACTTAATGATCTGAACTACAGCAAAACCTTTGTATATGAATAATTTGTCCACCTTTCTCATGGAAGCATGTAAAAATTTTGTTTCTTTTAAGTATGCGACGGCTGTAATATAAAATATGCCAATCTCGAATTTTAAAGCGAGGAGGATACGCAAATTGTAAAATGTTATATGATCAAGTTGCGGATTTTAATTTGTTAACACTGCTTCTTTAGATGTGTTTTTATATTTCCCAAGAAGTCTCTTTCGTTATTAATTTGAACTTATAAAGAAATAAAATTAAAAAAACTCGAAAGAGTATAAAATTGAAAGAATATCTCGAACTATTTCTATTTAGCAATTGGTGTTTTATGTAGGTAATTTTAATTCACATTTGGTAGGTTATAGGTTGGTTAGTTTAGTAGTTATTTGTAGAAAAAACCTCATATTGTAGAAATTTAATGCCGAAGCCTAGTACATTTTGATTTTTTGCGCCTTAAAAGTTGAATTTATGAACTAAAACGGATTGAATCTAAAATCTATTATTTTGTCCCATACATCGGAATTAAGCTATTTTAAATTTTATGACGTTGGTTCCTCGATCGTCTATTCAGATTAGGATACACCTTCACGCATATAATGGATACAATCGAGTCAACTGATGATCTTTGTTTGTAATTTAACATTTTAGGGTAAAGTTTTCCACAGAAAAGAAATATGATAATAGGGTGTTATGCACGGCGTTTCTTTGGTTCATGATTTTCAAAAAGTTTTTCGAAAACATTCTCGGTCAAAAAAACGTATTGCATTACATTCTCTTTTTTTTTCAAGGAGAAGACAGCCCAAAAATCTCTCTTTATGTTGTCCTACACACAACACTGGAGTCGCCAGATTCCCAGCGCATGTCACTTAACTTTCAAGTTCTGAAAGGATGATGTGTCACTTTAGTTCCAAGCTTAGAATGGATGGTGTTATTATTCAGCAGTAAGCTTTTGGAAATCCAGGGCTTGAGTCAAGACAAGCTAGAGTGTTGTCAAACTTTCCGGCGACGTAATAACGGGTTATAGTGTTACATTAAGCAGATCGAGCGGATAATTTCCTAATTCCGCCATCACGTTCCTACGATAAAGCGGGCTAACATGAGTGAGGGTTAGGTGTAATGCGCATGCGCTCCCTCTCCCTCACCTTCCTCTACCTCTGCCACTCGTTTATCCATTTATCTCTTTCTCCCTCTTTTTTTTCCCCGGGTGCTTCCAGCGAGAATCGTAATACCAGTGCTTTGCAACGGTGGGGGAGGAATGGGGGGGGTGCGAAGAAGGCCGTTAAAACATGCTACCACGCCGCATACCCATTTTGAGCAGTCAGTAATTATTGTTTAATTTAACTTGAACATAAAAACCGTGTGTGGTGGAAACAACTGTTAATTCTACCGTTAAAACCAACAACAAATGGCCCCGCACTTAAATGGCATTTTTCCTAATCTATTACCGTTGCGCTGTTGTTTTAGCGGAGAGCATACTATAGATCTAAAAATCCAAAGCACTGGAATCTCCCCACAACGATTTACCTTCAGAAAATTTAAGTTCATGTTCTGTTTTTAATTCTTTAGCGAAGGCGATCAACTCGTTCCGCAATTGGCGTGATTTTTGATCATAAATATACATTTTCACATCATAATTTGCATGTGAGGTGTAAATATCTTGACTGATAGACTTGCCAATTAAAATAAAATTTTTGGAATTTATCTCATTTTGTCTCTTTGCGTTCTGGATTTCATTTTTACTTCTTTATCTCTTTGGAAAAAGAAAGGATTTTTAAATTTGCGTACCAACATTGGTCGTTTCCAATGCACAGCTGCATATTTGACAAAAGTGTGAAAATGCCCTTCGTCGCTGAAAAAAGAATGACTCTCTACTCTAAAAGTGAGTGAACGAAAAAAATTAACTTTTTTTTCTATTACAAATATCTCACCGTATAAATCCATTGTAAATTAGTTTTCTCGAACAACTGGTACATGGTATAACACTGAAGTTTTGCGTTATATTCTCCTTGCAAGTCTAAAATCTGAACATTGTAAATAGGCATCGGGTAATTTATCGGAAATGAAGCACAGGTTAAATTTTGGGGCTATGTGACCACGAGAATGCCCTCCGACCCCACCTTCCCTCTTTCTAGCGTCTTGGCATGCAGACCACCCTGCGTTCCTCGTGTCACAGTAGCGACGTGACGTTCCGTTGCGAGCGCGACTCCCTTCGATTCCTCTCTCGCTCCACCCTAATCCCTCTCTTGTTTCTGACTTCCTCTCCATTTTTCTCCTCCCTTTTGTCCAAGTTCTCGGAAATACCTCCTCTCCTCCCCCCAACCCTTCCCCAATTCTTATTCCGCCTCCTTTCCGACCAAGTCTTTTTCACCACCTTATGCCCTCCTCGTCAACGGTCTCCTCCCCCCTATTCATCCTTCCTTCCCCCATCCATTCCCTCCCTCCATCTTTTATCACTCCCACCCTCGACACACGCACACCCTCTCTTCCCATCTCCACCTCTTCCTCCACATCACTCCACACGCGTTTCGGCCCAGGGTGAGGGGGGACGCTGCCAAGGGTCCAGGAGGAGGAAGTTGTTGGGGGCGTCAGAGTGAGTGGGGCGCTGTGTGGGGGGACGGGTGAGAGAAAGAGAGAAGGGAGGAGGAAGAGGAGAGGATTGGCGTGGCGAGTGGGCGTTTTTGGGGGTGCGGTGGTTGGGTGAGTGAGTGTGGGAGGGAGGGCGGGGAGGGGGTGGCGAGTCGATTTTTTTAAAGGGAACCGCGCCTCTCGCTCTGCGCCTCCCTCTCCCTTCCAACTATCTCTCTCTCTCTCTGCCTCCCTCCCTCTCTCTTTCCTCCACCTCACTCGGTCCGCCGAGAGCTGGGGATTCGACGGCGGTCGTGGCCGGGGTTTCCCGGCGTCGACCCGGGTTCCCACCATCACTCCCCCTACCCTTTCTCGCGCAGGGCACGAGCGCTCCGGAGGTGTGCTCTCTCTCTCTCTCTTGTCTCCTTTGAACCCGTGGAGTCATTGCTGGCACGCGTCCTTTCCTGGCCTCCACGTGTCTCTCCTTCCACTTTTCCCGATCGCTCCTCAGAGCATGTGAGAACTCAATGTCACGATATTGCTGCGTGCACTTGGGAATTTCGAAGGGACTGGTGAAAATATTAAGGCGATTTTTAGGCCGTCGAGAAGATTACACGTAGTTCTACAAGGGAAGACACACGGGTAGCGATAGGACCAATTCTCAACTGGGAATTTGTTTTTAAACGTTTCTTGCATTATAAATTTAAGATGGCTCTAGCCAGCATCTGATTGTGAAGTCACTGATGTAATTCGAAAGAAGTATACTAAGTTAGCGAGTTTTGGAGCATTTCTAAGCCGTCTAAGGTTCTTAAGCTAATAACGATTGGTTTTAATGCCGTTATACGGTTGCTAACCTCGCCTTAAAGGGAAGCATGTGGCTCTAGGCCGAGGACAAGAGTAATTGTGTCACTGAGTGATCGCTTGTTTGAGATCCTTCGATCGCTGAAAGAAGCGAGCGTATCAAAAATGCCTATTCACGCGTTTCTCTCGTGCGTCTTGGTTTGATTCTCAGGTGATTAAAAGTTGCCAAAGTATTACTAGAAAATAGTACAAACATTTGTGGTTAGGCTAAAGTTTAGTCTTCATGACCATCTATAGTCTATAGATTTAGTATAACGTAATTAAGTTTTATGATGATTTATGTTCACATAAACAGGTACTTATTCAAATGCCTTCGTTTTAACAGCGAAAATATTGCATAGGGAATAGTGAAGAACTGTTTCATAAATTTTGGTTGGTGCTTTAATTTGTTCACATTAACTGCAATGCATAAGGGGAATAACATCGTAGAACCCGAATTTCTTGTGAAGTGAGACAATGTTTTCTTTCGAAAGCAAAGTGTACGTACGCTTGTCGATACCCATCATGGAAACAAAATTCATTAGTGGTTTTGAAGTGAGTTTAATTGAAATGCAAAATTTCTATGTGGTCGCGGGAGTAGGATTAGAAAGACAAAAAATTGTTGATTGAGCAGTTTAGTGACAAGATTATTAGAAATTATGTCAGATTAGAGTAATAATATAACAGTGATAATTATTGATTGATAGAAATATTACTTAAATGAACATTACGTTAGATCAAAGCATGTGAGTGAGACTTGCAGTACATTCTTCCCGGAAATGTTGATAGAGAAATTATTTGAAGGACCATTTGATTTCATTGTTGTGCGAGATAAACAGATCTATGCCTATGTTCGTGGGCAAATACTTACGTTTTTGCCCATTTTTAAATGAATGACAGTGTTAATGGCTTTTCAAACATCGATTAAAAATGTGAACAACATTTAGTATATAGCTAATTAATTTGAAATATGGTCCTCAAAGCTACTCACCGAAACATGAAAGTCAACCTAAAGGCGTTTTTATTAGAGACTTGTCTCAGCACTGAAATCAGTATTCAGGGTTCATAAAATCGTATGGTTTAAAAGTGGGAATCGTATTTGATTAATGAGTTGAGTTTGGTTTTCAATAATAAAGAGTGAAATAAGTTCGTTACTAAATTTCTATCCGATTCTTGAATAAAACTTTTGTAAGTGAAAATGTCTAAATGTAGCAATCGATTCCTTAACGTTCCCATGCGTATATAATCCTTTGCCCAGGTTTCCCGTTTTGGTTTTCGGTATTGTAAACGTTTGCCAATTTAATATTGCCTCTAATACTACTGCCGTTTCCACGTCAGAGCTGTGGATAGAATCTGGCATAAGGACTGCTAAATGCTTGTTGGAATTAAAGCGTAAGCACCAACGCCAACTGATAATACAAAACAAAAGTGTGTCCGTGGGTGAAAAAAGAGTCTTAAGGAGAGTTGTATAAGGGTTCATCGGAGGCTTATCACAAAGTTGGCATCCTATATTTAACATCCTGATTTCAGTACTGATATAAGAATCTGAAATGAGCATCGTGCAAAATGGCTCTTATCCTCTGCTGAAGGGAAATGCAGCGGAAACAATAATGTATTGCAAAGGATGACAAAAAAAGATTGAGAAATTGTAAAGAAACCACGTTCAACCTCCATATTTTCCTTGGTTCAAAAAAATATTCTCTGTATCTGCAGTATATCGATTTGATAATCCTAATTAAGGGTTAATGTGATGAGTTTTTTTCACTTTAAAAAATATGGTTATAAACCTATACTAATAGATTTTAAAAATGCCAGAACTCCGTTTCATTTACCTATTATTTTTTTATCGAGGCTAAATCGTATTATCCGTTGTAATATGTGAAAATGATGGAAAAATACGCAACACAAATGATTATAGAGCTTGAAAGGATATGGTTATGGACGAAGTATGACGTATAATCTCACAATTTGCTGATTTCGAGCGATTACTGACTGAATAATTTCCGGCACGAAACTTAGTAATGCCTCTCATTACCTTCCTCTACACCTAACCTTTGTGACTTTCTGGCTGATAGAAAACGTCTGGATACCAGAACAATTCTGGAAAACCTCAACCCTTAATACGTGAATTTCTCACGCCTTAGGAATTAGTAAAGGATGTCCTCCACCCTTATGAATCCGACCGTAGACCCTAGGTGTAGCTGATCGGACAAGTATTCAAACAAGTGATGTATATGTTATATATGAACTTTATCGTCATAATTCAGTCTTTATATCAGCATGTTCTTCAAATGTCATCCACTCAAAGGGCTTCTCTCGAAGGACACTTTTATGATAGATAGCCTAAAGAAAAGTGGAAATTTCGTCCATAAACACGATGCAAACTGATATTTTTGAAGGAATCTCCTGTAGTATACAATTTATTGGAAGTACTTATTTGGCAACTGAAACAATTGAGTTTGTATCTGAATTAAATTGTTTTTCTCGTCAAGTCAAACTGAGGCCCTCATTTATGATGGTGAGATTAAATTTCTCATCTGCACGAAAGAATGAACATAGAAATTAATATTGGACTATATTTTTATGCCCCTGTCTCCCACGGCCTGAGCTACGGTCTCGTATGTTCTTGGAATCTTGTAAATAAGAAATTGAAATTTTTGAGCGAGAGTAGTCTAGCCAAAAAAGTGACCTGAATGGGAATCAAAATCATTCAGTCGTGAGTTAAAAAGTAGGATCCTCTCCCATGATGATGGTGACAGTGAGGGAGTGTCTTGCCGTATTCATTGCGTGGTATAAGAATGATAGTTTAAAGAATATTTTTAAAATTTTGATCAGTATATTGTCTCGTCCGTCGAAAGAAGTTTTACGCATAAAAATAAGCTACTCCAGGGCATACGAGAGTAAAACTTTTTCTCCGTTGATGAATTCCTCTTGGAATTTTTCTGAGCGAAGCTATATTTCAAAAATAACATTTCTGAGCCTTCCTTGATATTTCCTCGCAGTCTGCATGGGGATGGAGCAGAGGGTTTTTCCAGCTTCTGCCCCAGGCAGTGCTCTCTCACTCATAACCGCTACACATTTTATCGGGGACCTCTGAGTTTCTGGGGGGGGGGCAGGGAGAGTAGCAATGTTTGCCGTCCATTTCATATGACTTATGTAAGGATAGGCATCAGAAGTAGGGACATGAAATATTCTTTGCTGGCCGAATTCAGCAGATGCCCTCCATATCACCAATCGTCTTCATTCCCCCTTCCCTCAACAGCAACAGCAGGTTCTCTGTCTACTCGCCCCCCCCCCCCGCGCGAAAACGCGTGCTACTGAAATAGTCTCATAAAAGTGGATGTACTGCCTGCAGTGAGTAGTGGAACATTTTCCGAAAGACGGACGGGCTATAAGGGGGTTGATAATGATGAAGGTGAGATTCACCAACTCAACAACCCTGAGCACAATCCTGAAAACTGACGAGTATAGGATGAAATAGTGCTGCCGACCAATTTACATTTGATGATTGGCATTTTTTTATTCCTCAGATTAATCACACGTTTTTGATTCCTTAAGGTGAGTTTGCAAATGGAATGTTTTTCACCTTGATTGGTCCTCGAATCGTGAATTTCCCATTCGTATGTTTCTCATTTTAAACGTTTCTAAGCTAAGGTCCCAATGCAATGTCAGACAATTTGGGAGTACGGCCACCTTTTTCTCTTTTCTTACCCCTCTTCAGCGCTAAAACTGGTATGATTTCGTTGCTGATCGAAGTGATGCCTAGAAAAACTATGCACCTAGATGACTATATTTTATAACTTTATTGTAATCAAGAACTGCAGTTCTGAACTTGCTCAACATATTGGAACTGCGGAAAATACCTAGGTAACTCCTTCACAGGTGAAAGCAGCTTGATAACTACGGTTTTAAATCAAGATGAAGCCATAAGTCAATTTATTTTAACCAAGTTGTCAGTATTATTTATTTGCAACTCTTTTGCGTTTTTAATTACCTTACCATTAAGTTTTTCCTTCATTAGACTTGGAAACGGTAGTTAATGACTTTTTGGAGGAAACAGCCTTCTATCTCTCTCTTCTCTTCACTCTCTGTAAAAATGGTACCTCTGTAAAATTGGTACCAGCAAGATTTTGGATCAGACTGCAGCCATCCGTGCGGACGGCATATTATAAGATTGAGTTAATCTTTTTTGTGATTCTAGACTAGACTGACTGGTAATATTCTCAGATTTTTGCGTATATTTTAATTAGTTTTTCCCAGAAAACTAAAATGAAGGAAGATTATTAGCTTATCAGAAGCCTCTTTTGATATGACTTCCAAGCTTGAAATTTTTAAATTATATATTTACCTATATATTCTCCCAGGAATAAGAACTGGGTTGAACAGATATGATATTGAGTAAATGTGTGAGCATTTTTGTGCATTATAAATAACCCTTGGCCTATGGCCTTCTACGGTTACATAAACAAAATTGATATTCCATCTTTTCAATTGTTTAATGCCTACGCATTTTCCACTGGTGATATTAATAGAAAAAGACCAAGAATTTTATGAAAATATTTTTTTATTATTCTACGTGTGTACAGCGTTATAATTCTTTGGGTTAAAGTAGCTAGTATAATATTCTTGTATTTCATGTAAATTTCTATTGATTACACTTATTCGAGACTTCCTGTGTTCCTTAAAAATCACTTCATCGCAGTTATTTTTGCCTCACCAGGAAAATGGATACGATCGACGACGTGAATTCCTTTTAGAGAGTCATGAGCTGAAAATTGAATAATAAATCAATGAAGAAAATTGGTGCATTGTACCTATTCTACCATGCATGTGACTCAGGACGTGACACCGTAATATTCTTTGGGAATTAATGGTAGAGATTGCGTTTTGTGCCAAAAAAATAAAGCAGATCGAAGGAATGGATGCGTCAGCAGTTTAATTCGTGCATGAAAAATGGAGAAAGCATAGTGGTAGTGAAAAAAATATCAACAGCTGGAATTTTTTTGACGAGGCAGTTTGCGTTTCAGACGGTAACATTTTCATTTAGTTTGTCCTGATTTCTTGAGAAACAAGGGTCAGAATTCTTTGGTATAAGTTCTGAGCAAAATAAAATCCTTTTCTGTTAAACCTCAAAATGAAGAAATGAAGGTCACAGAGCCTCATTATAGGCACAGATGAAGTTTGAGACAAAATTCAACCATGTAGGAAAACAAAAATATTTCTCCCCCCCCCCCCCCCTCCCCTGAGGTTAGGCCCAGGCTCACGTCACACGTCACTCACGCGCAGCTCAGGTTCCCCGAACGCGGTATTAAATGATTTTCATGAACGTGGCGATGGATCACAATAATACCGTTGGTTGGGAATAATTTTGGGACTTCACTTAATCTCAATAGCATAGGTGAAATGAGATGGGGAAAACGAGAAATAATTAGCCAATTACACCCATTTGGTTTATTTTCCGGTGGTGCATGCTTTAGACACGGGATTAATCTCTTTGCTTCGTTCTGCGACCTTAGAATTGTTTAATTTTCGGTGAGGAATGATGAATAATTAGTTATCATTATAACAAAAAATTAGTAACCATTGACTTGAAATAAAAAAATAATAATAATAACAAAATTAAAAAAAGGTCTGCTCAAATATTTTAAATTAAATTGACTTTTATTGATGCAACCTTTACGTGAATTGCTTATATTAGATATTATTATATGGTGAATTTTTATGGGAATGATTAATCGTGTGATTAATGATTCGTTATGGTATGATGAATCCATTGACGCATAATGGGCCATCAATTATATGGTAATTATAATTGATGGAAACTAATTTTACTTCATGTTTTGTGGTTCAATCCTGTGAAAAACCTTTGTCGAGGACTGTTTACTTCTTTGAACTTTTACTTTATTACAATTTTTGTCTAAGAAGTAACTCTTTATCAATTCTATCATCTGAATGCCTCTCTAGTCCATGCAAAGTCTCGTTGGAATTTCTACGCGGTGACCACAATTGGTATGGGCAGTATAAGAAATAAGTATGTCATCTATCTAACCTAACCTCACGTGATAGTGTTGTCTCGATAGTGAAACTTATGACGTGAGTATGACAAAGCATGACTCTTCCTACATTACTTTGCCTCTCTTTATGCGTCCACCATCTATAATTTACTCCTCGTTCCTGTGAAGACGATAATTACTAATTGCTTAGCCAACTCGGGTGAAACTGACAGTTTTTATGAGTGTCCGCGATTAACGGTTCAGAAGAAAACTTTCGTAATTGGTTCGGTTGATTTCGAAATATAATTAATTTTATTCTATTAATTAATCTTATTTTACCCTAATCCCCTAAAATTAAAATACCCACTAATCTCCGCTAAATTTAAATATTGTCTTTATCCTAATACCACTGAGGAACAAGTTTCATGACAATATTTTCAAAAACATTCAGTCGATTGTTTTGGAATTTAAACTCTAGCTGAAGTCTTGCTAATTTCAAAGTCAAGGCGAACCAAAATAATATGAGCAAAAAACCCTATTATTCTGTCGTCCTAAAGTAAAAAAATATGTGTTTCCGAAAGGCGGAAGACTAGAAAACAATTAGAAAACCTGAAATTTAGCAGTATTATGTGAAAAAATTATACTGAGTAAATTTGAAAAATATATCAAAAAATTTAAACGAGTAACAGTCGACTGCTTAGTGATTGATTGGCAGTAAAAAGTGAGTATAGCGTTTTCTTATAGTGTAGCCTCTTTGAAACCATCTCTGAACCCTTATGAAAAATTGTCATAATATTTGTCACAATTTTTCAGAGAGATGGAGCACAAACATGTTTGTGTGCTTCCCCTCCATTCACTTTTGAAACAAGCATCCTTGTAGCGGAAAATTCTTCACCACCACCTTTGAAATTCTGTGACAATTTATCACTGTTTCCGTAGCAATGCTCGTAAAAGTATCCTCCTTTCACCCAGTTCTGAAATGATAACTCGTGCCTGATATCTGGTGTTTACAAGCCTGAGTGAAAAGGTGGCTTTTATAATTTAAACAATTATATTACCACTGTGAAACCTATCACAAACAAGGGTCAAATTACTGAAGCACTATCAGAAGACTTAATGTGGCTTTTCTGCTTACAGCAGAGCGTTGGTTCAAAGTGATGTGCACATTGCATTCAGTACAAAATATTTAACTTAACAGCATATTTTTTTCGGACGGCGTAAAGGTGTTACCATGCACTGCCGAAAAGAACTTATAACCACTTGCATTGAATTTGGTATTCCTTTCTTAAAATTTTGAAATTTGTATGGACCATTTACAGTTCTATCTATTCTGGTATTGACGTTTTTGCAATTCAAACAGAAAACTGCTCACTTAAAATACAAAATGAATGATTAATGCGTTCAACCATCTCACACTGCTGCCAAAGCTGACTGGAGGATGATTAAATCATCAAATACCGTCATGGCACCCAATTAGTCGAAGAAATAATTTCAATGTCTATTATACTTATTTATTTTGGTAAATGATAAAAATTTTAATGAACATTTCGGCTTGAAGGATTACCTCGGCAATATTTTGGCAATCCCTGAAGTTTCTATCTTTTCAAAAATGTTTAAAATATTTTATGTTGTAGTTTCAAAACTTTTCTGGATCAGAACCAATTACTTGGCGGATCTCCAGATGATTTTTAGTAATCCCTATCCACCACTAATGATGCATTTAAAATTATTATTGGACTGCACTCGAGTTTTATTGATATTCAGTGTATCTTGGGTATTTTCTTCAACCCTGAAAAAGCTTTTGATAGTATTGAACGTATATAATTTCATCTAGTAAACTGTAAAGTCTGAGGATTGAAGGTAATACCCTTCTTTGAATTGTGCTATATCTAGTGGTAAGAAATAAGTAGTGAAACGCCTGTAACCTTCCTTTGCTGGTATTTCTTTTGCTGCGTCTCATCTATCAAACATCAAATGTGACGTCCTCTAAAGGATAAAGGTATCCTACTCTTGGCCTGATCTTTTTATCATTTTCAGGTGCCATCTGTTGTTGTATTATCGTCATACATAGAAATCGTTATTTAGTCGTAAACCTTTCTTGTATGGTGATAATGTTTCCGGTCTATTGTTTAAGAAACTTTAAACCATTATCATTCGCAGATTATATTTCCTGTCTATTAATAAGTTATTACATATTCATTACTAATCTTTTAGCCTTTGCAGCTGTCTGTTTGTGATTTATGATAAAATGTTCGCTTCGTAAGCCTAAAATAATATCAAGAGTGCTGAAACTTACTAGTTGCTTTTTTTTACACATATAACCTTCCATCTCTTTGGTCATTAGTTACTTTAAATATCCGTAGGTCCTAGTACAAAACTGTCTGAAACTATTAACTTAATTGAATTTACAGAAAGTGATTGCCTTAGGGGAAGAGTGCATACTGATAATTGAACTAATGAAATTACAACCTCACCAGTTTCTCTGGAGTGTTCAAAAATTCTAATTCCAATCGCCTTTTTTCAATTTTTATCTATTATAAGGTTAAGGTAGGTTTTTTTGGATAGGTACAACTATCATATGAATAGATTTTTTATAATGTACCATTATATCATATCTTCGAAACTACCTTCATCTTGTATAAGTCTTATCATAACAGAAACAAGCTATCAAAGCATTTGCTGACGTTTGTATGAAAGATATTTGACACTCTTTCTTTAAATCTATAAATATCCGAGCATTAGTTCACATTCCTATTTTCAGACTACATTGTTGAAATAGAAATTGAAGTTGAGCCCGAGGCTATTGAATTCATTGTTTCATCATTTATTTTCAGAAAAATGAAAACATACATTCCATTTGAAATCAAAACCCGAGTAACAACGAATTATTGATCTCCGTTTTCATAAAATTTTGATTTAGATTTTTCCGTATTACCCGAATATTCTTTTACTATCCAAAAAATGTTTTTGTCTTGTTTTGATGATTTTAAAATATGGCAATTTGATTGATTATCATTCTATCTTATGGAATGTCAATGCAGGAAGCGCAAATGAAGAAAAAATTAAGAATTATTATGATAGTAAATTATATTTTGAGTTCCGATTGAGCATGATGCTTTTAAAAGTCGGCAACGGTTCGCTGGAAACAATTTGGTGCAATAGTATATCGATTTTGGAGTTGAATATCATGCATTTATCGAACCCTGTGCATATCTGTTTTTACTCGTACACATTTGACTGCAATTCGTTTTTATGTCAGCTTATTCTGTATGGATACGAAACAAATAAATAATGGAATCTAAAATTGATAAATATGGGCAAATGTGCTGATATGAAAATAGAATAGAGAGCTGTGTCAGAACAATCATAAGATTGGTGACGATGAATGTTAAAGATCATTCATCACCATAAACATGAGTGTAATAATCGTAGTCGGCATTTCTCTATTGCGACTAATATCTTGGTTTCTCCCAGAAGGAAATGATGTGTTGAATATTTAATTTAAAATTTAAAAGAAATTTTCACATTCAGGCGTTTGTGTTTGGTAGTTAAGCCTTCAAAATATTCATGGCATTTTGCAATATATTAAACAATAATTGAAATAGGGAAGTGGTTTAATAACAAAAATTCCCACCCATCAGTATCGCAAAGACATTTAAGAAATTTACCCATCTTGAGAAAAGAAAAATGGTCCTTTTAAAAAAATCCTTTTAAATCTCAATTTTGATATTCAACACGTATTACCAGCGGTGTAGAACCGGTAAATCAACTAATTATGGTAAAAATTGAGCAAGACTGGAAATAAATTCCACTCACCGTCACAAATACTCAGGATGAGAAGGCGAACTTGACGGTTATTTTATGTTTATTTATTGGAAAAAGGAAGAAGGAAAAGTGCAATTGAATGTTCCATTTTTTCTATAGTTCGTTCTGAAACATTAAAACACCAATGTTTGAGGTCCGGTGTTAGCTTCACTAAAGTACCGAATCATGCATTATCATTAAAACATTTAAGGGCATTGAGATGTTAAACACCCTTCTCAGTTACAGGTTTTTTGCGAGAAAATGTGAAAATATTCAGCTAAATATTAATCCAAAATTATCCCTTTATAAATTACATACATTTTTCCTATTCGTAAATTAGTCATTTAATTGCAAGGAGGAGATAACAGAAAATTCAAGTCTAATAAATTCATCAGAATCCATTTTTTCGGATTTTTTTCTTCTTCCTTAGTACCTAATAATGTGGGGAGGATATTTTTCAACTTAAAAGACATATTTCAAGAAACTGTAACAGTAACTTTAACGGAGTCACCCGCTATGTGTCGAATGATTTTTACTCTCTAAAATGGTTGCATTAAAGACATACTATATATTAATCCGAATAGAAGTGGTGTGTATGAATTGACGTACACAAATTGGGGTGTTCTGTACATTGATCAAACTGCCAGAAAAGTTGTGGACAATGCAACAGAAAACATACATTATTTTATCAATTGAGGAAATAGATCTAAAATTTCCAAACCTTTGTGAGAAAGCAAACATTTTATTAATATTCCCTGGTTTAGAAATTTACCTCCAGATACCATTTCTGACGCACATATTTTGAACGTTTCGGTGATATTTTTAAATATTTTTGATTTTGGAATTTCTTTGTTAGCTAATTAAGAAATATCTGGCAAATCTACATGTACACGGAACCATGAAGATGGCTATGCGCTATTCAAAATCATAAAAATAGAAACGGGGCTTACGCGTCGAAACTATTGCTTATTATACTCCTTATATAATAGCTACGGAAGCAGTTGTTTTATTTAATTGTTTTCTCGCGATTATTTAAATTTAAGAAAAATTGTTTTTAAACAGAAACATATGACTAAGTAATCAATGAAACAATGAACTATTGTGACACTTATGCAAACAAGATAGACCCGTGTGACTTCAAAGGGGTTCTATGTGCTTTCAAATCTATCAGGACAATTACTCATTTGCTTAAATACCATCAATAATAGCTAATAGGTTGACAATTAAATTCTGATAGTTATTTACACCCAGAGTTAAAGGACATTACATATTTTTTAGAAGAAACTATCTATACAACTGAGACTACAACCCAGCATATCAAAACAATTTTCTGAAACATTTTAGTAGAAGAAATGATTTACCTTATTCTTGCTTTAGTCTGAAAGTTATTATTGATTTTCAGAGAGTTCTTGTTACATAAATAGCGATAATCAAATTTTAGTTCTTCGTCTTAGATTGCTTTCGATTCACCCGTAATACATGCCAATTTTTGAATTAACAGGATCTAAAATTACGTTTTTGTGTTTACATCTAAATCCGTAGCAAAATTAATTTCCTCAGCATATGATATTTATTCGAACTGAGTAAGTGTGTTTAGTTTATCGCAGAAAAAGGATGACTTTTCCCGACGTAATATTTCAAAATCTCGCTCATCCTTGAATTCTATACCTTGTCGTCCCCAATTATCCCTCATTATCCTTTCCCCATACTCCTTCTCACATAACTGCCTCTGATATTTTTATTATTCTCCCCTCGACTCTAACCAAGTTCCTCTCATCATCGACCCTCCTCCATTTATCCTTAGCTCTCTACTCTCGTCTACTCCCTAATTGAATCGCTCTTTGAATTAGCGAGCGGAGCCGCCCCGGAGCTGAGTAAGACGCCGCGGTGTGTTTTGAAACGGTGTCTCGAGATGCGAGCACCCTCTCTTACCCTCTCCCAGTCCCCTTTCCCGCGCTTTCTCTCCGGCCGGGGGGAGGAAAGGGAAGGAAGGGAAAGGGGTGAAATCCAGTGGGAAGAGAGGGGATGTTATGTGTGGGTGGGATAGCCGGGTGGGATATGCGCCGGCGGCGGCGGGGGGCGAGAACGTAGGCGACGATGATAATGCTGTTGATTTTGTGCCACCCAGCACGAATGTATAAATGCTCGAGGTCGCGGTCCAGAGTATGAAATAAGGGGGAGCTCGCCTACCTCTTTTGCTTTGTCTCAAACAATTTTTATGGGCCCTATATTTTTTAATTTTATATCCAATTTCGCAGTAATGCCGGAGCTTTAAAAGTGGTCTTAATTCGAATTGCATCTAGGCGATCTTCTTGAGGTGTAATTAATGCCAGATGAAGGCAAGGTAAACAACAAAACGCGGAATGAGAAAAAAAAGGGTCGTTCGAACTAATTATTCCATTACGTCACTGTTCCGATTGAGAAATTATCAATGATTAGGGCAGCTGACCATTTTTCTTTCCGACTTTGGTTTATAAAACTAATATGTTCATCTACCTGTTAATATGTTATTTCTTTTTCAAGAAAAAACCCATTCGTGTTGTTTTGAGGAAAATAATCCATTCCTGATGATGATTCTCCATAAATGTTACTCAAAAGAAATCGCAAAACTCATGTAATTTCTTAGTATATTCATGGCTTGGATTTATGCAAGGAATTGGTTCCTCACTTTGCGGTCTTTTGGTTGGAGCTGCAAGAAAAATTTGTGTGCAATAAAAATTTCTTGTAAATTCATCCGAGTGAAATAACGTAATAAAGTAGAAGTTGAAATTGAGAAGTATAACATAGAAACTTTTACATTAAATATTATTAAACACGACCAGTACAGAATCATAGGTTCACTGCGGCAAACACCGTGATCGTGCAATGTGGAATTTTCAGTTTTTTCTCCTCTATCCTCTCAAGTCGCAGCTTCCGGTGGCGGCGGTAAACGTCCTCGCCTGCTAACCCAGAGGCCGCGGGTTCAATTTCCCCTTAGGTGGGTTTTCCTTGCCTTAAGATTTGTCTTAGCTGTCTTCAATATAATGTTTAGAGGTTAAGGGGGAGAAGGGACTATAGTATCAATTTATCCCATGAAAGTCGTTCATTAAATAAAGATGAAGGAATTCCACCCAATCAAAGTTAGCTTATTAGTTAGCCTATCTCCCAGTTATCATAAAACATCATTCAGAACAATTAAATTTATTTATTTATTTACATACTTCGTTGCAATTAGGCAATTTACCTGGTGGCAACGGTCCAGTGTGGTCACTGGTCACTCTTACAATGCACATACATACACACACAAGAAGAACAGATATGAGACAAAATGCTCGTATATTCAATGACACTTTTAAGATTACCGACCTCTCCTTTACTATCACACAAGGATTAGGTGTACACCACACGAGTACATACTACGCACCGTCCATCGCCACACTTCGTCCGTAATCACGTATCTTCAATTTCATATACCGTTCAAAATCGCGTCCCGTTAACACATTATTCATAGCACAAGTACATACGGTTTTATTTCTCACTCACACGTTTTTAAGGCGAGCATACACCTCGTTTTAAATTTATTTAATGAATAAGGTAAGGACTTAAAGATATCCTCAGGTAACTCATTCCATTCTTTTATTCCACGATTGAGGAAGGAGTTTTTTTTAATGTTTGTTTTGTGCCCTCTATGTTTTATTTTGAACTGATGGTCCTTCCGCCCAATGTAATTTGGTTTGTCTAATCTTTCTGAGAGCTCCTCCCACCCCTTCTCTTTATTTACTATCTTGAACATCCCACATAGCCTGTTCAGCTTCCTTCTGAGTCGGAGCGGTGTCCATCCTAGTGTCTCTAACATTTCTGTCACACTATCTGTCCTGTTATGTCTTCCTAGAGCGTACCTAGCTGCCTTTCTCTGTACTTTCTCAAGCTTATTTATATGCACCTTTACCATAGGGTCCCATACTATTGTTGCGTACTCCATTTTTTACTTTCAGTTCAGCCTTCAACAAGTGCTGTTCACATGGTTATCCAGTTGTTAAACTTAGTTTTGAACGGAATCAAATGAAAAAATTCAGTATAAATTGATAAGAATGCAACAATTCCAGAGAGTAAAAATCATTCGCCTTGATCGGGATTCGAACCCGGATCCCTCGATATCCGGCCGAGTGCTTAGAGGGTTCGAATCCCGGTCAAGGCGAATGATTTTTACTCTCTGAAATTGTTGCATTGTAATGCACACGTAGCGGATGACTCCGTTAAAGTTACTGTTGCGGCATCTCCCGCAGTTTCTTGAAGTTTAAATTAATAAGCTTATTATTGTCACACTTTATACGTATATGTATAAATATAAATATATATATATATATATATATATATATATATATATATATATATATATGCCTATATGACTGTTAACCAAGATTACAGAAATGGCAGAACAAATAGAATCGGGGGTGGTGTCTTTATTGCAGTTAAAAATTCTTGCCTTAGCAGGGCTGAAGTAATTACGAGTAATGGTTTGGAAAGTGTTTGGAGCTCAATTAAAAGTCCTCAATCCAAAAGAATTTATGTATAATAAGACAATTCAATACTAGAATTATATCAGTAAATCAAAAGTTTTTATCTCGACTCAATGATCGCGACGTTATAATCGGTGAAGATTTCAATGTCCGATCTATTGACTGCAGCCTATATAGTTTTAAAACGGGCGGTAAAGACAAAGATATCTGCTGATCGCTATTTAATTCTTTTACGTCGAACTCATTGAATCAACTTGTCACTTCACCAACTAGGGGTGACAATATTCTTGACTTGTTAGCAACGAATATTCCCGAAAAAGTCTTAAATATAGAAACTATAAAAGGAATTAGTGACCAGAGGGCAGAACATGCTAAGTTTTCTCTTAATGAGGTCCGAAATAAGAACCATAAAAGGAAAATTTACATGTTTAAAGAAGGGGAATACAGTGAGCTAAAGTGCTTGCTACAAAATCAACTTGCTAGTTTTAAGAAAGATAGTAATCACCGAAATTCTAATGATATGTGGAATCACTTCCTTGAGATCACGGGCTCAGCAGTCAACAAGTTCATTCCCAGTAAATTCATAAAAGATAGCACGGAATCTAGATGGTACAATGCGAAAGGTATTACGACGTCAAATGCTCACCAAGAGGAAAAATATTAGGGATGATATCTCTAGCGAAAAAAATAATGAGCTCACTTATGATTATAAGATATCTAGGGTGAATGCCAAGAATTAATTTCAGAAAGCGTTAAGGGGATTTAAAACGAAAAGGTCTGCGGAAAATTTGAAAGATAATCCAAAAGCATTTTGGTCATGCGTCAGAGAAGTTCTAGAAAATAAGTCAACTGTCAATTCACGTAAAACTGATACATGCGAAGGAGAAACCAGCAGTTTGGAAAAGGCTAGCTTATTAAAATCCTTTCAAAGCGTCTTCTCTAATATCTCACAGAATACCCCCGATAGCAACCACATCGTGTCGGACAATCGATGCCCAAAATTTATATCTCATATAATGGAATGGAACGTTTTCTGAAAAATATGAAGCCTAATAAATCCTCCGGGCCCGATTAAATACCCTCTTGTATATTTAAGGATCTAGCTTAGGACATTTCTAGAAATAATATTTAGAAAGTCGCTGGTAGATAACAAGGTTCCCAGAGATTGGAAAACGGTTAACGTAACACCAATATTTATAAACGGAGAAAAGGAGGAACCGAGTAATTGACAAGGGTCAAAGAGAAATGTTATCTGTCGTTAGTTAGGCGTCGTTTAGAATGTGATCTAAATATTTGGGATCCTTAATAAGTTGAATTAATTGCCGAATTGGATCACGTGCAGCGTACAGGAGCTAGATTTGTAAAACGTTATAATAAACTTAGTACATAGCGTATCCAAAATATTTCAGCAGGTAGGTTGGGAATCTCTCACGGAGCAAAGGTTAAATTACAGATTGACGCTCTGGCATAAATTAGAAGGAGGTGTCTTTAGTAGTGATGTTGAAAATGTACGAGTACATTTGCACTCGTATTGTTGCTCACATCGTACTACGGTAGGATGGATCATGCAAATAAAATCAGAGATATTAAGTGTAGAACGGATAGATTTAAGATGCCGTTTTATCCACAAACGATAGGGGATCATAATAACATTGTTCAACCGCGGTAGGGTCATGTTCGGGTGAAATTATTCTGGTATATATTCACCCCCTGCTACACATCCTGGTGGTGGCTTGCTGGGCATATACATAAATAAATAAAGATACTAACTTTTTTCTGTGATATTTTGCAGATGTGACCGTATTCATGCTGTTTGTATTTTGATAAAATATATACGCTGGCAAACGTTTAAGTCACGGAAGGTAAGGTTATTTATTAACTGTCACATTTAGACTCCACCTCTAAACATTGCACTGCACAAGTTACCAATACTGAGGTAGTATGTAAGCCACGTGTTTTTTTTATACATAAGATACGCGTGTTGAAGGCGAATACTAACCGATGCCGTATAGCATCTCTCCGCTTTTAGCATTTTCGTTGAAACATTTCCTCTCACTTTGTTTGATGAAATTAAGTTTATTTTATTTAGCACCACATATGTTCTTAACGAGTGTTCATCTTGTACCTTAAGACGTTGGTGTGAAACACGATAGTTTTTCTGGGTGGACTATGCTTATGTCGACAGCTGTAGGTCTGTATTTGTAGGATTGAGGGAATTTATTTCCATAGAAATGCGTTAATGCGAATACTTCCTAATTTAACAGGAGACCACACTCCTTACATCATACACTTAGTATATCGTCGAGATCGCCGAAATGAGCCTCGCAGCATGCTGCATTCCTTGTGTTTCTTTTTTTTGAGAGCTATTTCAGGTTGATAATATGTGGAGTTCCATATAAATGTACAAGAAAGTAGCAAAATATTTTGCATTTTCACAGAATAGAATTTATTGCTTTTTCTCTACATTGGACTGGTCCAAATGATGCTAGAGTGTAGCGAAACTAGTTGACAACAATAAATTCTGTTCTGTGGAAACGCAAAGTATTTTGACTTTACCTCATCCATTTTGTATTTCTGCTTACTTCTGTTGTGACAATCTAAAATGATAAATGGATGTTTGTGCTACGTAATGGATTTTTCAACGAAATTTGCGTAGATCGCTCAGCTAGAATCCATTTGTACTTCTTTATGCGTGTATAAATGAAAAGCACACCCAAAAAGAGTTAAATAGGAGATACGAAATCAGTGCATTTGGAAGCAGTGCAAAAAATAGGCCACTCCTGGAATTCGTTAACTTTTGTGACCTAAAATATTTTCAGAACGCAACAACAGTTTATGGAAGGGCGTGCAATCGCCACTGTTAAGGGGAAGGAAATGAAGAAGAGTTTAATTAGTCGTGTTGGGACAAATTAAATTGTTGTTATGTATATTTCACGCAGAAATAATTGTGTATATATTTTTGTGTATGGCATTTACATTCAGATGGTGTTATTCGATGATCAGAGCAGGAAATATGATAGGTACAAACGATTGTATTCGTACTTTAGGACTTTTAAGACCGTTTTCTCCAAAGCCAAATTCCTTTAAAATATTCGTTTCACTTTATTGTGACGGTTTACAAGGAACTGAACTCTTACTAATGACCTAAGATATTATTACTACTGCATTGAACTAATGCAATTGAACTCATATACTAGGGCTGTCAAGAAATTAACTTACGTTTCGGCCTACCGTGGCGGTGGATAGGGCCTGAGCCACCATCTTGTTGTCTAAACGTTCCTACTACGTATATCTTGCTGTGGTAGTGTGCAGACTGCAGTTCTCTTTCTTTGATTACTGCGAGCTGTTAAAATGTGCACTGCAATAGAAAATCCTGCACGTAGCGATATGTGATTAGGTTTTTACCAGGAGAAAACCACAAGAAAATTCAAATTCATAGGCAGAATTATAAAATGTACGGAGACGGTGTAATGATTGAAGGCGGAGTGAGGCAGTGGTGTATTCAGTTTCTAAATAACCGCATCAATATTCACGACGAAGATCGCAGAGACCTAGCCCTGTGACAAATGAACTAATGGATGACCAGTTTTTGGACAACATGGATATTTGTCTGTTCACTCTTAAACTAACAACAGTACTGACACTGTCACTCATCACCTTCTGGAAGACCCTCGTATTTCTACGGAAATTATTTAGTTCTATCGTGCTAATTATTTTCCATGTGAAGAACTTCCCTCAGAAAACAAAAGGTACTCCTATACCTAAGTGCGGTCTAATAGATGAAGGATAGTGGCGCTCACTGATTTTTTTATTTCCTCTATCGTCAGTGACTATAACGAAACCCATTTTTGAATAAGCTGACCTACAGAATTTACACATCTGGTGACCGCGATGAATTAACGTAAAAGTAGAAGTAAGCCTGCTTATGTTGAAAGATGTGTGTCCTATGTCGTTTTACCACATTCACCGCCAAAATCTCACGCCTGTGTCATGGCGAGTTGAAATACCGCTTTTTGAGAGGCGCTACCATGCATGAATTGATTGAGCGAGCCGAGAGAGGGAAAGAGTAAGAAGGGTTTTTGGGAACTGGGTTGTAGTTACGGTTGGTCGTCGAGGGGTGCGTAGGAAGACGAGTGGGAGGAGTTTTTGGGACTGTAAGAGGATTGAGGGAAGAGCGCTTGTCGTAGTGTATTTGCGTTGGCCGCGGTCGTCTAATTGAAACCGCCCACCGCCTTGGTCTCTGTTGCGTGTGTTAATCGCCGAGAGTAGGCAGAGGGGGAGCTTCAATCCTCTCGAATACTCCTTTATGTAAATATTTTTATCATATCTCCTCACTGAGATCATTGAGAAACTGATTCCTGAAAACGACAATGGTTTATTATTTTGCCTGAGATTTATGTTTAAACTCCAGGAACATATATTGGAAACAAGTTCATTAATCATGCGTTTTTTATTTATTGGAAGTCTAGTCTTTATTTAAAAACATAATCACCTTCGAATGTTGGAAATATCATGTCACATTATATTTAACCGAAACGAGGATGCGGTATTTTGTTAATGTGAAAAGAACTAAACTCTAGTTATTCTATGTTAAACACATTCTATGAGGTTTTTTATTTCCATGGTCGTTTGTGGCGAGAGTATTAAGTGCTGTTAGCGATGTGGGTAGAGGTCTACATTTGTATAATTTAAATACATCAAAGTGCGCTTTGGAAATGTTTCTAGATACTTAAATAAAGTTCATACTGAACAATGTAACCTAAATACTTTATGAAACAATCGACCCTCTATCCATTATAGCGAAAACCTTGTGATATGCTTCGTTTTGGATAAATTCATATTTATACATCATCGCAGGACTTTAAAAGAATATCTGATTATTAATGAACATATTCATTAAACACAAATAGTTTGCATAGTTTCGAAAACCTATCTCTCAAAGGCATATGGCATTCATGTGAATTAATGTCAAAGCTTTAGCTATAGGCTAATAATTTAAAGTATGCCATACCATGTTCGAAAACTACCAGAATTTAATATGGTTTCAAAGACTACGGCAGTTATTATTTTTGCTTTAATAAGTATAATATTTAAGTAAATGAAATTAATTGTCAGAATGTAAAATTATGATTAAATTAGTTATTTGATTTATTAATTGATAGTGAAAAATAGATGTACTTTGTAAAGGCCTGTAAGGGATCGTTTTGGTTTCCTATATTCCAGAATAATGTCCTCGAGAGAATTGTTTTCCGACATATTTATCAATAGATCAATTAAATTCCCGGTGTTAAAGTACAGGTTCTGTGTCCGAGGTGAACTGTTTAAAAATAATTCTACGGGATAATTCCAAAGTGAATGAAATTGTTATTTCATAGGATAGCTTTGAATAGCTTTGATAGCTTTTCTGACTTTGAAGTTCTTATTTACTAAAACGGACATATTATTCCATTATTTTAAGTAATAGTCTCTAAATCGCATTTAATTAATTGTAAATTCAATTTTAATTTTAATTAACAGTAAAATATAGGGGGTCACATTCATGTGAAAAAATAAAAAAAGGCAGATATTGAAACTATTTTCTGGAATTCTGAATATTGTGCTTCTTTTGTTCGGCAACGCATTGATTGGGACAACATATAACCTTTTGTCGATATTTAGGTAATTATTTCAATGTGTAGTGAAATGTAAAATATGATAAATGAATATTTTTCCATATGCCTATATATTTAAATGTTATTGTTATATATTGACGATATTTTTTTTGTAAATAGTGAAATAATGTTTGATTTGTATCGCATTATATGTTAGAAAAATCGCGGTTTATCTATGTCACGTTGCCTGGGAATGATTATTATTTAGTTGGATTTTAATTTTCATTACAAAGCAAATTCTGTGCGCTCGGACAATTTGTTTTGTTAATTTAGGATGCCATAAGCGCTCTCACTCTCACATTTATCAATGGTATTTTCTGGAAGCGTTACCATTGAAAGAGAGGACTCATTTTTATACCTTAATTGTTAAAATGCTTCTATTTTCCTTAATATTTTGGAGTAGTAAATACGTTTTTTCCAGTGCGATAAACATTATTCATATTACTTCGGAGCTTTTTATATACATCGGTGCTGTTATGCACACACATTGAATGTTTATATGCAGATTGATTTACATTATATTACAGATATTGATAATATCTCTTTCTGGAAATATGTATCGGTAATTATCTTTGAAGTGAAATGCAGAGTAGTATCCAGCTTTTTTTGCTAAAAATGTCAATCTGTTCAGCGCATTTTCTCTTCTAGATATTTTATTGGTTTGGCGGTTGATTCTCCATTACAACCACTCCACTTTAATTTCCCTCGGGGTAAATACCTTTCCTTCGATTTCCTGTTCCGTAACATTTGGTAGGCTAAATTCCAGAAAGCGTTAAGGTTCCTGTAATACAACATCCCTTGCTTAATTTTATCCAAGAGAAACGACCTTACCGGGATGACTCAATACGTAAAATATCCATAAAGTTTCAAGCATAGTGCATGACGTTTATCCCGATATATTCAGTTCTTCGCATGTATCAATAAACAGTAACGGAGGAGAAAGATCTACCTATATTATTCAGACCAACTCGCTGAAGAGTTTACGGATTACGTTAATGCTGATCGCAACTTTGGACGTCTCGGTAGCTTAAGTGGTTAAAGCACTCGGCCGGATATCGAGGGATCCGGGTTCGAATCCCGGTCAAGGCGAATGATTTTTACTCTCTGAAATGGTTGCATTGTATTTCTTCTTTTATTTATTCCTTTCAGTGGAGTACGCAACAACAGTATGGGACCCTATGGTAAAGGTGCATATAAATAAGCTTGAGAAAGTACAGAGAAAGGCAGCTAGGTACGCTCTAGGAAGACATAACAGGACAGATAGTGTGACAGAAATGTTAGAGACACTAGGATGGACACCGCTCCGACTCAGAAGGAAGCTGAACAGGCTACAGACATGCCAAGTTTCAAAAATGAAAAATCGGGAGGACATGCCAACTTTCAAAAATGAAAAATCGGGAGATTTTTAGAAGTGTATCACGAAGTAATCACTTTTAATTACCACAATATTTGCATGGCACCTTAATCCCTTTATGACACTTTGCCAATTTTTAATGAATGTCACACTTTATTAACATGTTAAGCTAAGTACACAATTTGAACAGTTCATCAAGAACGTAAGAAGGAAAAATCGGGAGTCTCCCGCTTAAATCGGGAGAGTTGGCATGTCTGAGGCTATGTGGGATGTTCAAGATAGTAAATAAAGAGAAGGGGTGGGAGGAGCTCTCAGAAAGATTAGACAAACCAAATTACATTGGGCGGAAGGACCATCAGTTCAAAATAAAACATAGAGGGCACAAAACAAACATTAAAAAAAACTCCTTCCTCAATCGTGGAATAAAAGAATGGAATGAGTTACCTGAGGATATCTTTAAGTCCTTATCTTATTCATTAAATAAATTTAAAACGAGGTGTATGCTCTCCTTAAAATAATTATCCGTAACGTGTGAGTGAGAAATGTACGTGATAAAACCGTATGTACTTGTGCTATGAATAATGTGTTAACGGGACGCGATTTTGAACGGTATATGAAATTGAAGAGTACGTGATTACGGACGAAGTGTGGCGATGGACGGTGCGTAGTATGTACTCGTGTGGTGTACACCTAATCCTTGTGTGATGGTAAAGGAGAGGTCGGTAATCTTAAAAGTGTCATTGAATATACGAGCATTTTGTCTCATATCTGTTCTTCTTGTGTGTGTATGTATGTGCATTGTAAGAGTGACCAGTGATCACACTGGACCGTTGCCACCAGGAAAATTGCCTAATTGCAGCGAAGTATGTAAATAAATAAACTTTTTGAGATACTTTCTCCAGTGAAAAAGTTGCCTTATAATTTTCATAAATGTCCACTGTTGGTATTTATATCAATAATTAAGACTAATATGTTCATTTGCAAGTAACTATTTGTTACTTGAATCAGTATCACTGGACTTATATTATTAGAAATACTTTTGTTGTTTTTGTCTATAACGCAATCACTAGTACAGTTCATTGCATATTGCAAAACATTATAATCGCAGTAAAACGCATGAAATCATTTGGCTTTGTTGTAATTACTCACCTAGTGTTTTCTTTCCACGATACAATAATTTTTCATGTTTGTGAACATTTAAGTCTTGAATTTGCAATTCCTTGAATTTGCTGATTAGCTGAATCATCAGGTTTTGGGCCCAGTAATTTAATTCTTTATGAACATGGCAGATTGCTGGGACAACACAAGTATGTATATTGGATGACAATTATCGTAGTCAAGTCATTATTTTTAACGGTCAAGGATGACACAGTGTTTATAATTAAGTCTTGGATTTTTAGACTCCTCTTGTGACATCGATATTTTAGGTTATTACAATAATTTTGGCTAGGAATTTTCACTATGAGAGCATATAAGGATTCCCATTTCATATCGTATACCGACGTTTGGATCCAGGGCTTGATACATTATACCAAAAACATTATGCTTCCGTACTCATCCGCGTATTTACCGCAGTGATAAGGTACCGATGACCAATGCATTTTTGATTTTAATTGGAATATGATATTTAAAAAGTAATGAATCTGAAGGGTGATTTGATAAGTGGTAGTAGAGCTCACGTCAACCAAAACCATTAAAAATTCGCAAGTTTCCAGGGGTCAGTTCTTCAACTAGTACTGCCTGAGATTTCCCAGGAATATTTGGTGGCTGGAAAAATCACACAGATTGGGTTGCAATACAACTAAATCCCTTTAGTCAGTCGGTGAACCGACTCTTCATTAGATTTCATCCTTATATCGCTTTATATGAATCTTTCATTATAATTAAGCACTGAGAGGTAACGGTGAAATTTGGATTAATAGGAAAGTAAATATGAAATGATATCGTACCTACCTTCTCCATTCCCTTAAGCTTAAGCTTATTATTAAAATTTTAAAATTAATGAAATAATAATTAAAATTGTAAAATTAAGCGCCTGCTAAAATCAGGACTGTTGTGTTTTCACTTATTATATCCTGTATTTCCACAAAGAATGCCTTTTGGTATCACAACTAGTATGCCATATGATATTCAATGGCGGTGATCTCGCCATTATGAAGAAAGGTCATATTTTAAAAATAGGGAATTTGGTTCGTGATCACGGATAAGAAAAGTATGAGACAAGAGGGTGATGATGGAATTATTTTTTCTATTATTTTACGATAATTTGTTATTATTTTAAGCTTTCCCATCTTGCGTTCTCATGAAATTTCTATGCATATAGCTATACGCATTCAAACCGCTTATTTCTGGTGAATTTTTCCTGGGTGTTCCTTCTACCCAGGTACTTCACTGTCATCAACCTTCGATGACTGAATTTTAGTGAGGCTTTAGAATTTTCGGACACTGCAGCTTGTCTACTATCCGTAACGGGAGATCTGCCACATTTCCATTGTGAATGCGTGGGCAATAATCAGGATTTATATAATAGTAAGGTGTCTGATGTTTGTCGATTTTGGCGATATTTTGTCGTACAAAAATATAATGAAGAAGCATCAGTTCTTTCATTACTTCTGTGTCGTTTTTTTGTCATTGTAGACAACGTGAATATTTGGTGTCATACGCATACCTAAGAACTATCACATAGGGATCGCTTTCTTGAAATTTTAGACTTTACTTACTACAACTATTAAATCGCGTTCAAATGTTTAAACAAAACGTTTTAATATACGCATTTCGAATGAAAAGGTAACCCTTATGAAATATCGTGCGTCAAAGGCGTTTGAAACATGGCGTTTGGGTTTTTACGGTGAAAAGTGACAAAAAACGGATAAGTTTTCACTTGATACCTCTCGGTCCATCGATGTACGCTGGAAAGGTCTCCAAGGCGTCTTTTGTGGTGACGTGAATTTTTTGCGAAACTTCCCACGGAGTGACTTTTGGTTAGTGTGGTATGCAATCTTTTATAATTGAAATGCGACAGTACCTAGGAACAGCATTTTACTATACATCCATCCATTGAAAATATTCCTATTATAATATGCCTAATATGTCTGTGAATATTTTAAATCTATTATTTTCTTGTACACCGAAAGATTCAAACACTTCGGTCAGCGAGCGTTATGCTTTCAATTTATCCCAGAAATGCGTTTAGTATTTATTCGATTTTTTGAAGTTCGCGACACATGATAAATGTCGCCATTTAATTTTTTCTTATTGCCTCGTACCTTAATTTCTGTAATTAAATCAGCTCAAATCATTTTAAGTGACTTTAGGATTAAATCCATGAAAAGGTGTAAATGTATGAAATCTCTGCCCTTCTTCTTCAACAGGTTCATAAATGTTTCTTATGGCAGTAATTAAATGTTTATAAATAAATTTGAAACTTTTATTAACTCTTGAGTAAGATTTTAGAATTTTAAGATAGATTTTATTAAGCAATTTTCATGCTAAAATTAGGTGCTTTCATTATACCAAGAGTAGGATAAATTCCTATAATAAGGATAATAAGTAGCCATATTTTAAATACATAAGAATGAAATCGAGTTTAGATTTATTTCTTGAATACTAATCTTCAAAAAAATGTTCTCCCAAGGAAATTGGAATATATTAATCATTTTTTCACTTTAAACAATAAGTTTTTAAGACTTTTAATTCAATTTATGGAAAGGACATATGGGAATGTCCAAAATTTGATTCTAGTAATTTGATTATCTTTATATTAAGCGTATTTTAACAATTTTCCAAACCGGTGGCTTTTAAAACCATTGCATATACAAAGGTAATTTGTAGCAATTATGGCAATTGAAGGAAGGTCACAGACTGAAAAGTAAAACATTAATGTGATGAACGTTGGTTAGCGTTGGCCACTTTTTAAGGCCGAAGCAAATTGTATAATTGTAAACTTCTATCCAAACATTAAGAGTAAATACGTACAGACATTGTTTACTTAAATGATTGCATTAAAACTGAGTAACTGTCTGCATTAATGATTGAAGTAGAAATTGTAACTTATTTAAGCTGTTTCATCAAATTTATCTTTTGCTGTAATCATTTCTTAATCATGTGTTTGAATATAGCATAAAATGAAACAAAATTCATTGCTTAAATCAGGGATACATGAATTAACATGAAGTAGTTATTTAATAGATTAAGTTCTAATTCCTGGTAAGCAATTTTCAAAATCATTTTTCACCAATTTTTCAAAATCAATGTTTCCTCAGTCGATTGACAACATTATCCCAGAGATAAAAGTCTATTAACAATTTATATCGTATACTTTTATCTAATAAACATCTGTTATTCATTTAAATTTAATAGCTAAATAACCCATTCATAACAGAAATAAACAAATTTGGATGACGTGCTTGATAAGTTCTTACTAATTTTAAAATGACTAAATCAGAATAACTCAATTCTTGCGAATGAAAGAGGTTATTTATAGAGACAAATGAGATTAAATTTTTTTTCGGAGATTGTTTCCTGTTCCATTAATAGAATGTAAAGAATTGACACGGTTACATGTCTTGGAGGAGAGTCACCCTCTCCTCCCCACCCCTTCCTTATCAATCATAATCTCCCCTTAAGGAAGCACGAACGCGTTTCACCCAGCGTTTTTTTGCGTGCTTGTTTCGCGAAATAATAGGCTCATTAATTTGATGCTCTCCTGTTCACGTGCGCTCGTCTCCCGCTTGGAAACGTGTCCCTCGATTCGAACGACATCTTTGCGGCGCGGAGGGGCTTGTTTTTCTCTTTAGGAAAAAGATGTATGTTGTTCCACGGATAATTTAATTTTACTCGTACAAACCAATGGTGTGGTCTCTGCGGTGGGATTTAATTTGAAGGGCACTCATTGCTATGTAGATGAAGAGTGGAATATAAAGGGAGAAAGGGATCGTAGTGGGCGGGAGGTGTTGGGAATGGGAGGGATATATATTGAGGAAGGGAGGCTAGGGGTGAGATGAGTTAAAGCCGGGGGTTGTGTGGAAGGACGGGACGGGGGGAGACGCGGGTAGGGTAGCATAGTGGGTAGCGAGGAAGGGAAAGGGAAAGAGAGAGGGAGGCGGACAAAAGGCATTATTTGTGCGACATTGAGAGCGCAGGGTCCTCTTTTGCATTCAATCCATAGATGAAGAGGGTAGAGCGGGGGTGGGATGGAAAGGGGGTGATAGGCGGGAAGGGGCGAATGGGGAAAAGGGAGAATTATGGAAAGAATAAGGGAGTGGGGACAGGAATAAGGGCGCGTAGAGTGGGAGAGAGGGAAAAGAAGAAAGAGAAGTAGATATTGAAAAAGGGTCAGGGGGAAGGTTGAAAGGAGGAGGAGGAGGGAGGGAGGGATGGAAGAGGTCGAGGCGAGCGTGCCGAGATGAAGCGAGCTTCCCCAGTGCACATTCCCTCTCTCCTCTCCCCTTCCTCCAAACCTCCCTCTTCCCTCCCATTCTCTCACTCCCTCCATTCTCCTCTCTCAGCCGAAATCTCTCCTTCAGATCCCGCTCACATCCACCCCTTTGCCCCGCCCCGTCTTTACCACCCACCTCCCTCCTCCTCTTATCCACTTCTCCGCTTCCTCCTCCCTCTCTCGCTCCGGGTGTTCTGCGATAGTCCTCCTTATGAGCGTTATCACAATGGTTGTGGCGGGAGGGACCCCGAGAGCTAAAGCCTTCCCCTTGGTTATAAATGGGTCGATACTTATCCAGCCCTTCTATCCCTCCCAACATCTCCCCATTCCTCCTTCCTCCTCCTCCCTCCCTCCTTCGACGCGCCCCTCTGCCACCATCCGCCCCTCACCCTACCCACCCTCCACCCTCCTCTCTTTATCCTTCACCCCACTATTCTCATTCCCTCCATCTTTCTCTCCTTCTCTTCCATCCTCTTCTCTCTCCATCTCTGTCGCTCCGTCGAGAGAGAGAGGGAGAGAGAAAGGGAGGCGGGTGAGGGTCGGATTCCGGCTTCGGGGGAGTGGGTGCGAGGGCTGGGGGTGGAACGGAAGGCGGGGGTCGTGTGGGAGGTTTGGAGAAGGTGGGTGGGAGCCAGGGCGTGAAAGGAGCGGGATAGGTAATGCTGGGTGAGGAGGACGGCGGAAGAGGTGTGGAGTGCGAGAAGGGGCAAGCAGGCGAAGAGAAGGGAGGTCATAAAGAGGGGGAAGTGAGAGGGCTAAGGAGGAAAATGGGGGAGAAGGTGGCAGAAAAATGCCAAGTAGGAGTTGGAGTAGGAAAAAATGAAGCGGAAAAAAGAAGGGGTAAGGAACAAGGTGGGACCAAAGAATGGGGCGAAACAAAGCGTCGGCAATGTTGAAAATAGAAAATATTTTTCGAGAGAAAGAAAAAAAAAGGGTGCTGGAGAAGGGAAATTGAAGAAAGAAAGGAGAAAAAGGCCATGAAAGCAGTATGAGAGGTCGAAGGAAGGAATGACAGGGATAAATTCAAGCAGGAAATGTGCTGGTATGGAGACGAATAAAGAGATTGACGGGCTGTGGATATAGGAGTGGGACTAGGTGGTGTAGGGCGAAGGAGGGCGTGATGGGGAAGGGAAGAGGCAGAGGTAAGAAGAGTCGAGCGCGGAATTTGAGGGACGAAGTGAGGGATAATGATGCGTAGGTCGCAGGCGAAAAGAAAGTACGGATAGAGAGGGGTGTAGAGGAAGGGAGTTGGTGAATGGAGTTGCGTGGGGGCGAGTGAAAGGCATTCCGAGAGGGGGAAGATGGGGAGGAGGGAGCGATGAAAGGGAATTGTTAAGATGTAATCACTCAAAAGAAGACGATCTTAAGAATTGGAATATGCGGAGTGGGGATTACACCCCGTCGACTCAAGTCTATCTCTCACGTTCCCTTCCTCTCCTTTACACCCTTCCTGCTAACCATTTTTACCTTTCGTCCTCTCTCATGGATAGCCTTTAGAATAAAAGGGAAGAGGATTATGTTTAGAAGTAGACGACAGTTAGTTGTACTGGCATAGGGATGGTCTTGATTGAGAGGAGAAGGAAGGATGGAAACATTAAGCGCATAATAATGAACGAGCGTGGGAGAAAACAAGAACGTTGTTAGAGAAAACATTTGTTTAATTGAGGAAAAGATTGATGCTTACATTCTCCATGTGAGTGTTTTTCATTTTAACAACAATTAAGTGATTGAAAATATCTCGGTGGTTGGATTCTGGTGGCGACTAAAATTGCAGGGAGGAGGAAAACAATTTCAGAGCATGCTGTTGAACGCACTGGTTTGACTTTGCTGGGCAGCATTCTTGTGAAATTAATACAGTGAGGAATCCTCATAATGAGATAATGGGAGCAGTGCGGAGGGGGGAAGTAATTCCAAAAGCTGAACAAAGGCAATGATAATGGGGAGAGGGATATCGTGAAACAGCGGAGCACGGGAAGGAAGCAAGTAGTGATGGAGATGCACGGTGTAGCAATGGAAGAAAAGGACTTGGTTGAGTAGCGGAAGCACGGTGGGAGAAGGGTCTAGGTACGGCCTAGAGAGGCGTGAAGGAGGGTGTTTGGAAGTGGTATTTGAGGGGGAATTGTGTGGGTGGGCTGCACGAGGAAATAGTTTCTTTCAAGGCTTAGGGGTGCGGGGAAAGGACTATGGAGTGGGAAGAAAAGAAGAGAGGAGTTGGCAGAGTGGGGAATACTCGAAAAGAGGATAATGAAATGGTGGGGAGGGAGAGAGGAATGAGAGTGGGGACGTAATGAAAGACGTCGAATGAAAGCGAGAGGGGGACTCCCAACAGGAGGAGGTTTAGAGTGCCATTGTCGAGTATTAAAGCGCGTTTGCTGGTAAAAGTGTCCCATCTAGACCAGGACCCCGGAATTTGGAATTATGAAATATCCTTGCACTGTATTCGCAAAAAAGTAAAACGAATGTCCGTTTTGTGCGGAAGCCTAGATTATACGGAACCAGATGAGGGGCCGAGATTGCGTAATGGCTTGGAAATTACGGTACGATTGAAATGCACCTCTCCTTTCTTCCTTCCGTCAGACATGAGAGAACTGAATGGAGAGTATCTAGGGGTTGCAACGCCGGAAGGCCACGCACTCCCCGCTGTTTCTTCCGTACCATCCATCTTTTCTCTGCAACCAATGCTTCGTGAGATCAGTGATTTATTATCTTCATGCCTTCTCAAGTGCACCTTATCCTGATGAAGAATAATGGCGTATCTTGTGTTTTCACGGCAAAGTCCGGGGTACACTGGAAAGTGTATTTTTAGATTTGAGATTTCATTTTATTTATTGATCATCAACATCAGTATTTTTATCCTAGGATTGATTTACTGCAACCCTACAACATTATATATGCAGTGTTAATTCCATCACCTCCTGAAAGCTTTTTGGTTTTATGTCCTTCTCAATTTTTCCTATGTAGTGTTTGTCTCTTTGCCTTCCTCGCGATATCCTCCCAATCATTTCCCCTTCTATTATGTTTCTAACTAATCCATAGTTCCTCATAATGTGTTCAATCTTTCTAGTTCTTTTTGGCCTTTGAGTTAACCGTATGGTTCTCTCCCCTTCTGCTGTTCTATATATTCCCTCTTTCTTTGCTTTATCTGTCTCTTTAATCTCCACAGTTCTTCTCTATCACCATGTTCCAAAAGTTTCTCTTCTTTGCTGGTCCACTTTTCCAATGTTTCATCTCTCTGATCTGTAGAGTGCCATTCTCCATACAAAAGTTTTTACGAACTGCCATTTTGTTTTCAACCCCAAGTTATTTGACAATAGCAGTTGCCTCTTCTTCATGAACTTCTTCTTGTTTTGAGTAATTCTTTGCTTGATTTCGGTCAAGCTTCTTCCATACCATAATTTATACTGCGGCCCAAGTAACTGGTTGCCCCTTGCTCTAGTTGAACTTCACCAATTGTGATATGTTCCTTCAGCTTTTCTATTTCATACAAAAAGACTGAAGTTTTCTTCTTGTTGGTGGTCACATTATGTTCTCGAAGTCCTTGGTGCACTACATTCAAGGTTACTTGCAGGTCCGCTCGCTGCGATGTCATTTGCGAACTAGAGTGTTAATATCTTACTTATTCACCTTGTCCCAATTGATGGTCCATTTTTGTGCTTCTTTTATATCTTCTTCTAGATACACGTTTATTAGCGCTAGATTATATCCATGTGTGACTCGCTTGTTTATTTTAGTTTCTATTTTTCTTTCGTTTTTCGTTTGTGCTTATATATCTCCGAATAAATAATGTTATTTCCGACTCCAATTCAACTTGTGCCCTAAATACGCTTATTAAACCATTAAGACCCGATGTGTGATGACTAAATTCAATGACAACTCCATGATTTGCTAGAAAATTTACAGTTTTTAAGCACCAGAGTTTGTTTATGCTTGTTTTCATTCTTCTCGTGTTCGTATACATATGTACTAAGCGAATTCGTTCGCCATACCTTTGTGAACACTAGTGCATCATTTCTATTGTAATAGGTAGTGTCGATGGATGTAAAATTTGAACGTAGTGTGTTTGGATTATTTCAGTCGCCAGTTGCTCAGTTATAGCTCTTAGTCGCGTTACTCTCTGAATTCCATATTCGAATTTATTCCTTCCTCGGCATTGGATGATCTGTAATTCTTGTCTACCATAGCAACTTAGTCACCAGCTTATGTTTTTGCGAACACGGTTAACTCTATGGTCATGAGAGTTGACTAAAACGTAGGATAGTAATAATCTCGGCGGCTTTCACATCTCAACAAAGCTTTTAGTCATTTTCGGTAATCTTTTAATAATTAAAAAAACATGCTGTGAAACAATCACTAACATGAGAAATTGATTGAAAATGATCGTGTGAGCGCGGAGTCAAATGAAAAATCACCGTTTACTCCTCCGAAGGATAACCGCCATTTGCATCGCGTGAGACTCGCTCCTCCCGAAAACCGGTGCATCATATTAAGACATTAGTTTGGCCTTCATTTTTAATCATCCTACGTCCTGAACGGCGGCCGACAAAGCGATTTGCAGTTTCGAATGAGCGTTTTTAAACGGTCGCAATATCTCGGTGATGAGAAATTTGCCAGATACGGAAATTTAATTCCGCAATAACCGCGACGACGAGGGAGATCGAGGTAGGGTAGGAGGGAATCCGAGAGGGGCAACGCGACGATAATTTGACGACGGAATTCCACGGACCACGTCAGCGCCACATAAAGGCGACAAAAAAGAGAAATTATGGGGAAGGAAAGGGAGAGAAGGATGGTTGGGGTGGGGGAACGAGGGGTTTTAGGGGACGGGGCAGAGTGGAAAGTGAAGGTGAAAAAGAGAAGAGTGAACGGAACGGAGGGGAGAGAACATGGGGAGGATGGAAGGGAAGATTGAGAAAAAGTGAAAGGGAACACGAGGGGGGGATTGGAAAGAGAAAAGTGTATTTAGTGCAGATATAAGAATGAGTCGAGAGGAGCAAAAAAATGAGAAGAGGCGAAGAGGAGGGATTGGTGGCCGCGGGGGGAGATGTTGAAGTGAGGGAGGGGATGATTGAGGCTGAAGCGAGGAATGGGGGATTTTAAAGGAGAAGGAGCAGAAGGTGGGGGAAATGGAAGTGGGTTGGTGGTGCGTGCAGGGCGGGGGTGTAAGGGAGAGAGGGATGTAGAGTTAGGGGGGGGATGAGCGAGAGAGGGAGAGAGAAATGGGGGCTTGTAGGGAGTAAAGGGAATATCCCAAAGTGGGTCGTAGTAACACGATGGTAGACCCGAGGGAATTCTTATAACTTAGAAGAAAAAAAAAATGTAGCGGTTTTTATTTTAATGAAATGGATTGCGGGCTGTTTTCTTGATTTGTAGCAATTTTTTAAAAGCAATTCTCAATCGTGTTGCGAGTATTTATTGCAGCGATTTCGATAATATTTCTCAGAATTTCATGCTTAAAGATTTTAAGGATTAACATTTATGTCATAGTTCGGATTCATCCCTATTTTTTGTGTTTAGGAGAATATTTTGTGATATCAAACTAACAAGAATTTAACTTGTTTTAGCTCGTAAAAACATTAGCTATCATGAAAATTACAAAAAAAATGAAATGAGTCTTGAGTAATAATTCTTGAATTTATTGCTCAAAATATTATCTTAACAAGTGTTGGTATAATTATAGAATGTCAGCAAAAGCTTGTGATATTATTATACTTAGCTAACTGCGGTATCCGGGGTGAGTGTTTAATATTAGCAATATTGGACAAATTTAACTGTTTTATTGTGGAAATGAGCTTTTAGTAATCAAATAAGCACGAAGGACAAAGCTATCTAAAAAATAGAAATAGGGATTGCCTCAATGTTATGGATTTACGTGACGGGAACTTTCGTGTCATGCTCGGATATTAGAATATGTTACGGTTTTCCCATGAAACATTGTCTTGCCTATTTTTCTTCATAATCATCCTTTATTATTATCAATGGTGTTTTTATCTCATGGTAGATAGGTCAATAAATAATGATGGTTCTCCATTCTCACACATTTCTGGCATCTTTTCTCATTATATTGTGGCATCTTCACCTTCAAGTTACCGTACACTTGAACTCTGTTCCTTATCATAAATCTCCCGTTTCCCTTTTTCCCTACTATCACAGTTAAATTTAAATCTGGAATTTCGTTTTTTGCCATTCTCATCTGTCAAAGGAAATATTTCTGTTTAATATTTTTTTTAGCCACAGGAAATTTTCCATCTATGTGAGAACGTGTTCTATTGCTTGCGGAGTGTACGGGCGTAAAAAAACATACGCGACGAATGTGAGTTTGCTCCTGTCCACATATTACGTAAAATTAATAATTTCCAAGAGTGTCCTTGTAGTTAGCGAATTCTACTTTTTATTTTCTCACGTGCGTCATAGGTTAGAAACTATTTTGTCTAGTGTCGTTTTCTATCGGAAAAAATTGAGTTAACCGTTCCTCAGTCATAGATATGATGCCTGCCTAGATGATTATAATACTGTGGTCGCCACCGTACGGGAGTTCGATCGCGAGTAAAGTTTGATACGACAAATATCAAACCACATATATTATAATTAAATTAACAAAATCATTTAACCTACCATTTAGAAAAACGTTGATGCCAATAAATACTTGCAAAAATCCGATGATTTCCATTATTAATTTAAAAGATTCAGTCTCTTTGGAGGTGGGGAAATTGTCATCCGGGGTGTCATTCTTCAAACATGAACACACGATATGAAAATAAGGTCTTATCTGCTTTTTGGAGCTGTGTAGACCATTTCGTCTCGTAAGTGGCTTCCGAAACAGTTCGTGAAACGAAAAGGCACCCGGTTTATTTGGATTCATGAGGCTTCACGCAAAGACATGCAAGCTTTGAAAAACTGTCCGATCTGCCACACCAGACACGCCCTCCGCAAAACGGAATATTCTGGGGTATTATGGGAAAAAAGTGAAAGGGGAATAGAGGAAACATTGCAAAGCAATGGAAACAGGCTGAAATAGAGAGTTGGGGAGTCACAGGGGATGCCTGCCTGAGGTCATGAAAATAAATACAAATTCTACCGGTGGTTACCTCAGGCAAAGTTGTTTTTGAGATACATAATTCATGTGTTAAGTTTATTTCTGCATTATTTACATTCCTCAGTACTTCGGATTATCATTTAATAACAACACTGTGACTAAAGAACCAGTGAAAAGGTGATATTGTGATTTGAGTGATATTTTTGGTTGGGAAACGACAACAGATATTTTATTTCAGTCGTTCCCTTAATATGCTTGCTGACTGTTTGGACTGATCTCATTACCTTTTAAGAGTAGGTTAACAATATGCACACACAATTGGCTTGTTTCATTTTAGGTTGACTCAAAGTTTTCACAACCGCGTCAAACTTGCAAATTGAAGTTATCTCGAAAGGCATCGCTAAATTTGTATATTGCTACTGCTTCTGTTTAGAATTGAGCGTTCTGTACCGGATTCACGCTGTCGGTAGAATTAGTGTGAATTCATTTTCATTAAAAAATAATCATTTTGATCACGGGAAAATTATTTTCGGTAGAATGAATTTATTTTGATAGTAATAATTTTACTTTTATCGGATAAAAATTATTTTGATCAGGAGATAAGTTATTAATACCATTATACATGATTTTACTCCAATACGCACTTTGAAATGAGGCGTATATGCCTGATGATAGATGATATTTCGTATTTAAATTTTCAGATTTAATAATTAAAATCCATTGACGGGCTATTTTAATATAAATTGATTCTATCTCCTTTTGCAAATTGTTTATTTTGACATTTGTTATTTACATAGCATGTGTTTTTCTTAAAAATGTGTTTCAACTGCATTAGTTTGGTCCAAAAGTTAAATCATATCCTATCCTTCTCCATTGCCTTCCTAAGTTTTGCTGGCTCAGGACTTGTATTCATTATTTTTCAGTTTTAGATTGTTTGTAAATCAGCCATTCTAGTAGTTATTCTAAGAAAATATTAAATAAAGAATTAGAAAAAAGGAAATTCACTATACCCGATAATTAGTCATTATGTCTTTTTCAGATCAATTATTTTATTAAAAACCCATTGTTGTGAAAAATTTAAGTTTATTGTTGTAGAAAAACGTTTTTTGAGAGCAAAAACTTAATTTTACCTTATTTTTGTTAGTTTCTAAGTTTATATCTCCTTCTTCCCAGTCATTTTAGTTGCCTATTTTTTAGGGAAATACAGAATGCCGCTAATGTATCGCAATACGTATTGCGTAAATTTTCTTTATCAAAAATATGTTTCTGACCTCTTTAATTTTTTCTTCTTTAATTCATTCTCTTACCAAAGTATTTGTTTTATCTGTTAAATAAGTAGCGGACTTAGAAGGGTATAGGTTTTGGTCATAAAACATATCATACAGCGATTGTATATAAGCAACTCTTAGGAATCTCAGGAGTTGTGGGGGTGCGATGAAAGTTGTCTGTAAGGGGAACCTCGATTTGTATTACCCATTCGAACATTTTGAATCTCTAAATTCCTGATATGCGTGATGGTTTAAGGTGTACATTAAAACCTTTATCGAAATTTAGATTTCAAAAACCACTGAAATTTTTAATTAGGTAATGTCACTAATAATGTTCTACGTTAGGCAAAAGTTGGTCTTTGGAGAATATCGGAAAGTATTGAAAGAGTAAGTACAGAACAATACCACATCTTAATAACTAACTCTCAATTAAGTATTGAGCATTTTTGTTTTATGACTTTTATGGTTTATTATTTTGTTTGAATAAAAAATATGATGATACATTGTTTCAATAGGTTTTATAGTGTTATTTAACGCCTATTTTTACTGTAATATTGACTATACGCAACTGAATCCAGATTCACAGTGTTCAAGGTTTTGTAATATTAGTTAAATTTTGGTTGAGCTTCAGCACATACACGGACTACACTTCATTGAAACGACGCATTTCCCTCTTACCCTTTTCACATCCAACGAAACCGTTTTTCCTTGGTAGATAATAATAATATTCAAGTCATTCGACGTGGAGGATTGTGTCCATATTACCCTTATTTCTTATGTGCGAGCTATTATTATGGGAGATTATCTCATCTGAGGAGCTAATAACAATGGTAGTGCGTCGGCGATGCGGACATCAGAGCTGATGACAGGCCTGTTTTGGTTCCAAATGATATGAAATAAACAGAATACCGTTAAAGTTGGATGATGAAATGTAGAGGATTCATTTGTTTGAGAGTAAGAAGAAAGGCTTCACGTCTTCTGATCTAGTAAGACGCTACATGTTTGGAGCATTGAATGGTTACTTATCCTTCGGAAATGAAATGGATCCACCCTTGAGAGCACGGTTCGAAAATATCCCGCCTCCGGTCGTTCGGAGAGGAATAGCGGAGAGATGGGGGGTGGGACGGGATGGACATGAGGGGATGCAGAAGGAACGAGGGGTGAGTGGAGAGAATTGAGGAGGGGTGGGTGCGGTGGGCAAGGCGGGTTTAGCGAAGGGGAGGGTGGGGAGGGAGAGGAGTGCACTTGACAATGGGAATGGCGAGCGAGGAGCGGCGATTGGAGGATTCGGCCGGAGAGAGAAAGGGATGAGGAGGAGAAGGAAGTGGGTTTCATGGCGGGAGCCAGAAGGGGGGGGGGGTGAAATGGAGGGTGGGTTGGAGGCCGCTGCCTCGACAGCAATTGGGTCCGTCTCCGCTGTGTTCCGCTCCGAAATTCTCGCTCGTACAGATTTCGACGCACGTATCAATCTGCTGTCCCTCCTCTCCTCTTCCCTTTCCGCTATTACTCCAGAGCGGGAGAGCACATGCCATTCCTGCGACATTCCCCTCCCTCCCATCTCTCCTCGTTCTCAAATTCCCCCCCTCCCTTCCGTTTTTTTCACCGATTCCTCCCCGAGTTTCTTCCTACTCCCCTGACGACTCCCCCTTCCCCCTCCGATTCCTCGCCCGCCCCCACCCACCTAATACTACCCTCTGCCTCTTTTACATTATCCCTCGCAGTGCTCATCCCTCTCCGCACCCATGCTTTTTTATCTCTACCCCGTTATTATCCTCGTCCGTTCTCCTCCCTATACTTCTCCCGTCCTCGTTTTCACCATCCCTCTTATTTTTCTCTTTGTCTTAAGACCCTTTCTCCTTCCTCCGCACGCACTCATCCATACGTGACTGCTCTTCATCCCCGAAATATCTAATTTCCATGCCGTCATCTCAGTGCTTCTTTGTTTGGAAATGAACTGATTATTCTGAGGGTGTTCCAAAGCGAAGCGCCAATTTTTTTAATGCTATGCGATTTCCTGGCAATTCTTTTAATGTCTATGTGCATAAAATGCATGAAGTGATTTTTCAAATGTAATCTTTGGGATACCATCAGCGTATTCTCGAAAAGATATTCGTCGGATCCTCCTTAGTAGTTTTTTTATGTTCTACACTGTTTGCTACATATGTGTCGATCATTATCGTAAAAATAATGGGGACGCATAGATTTGGTAACGGGGAACCCTTATAAAGTTGAGGGTAAAGTCGGAGCGTCTTGCTGACTGATAAAATTGGAGAGAACCTTTCAAATCAGATTTCTCTTTTCCATCAGCCTATTTCTCTAATCTCGAGATGGTTTTGGATAAATTTGGAGCAAAACTGAACGTTTCATAAATCGAATCCGAATAATATGTTAGTATTAGAGTTTGCTGTATATTTATGTGATGATGTTTTGTTCATATTGGGAGCACGTAGAAAATAAAATTTTCTTGTTTACTTTCCTTCATTAATACTATTCTTTGTTAACTGGAACGCAAGAGTAGTGCCCACTCTGCAAATTTAAGATCAAAGGAAATGACGTACCAACGGCAGTGAGGGTTGGTTTCAGACAGGCTCTCGTTTCTGTGTCACAGACCCAGAAGCGAAAGCCTGTCTGTAGTCTCGCGCTTTTAGGCACCCTGGAGTTTCACCCTGTGCATGGTGCGAAGGAATTATTAGTTGATAACTTATTTTTTACTCTTTCCTTAGGGCTTAGTAAGAGCAGAGACCAGCACTGGTTGCAAATTAAAATAGTAACTCCTACTTCGCCTTCATATTCCGCTAAATAAAAACCCCTCTCCCACACCTTTTTATTTCTCCTTATCCATTCTCCACCTTGTGCACTTGAGGTCTATCCGTTCCTCTTCTTTCTCCAGCTCACCTTTTTCCCTCCCTCTCATTTCCATTCCAGCCACTTCATATCATCGCCCCCTCTCCCTCTTTTACATCCTTTTCTCTCCAGGTCCCTCACCTTTTTCCCCCTCACCACAGATCCCTTTTATGCCCCTGGATCCCACTTCTTCCTTCTCCCTATCTCCGACCTGCTCTCACCAAGCCATCAACGCTTTCCTCGTATTGCGGACGCGAAGGAAATAAGCAGCCCTTGTCGATGCAAATATCTCGACAGCGATTTTGGCGAGTGCTTCTCGCTACGATAAGGACCTCCGATGGTCGCGGGGAGGGTGGGGCGAGGGAGAGCGAGTAGGGAGAGAGGGCGTGAGTGTGAGAGTTCACGTGTGGGTGCGCAACTCGGATGGGGGGCGGGCGTGGAGTAATGGGGAGAAGTAGGTGGAGGGAAGGGTGGAACGGTGCAGTGGATTTAGGGAGGGTGCAAAGGGGGAGGAAAATAAGACGGGGATAGAGAAAGGGGGTAGGATAGGTGAAAAGGGTGTTCATAAATAGTCGCCCGATGTCAACTGGCTTTCTCCCCGTTCAATTCCACCCAAACCAACCAGTGCCTCCCCCGCTTTCTCCTTCCTCCTCCTCCCCTTCATCTATCTCCTTCTCTTCTGCCCACAGACTCACACCATGTGTCGCTTTCTCGTATCCACTCGATGCCACTCTCTTCCTGCCTTCCCCTCTCGCCTGTGCCTGCCTCTGCTCCACTTTTACTCCCTCGGAAGATCAGGTGGTGGAGCGATCTTATTCCACAAGACGTAAACTTGCCTCCGTAGGGACGCTCTGAGTGGTAAAAGTAATGGCCGGAAACTGCCTAGCTATGAGAGCTCCTGTTTTCCAAGAGAGCATTGCGTTCTTTTTCACTTTCAAGTGAAGTTTTTCCAGGTTTCATAGCGTGAGGTTGAACCGTTCCGGAGGATCATAAAACCGAGACGAATTGGTGTCAGTAACCTTTCATCACACCGGTCTTTCTCATCACTCCCAATGGGAAGCTTATGTTCCACCTTGGACATTCTGACTGTCTTCGGTGGAACTTAAGAAATGAAGTCGTTACTTGCATTGGTTTTCATGAAGGAGGTAACCGAGGGAAATACATGTATAGATGTGTACGGTGATGAAATTGTTTGCTAAGAATCGAATGTGATGATCGATATTTGAATCATTCCGAAGTTTTTATTATGTAATATTTGCCAACTTTCTGTTTATATTGATGCATGTATTAAAATTGACTCAGAGAATAGGTTTAGTCTCTATGAAAAAGTCCAAACATCTCCATTCATAAGTTTGCGAAATTCATAATTAGGGTATATTTTTACGAAGAAGGAATGAAATGCAAATGCCTTGACGTAATATCCGTCATGGCTTGGTTGTCAATAATGATAGCTTGTAAATACGTCTGGAGCCTAATTTTTCTTTTGTTAATTTCTCATTGCAAAGTCTGTTGAAGAGGAAAATTTTCACGTAATTCTGACTATTCGATTACTTTTCTGCTGCTATTTTGGCAAAATTTTCAGAGAAGTAACAAGATGCCATCAGTTTCCGTGGTGCAAAAATTTAGCGTCATTGGATTCGAAAATCTGTGGTAAACTAATGAAGGAGACAGCTCCAACGGCGAAGACTAAAGGAGGTGGAGAAACGCTAAGAGTCACGATCATGAGGCTCGAAGAGGAAAAAGATGTGTTGAAATAACAAAAACTTTGCAACCATACGAGCGAATAAAATTGTTCAAGTCCTGAAACAGTAGTGACTCCTGATGAAAAAATGCTTACTCAAGAAAGAGGCAATTTCACAGTTATTAAAATATATTACAATGAATTTTCCGGTATACAGAATAAAATAATTTAACGGAAATGAAATTTCATTTTTTTATAATAATTTTCTCTGGATATCATCTGGATATAATTGGCTTATTATTTTCAAATCGCATAACTATGTTTGGTATTGTACTTTCCTTGAAATCAAATGCTGACTTTAGGTTAGTTTGAGGTCTGCAGTTTTACCTAAATGTCTCTCCGGTCCAAATCTTTACCATCCTAGTCCTGGATTCATTTTTCCCTCGCTTCTTGTAGAAATATACAAATGACACTCGCTGTGCCATTAATCGTATTCCTCAGACATCTTCGGGTTCCATTCTTCTTCCATCTCGCCTTTCTACTCCACATCTCCTTTGCTACCGTTTTCCTTTCTTTTTCAGTATTATTTACGCGTTCTTCCCTAACCCTTTTCCTTGACAAGTTCAATCCTTTCGCTCTTTCTGCCAAGCCTCCAGGCGATGGAGAGACCTCATCCCTCCAACCGTCTGCGTACCATTTTCTCTTGCCCTGTTTTCTTCGATCTTCTTCCTGCAAGGGATTGAAGTGCTCAAGACCATTTTGAATCTTTCTGGCTAGGTTTTAAAAGGAAAATTTCATGTGAACAACATATTTTATGTCTGTGTGGAGTACTGTGAGGTGAAGAAGCGTATCGTTTCCGCTTTCTTTACCTTTTAGGCCTTCATTAATATTACTCGGGATTTATCTTTGACTATAGGATTCAGTGCTCAGAGCATTGAAGACTTCCATCCAGTTTAACAGAATACTTGGCCATTCACAAACATTTCCTCTAACATCGTATAAATTGCAGCATCTCTTATAATGATATGTATTTCTTTCTTGAAAACATCTCTGTGACTTAGCAGCATTTTAACTTCTGTAATATTATATAAGATCGATCATCTGTAGTCGTTATAGCATCGCATTGAGGCGGTTGAAGTACTGGGAATGAAATCATCCTCCAAAGCGAGTCGAATTACGGGAAAGGAGTAAAGAAGAGAGGAAAAGCATGGTCCATGATTAAATAATATCATAAAACGTGGAATGGAATGTACAAGAGCTCGTATGATAGAGTGACCTTCTAAGAAACGAATAAATGGCGAATATTGAGCACAAGTGTTCAGTTGTCTACCACTGGGCCACCGATTGATTGATCAAAATATTGAAATGCCAACATTATTTTAATGAATTGATGATAGATAGATCCACGTATATCTGTGTGTATACTGTTTCCATATATAAAGGTCGAAAGCTTAAACTTTCTGAAATGTTAGTGTCCATTTATGCGTTATCTATTTATATTTTTGTGTTCCATTTTTCCATATATGTATATACACACACACACACACATATTCTAAAACGAAAATCCGCTAAATGGCGTACACATATTCATTCCCATGGAAATAGGTACAAGGAAAAGGGATAGGGACATATATAAAATACGATCACCGGAACAGTAGGGATGGCGGAATCGAGCAGATTACAAGCGTAAAAAAGTTTCCTTGACTAAGAGTTGAACCAAAAATTCTTGATTTGGGGCTCTTAACACGGCTTTACGGTTGGACTGCATCAGTCCGTTATGAGACCACTGCCTTTCTAGGCTACCATTTCTCTTTATTGCGACGTCCTCTCTTTATACTGAGACGTCCCTGGTCGTCTTCCTGGACGGTGTCCGTATTCTAAGACGTATTGGTGTCATTTATGTTTTCTCATGGCGGCTGTGTGGATCGGCGGAATCAGTATCTTCTCGGCTTCTTTATTGGCGGAAGGGCTGATGAGAGATCAAGATTGACAATGGGTCGCTTGTGGCGATCCAAAGGCCATAATTGCACCTTTAAGATTCTTGGAATAGCGGCAAAGGCGGACTCTGCTGCTTTTCCGAAGAAATCCTGCGCTGTCCTCGAGAGAAGTTCGTCAAGCGTGTACAAGTTCCCATCGCGGTGCATGTGTGACACGAGGTCGTAACGGCCCCGTCCCAACATGCACCGCAGTGCAGTATTCTGCAATACCCGAATTCGAACGAGACTCCTCTTCGGCACTTCAGACCATACCGGCTATGCGTATGTCATCACTGGCGTCCTGCTTTCATATCACGTCCGGTATAGTCTTCTCTTTGTGTCCATGCTAAGGATCGGCGGATGTAGAATTGGCCAAAGCCGTCTCAACGCCGCGAATCCCTTTTCACGGTCACACTCGCACTGAGATTTCCAGTGGAGCTTGCGGTACATCAGCACACCAAGGTAGAGGACTTCGGACTCCAACGGAAGGACGACTCCATTCACCGACAGATTGTGATCAGGCGGCTCCTCTGGCGGGATGGAAGACATTTCCTTTTGTCTTCCCGGCGTTCACTGAAATCCGCCGTCAACGAATTCAGATGAGGAGTTCGTCGACGGCAATATTCTTATTCCTCGAGCAGAAAAAAAGCGCTGCATCATCTGCATAGAAGGATAGCATTCCGTGCCACCCATGACTTCTAGGGATGTCCTGGGCGAAGGAAAATTGACCCGAGCATAAAGCCCTGAGGAACGCCGGCTTGGATCCGACGAAACCCAGAGTCAGTGCCGTCCCACTTTACCTTCCGAGGAAACGGTCATTATACTAAAATCTGTTCGCTTATCTACTCTGCTTCCACTAAAACTCTGGAAACTTGATCGTGTTTGTGATCTGCTCGATTCCCGTCTTTCCCATCATTCCTGTGTTCGTTCTTTAAATGTTACCATCTCTTTTCCTTATATCTATTTCCATGTGAATGAATATATATATATATATATATATATATATATATATATATATATTATATATAACACTTTTGTCACAAATATATAACTGTATATAATATAATAATATATGTAACTATAATAAGTTCTGTTTCTAACTCGTCTCGAGAAAGGTGGTTGCACCACCGAAAATTCGAGACCCAGTGAGTCCCTCTTTTATGTGTTTCTGTTTCTGTGTTTGTGTCGACTAGTCCATTTACATTATATATATATATATATATATATATATATATATATATATAATGTAACTTTCTGATGACGACGGCCGTGCCGTCGAAACGTAAATATCTACTGTAAGTGTCCTTTTATGTTTCTGTGTGTGTAATATTTATTACTTTGTGTTTGCGTGTTTGTGCGTCGTCGAAGAGCGTCATTTTCAAGAATATATATATATATATATATATATATATATATATATAGTATATATATGCATACACAGAATATAAACACAGACACACACACATACACACACGCACCATTTTTAATACTCTTTTATCTGGGCATTTACATTTATTTTCCAACATAATACTCAGTATCATGCAATTTCCCAAACTCAGAATCATGAAATTTCCCAAATAAACTGGTTGCTACAACCTAATTTCCTTTTTTCAAACCAAAAACGCTTTCAAGAAAGGAAGTTATGTTGCCGCACCCAATATTATTAAAGTACGCTGAGCTAAAAATACTCAAAGTTAATCAATGTGAGTTTACGCTCGTTGCTAGAAGCAAAATTAAAGCCATTGGTGTATAGAATGGTTTGAGCCGTCATTTTGTGGAAGCGATTCATATCAGAAAAGAAAATACTTTGTTCTTTCACATATATTTCTTAATATATGCGGAAGAACAAAATATTTTCTTTTCCGATTGCATTTGTGCATAATTTGGTAGTACGAATTTCAATACGTGAGCCACCCGATTTTTAAGCTCTCTAATTTTGATTCCTGTTCTTATTAGCCTACTTTTCATATTTTTCTTCCATATTAATGGATAAGTAATATGAAGACATTTACTTGTAAGTATAGCTAAAATATTTGCAATGGATTAGATCATTGGTTCAAAACTGGTGAAACTGCGGTCGTTTTGTTGATAAATATACATTTTTAAAGTCATCAACTTATTCTTATGTTTGAGACAAATTTTGTGTGTGTAACTAAATGGAATAGCTTTGCCTTGAAACTTAAAAAAAAATTCTTTTTATCACTCAAAAAGACGCAACTACCCCTTTTTCTCGCACCCTTAACCACGGAAGATTTCTCGTGTATGGTGAGTTAGGGTTTTTCACTGCTACTGTTATTATTAGGTAACCTACCGGTTAGGGTAGGTTTTTGGATGGACACAACTAACAAATAAATATTTTGAAACTCCAAACAAAACCCAATCCAGCAACCTAATCTACATCAGGTCCCTCTTCATCTCTGTGTACTTCGTTCCTCTCTTCATCCCGTCCAACATCCCTATCCTGTTCCTGCCCTTTCCTCACCTGCCCAACATTCTCCCCTCTATTACCTTCTTCAACATTCCACTACTGCTCAATACACCTTTCATCCATTTTTCCTGCCTCCATAGGATTTCTCTCAACAAACCCCTCTCCTCACCCACCATCTCCAGTACTTCCTCTTTGTTTTCCTTTCGGTCCATTTCACCTTCTCCATTCTTCTCCACACCCACATTTCAAAAGCCTCCAATCTATGTCTATCCTCCTGCTTCAGCGACCACGTTTCCGTGCCGTACATAGCTACGCTCCTCGCTGCAACTACTAAATAATTTATTGTAATTTTTTTGAACCAAGCCTTTGTTATATTTATCAAAGGCATCCCAGCACTTTCAATGGGAAAAGGTTATCCATGTTTTCAACATTTCAGGATAGTATTTACATTTGAATATTAAGACTGAAAAAGCGACCCATGTCTTTATGCCCTTAAATATTGACCGACAGGTCTAACACTCCACGGTGAAACCTTAGTGAAAATAGAAATTCAGCTCGAATTGCCATGGAGCGTTCCTACTTCGGCAGCCTCTGAAACGGCGCCTTCCGAACTCCTGTCTTATTTCTTAAGGTCTTTTGCCCCAGCGGGGGAAATGCGTTTCTAAAGAGAATGGAGGCGACATGTTTTTCTATCGAAAAGCACTTGCGAGTTAGGCCTGGATAGAAAATAAAATTCTTGGAGCAGACTCAACGGAGTTTATATTCTATTTTATCGACATTATGGTAGGTTGAGTGCCTCTTGTTGTGTTTGAAGGTGATGGAGAGAAATCAAAATATATGCTTTTATGTCAAATACGAAATAACACGCTACCATAATGATTACTTTATTACGAGTATGTAGTACAGTCCTGAGAAAAGACAATTTGTTTTGACTAAGTAAAATTTAAAACAAACCACGTTCAAATGAAAGGTAAATAAGCATCAAAAGGGACTTGTTTCGCTGTGCCTTTTGCTAACTAAAAATTAGCTCACGAGCTAACGTAAATTAATTATTGAGCATAAAAATCATACATTTCAAGAAACTGCGGGAGATGCCGTAACAGTAACTTTTGACGGAGTCATCCGCTAACATACATTTCAATGCAATAATTTCAGAGTGTAAAAATCATAATTTAATCTCTTTTGCAAACATGAGTTGGAATAAATATACTAGTAATAATGAACGTGATCGTATGATCGAACCAATGAATATTGAAACTGACTAGTATATTTGAATTATTAGACTGACTTGGCAAAAAGTAAGAATACATTTAAAAAGTATGAGGCGATGGTGGAAAAAGGAAGTGTAATTTAATGGAAAACAAATGAAACGAACGTAACTGAAGTACAAACAACTACTAAAAAAAATAAATTTCGCAATATACTGATGTCTCCTTTACGCGAGGAAATACTGAACCATTCCAAAGCAAGATTTATTCATTGCAGTAAGTACTTTACCTCGTTTTGTAGAATTTCACTTTTTCTTAACTCCTATTGAAATATCACGTGGTTCTAAACTCCTCACAACCTTGCTTACCCTGTCTGCCTCTGAACGTACCTCGAGTATTTATCGCGTCAATAAAAACTAAGGGGGAGCATTTTGGGCTTACAAATGATCGGTGCATCGCTTTTCATCCGGCCGTGGATATTCGAGGCCCTCTCGGTCTTCGCTCGCTACAACGTCGCCGACGCCCGCGATGCCAGGCGCTTTAACGAGACCAGGCCTGCGGGAGAGAGCCCTTTAATCTTCCCATGGAAGGGCTGGTAATCCGCCCTCTCCCTCGTGAGAATGGCTCGAGGAAGAGGGAAACCTGGGGCGGGGATTGGACGGCGTGATTAGAGGGCAGAGGATCGGCTTGGCTTAGCGGAAGACGGCGAATTAATGAGGTGTCCTATCTTCGGTACATTGGTGCGATCGCTTCCCTCTCGTCGACGAAAACGTTCGAATTAGGAAAGTGGTGTGAGAAACCCTCGTTCATGACCCGCTACGATGCTTTTGGGAACAGCAAATGTTCGACCACTTTTCTTTTAAAGGAAATTTTCACATCCTTTGTGGATAGATTGGAGTTTCGGTCGTTAGAGCTTCCGTAAAATGCACGTTAATGTCTCAAATCTTGCATAAACTTCGAAAAGCTGCTAGTCACTAGGTACTTATTAAGAATAATAGAATGGAAATCTCTTTATAAATGAAGAATATGATATGGAATGGATTTTTTCAGACTCATTTTGTTTTGCACTTTCTATCAAGGTATATTTCCAAGGTATATCAATGAGACCTTATGATTATAGTGGAATAAAAAGGGAGCATACGTTATGGAATAGTTATTGACTAGATAGTGGATACAAGGAATATTATTCTTCTCCTGCAGTTTATAATGATAGTTATTAGGGGATGTGACCGGGTGTCGTAGTCATTTGCCCAATTAAAAGTAGGTGGGTAAAGTAAAGGTAGGATTTTAACCTGCGTCAGCATCAGAGAGATTCTTTTGCTAAAATTTTGTTGCTAAAAATACAATTGGTTCCATTAGTTTCCTGAAAAACCATAACTCTACGTTGTTTCTTCTTATTTTAGAATATGAGTAGATTATTTGGATTCCGGTACATTAACCAAAATCAAAGCAGCTGAGAGGGTGCGAAAGAGATTCATTAAGTGGCAATGATGCAAAGAGAAAATTGATTACTATGAATTGAGTTTCGTTAATTAATCCGGAGTGTTTCGAATTCAGTCTTTATTGATTAAGCATAAGGTAATTGACATCTACTTCAAGTACAAGGTTTCAAATAGGTACTTCGATTCAACCGCCTTGCGATAGGATATAATCATTTTTTCAGACCGGCATATTTTGTAGGACTCGGCAGTCCATCTTTTGGGCAGTGCCCTTTTTTGAAAAGGAATTGAATAAATTTTTACCCATACTGTGAATAATTGGGGGTTTTAATGAACTGAAAAACTAATTTGAATTTTTGAATAAATCCTTCAATGGAATCAGTTGTATATCTTACTCTACTTATAATTGTTTGTTTACTCTACTTATAACTGTAAGATGACTCTAAGTTAATCTATAATATATTTTGATTTCACTATTTACGTTTTTATTTTCTGTCGTCTGTGATTGTTTTTCCGTTTCTGTAGACATTTACTTGTAGCTTATTTATATTTATCATAGCATAAATTATTGGAGGTTTCTTTTTTGTTGAAAAGTTATCATTATTATAATTATGTCCTTTAAAATATATCAAGAAGTATACAATTTAACGACACATCTAACGGACATTGCACGTCACTATAAATGTTTTCCACGTTCGGATACCATTGTTAAACTCCGTCACAACCACGATTAGAACCTGGAGCTCGGGATAGAAAATAATCCTTTACCTTCTTTATATTTAAATTTTTTGCCTTTCATTTTGAAATTAACAACTTTTGCTAAGATTTTCCTCGCATTAAGTGCTGATTACTTGTCAATAATAAAGATAAACTTTTTGTTGTTTACTGTGAGACATGGCTCGTTTTCTAGTCATACTCTATGATGTTTGATCGACACTCTTTTCGAAAAATGCTGTTTGGTAGGGTGCCAGTATATAAAACATTCCATCATGCATATTAGGCTACAAATTTTCGAAAATACTGCTACTATTTAAAAATATTCCATCTCGCGTAATCAAACGGATCTCCGGAAGACTCCATTTTAAGATTTCGTCCTACTTTTCGCACTGCTACACAAATATTGACTTAAAAAAATCTTTAGTACTTTTACAGATTTAATCTTGAATTAAAAATTTCTTGGTGTAAAATAAGCATGGTATTATAGGATATAAGGAAACCTCCTTAAAGAAATACAGTTTTACATATCTTATAAAAATATTTTCTAATTTCAAATTTTAACGTAGGGTAACCCTGTTCTTAGTCCGTCACAAATTGAAAAATTATATTATTCATCCTTTGCTGTAAACTGGTTCCGACTTTGAACAAATACGAAAAATGAGAAACAGTATCTAGTAAGAGTTTGCATTTTTGATGACGAGACCAGTTACAACTAGTAGTCATGGTAACATAGTTAGTCTTTTAGGTGCCTCGACGAATAAAAAAATTTGCACGCACAGTTATAACAAGAATTAATGAAAAAATATTCAACTTCTTGTGGAAAAGGGGAGTTTTTCACCATTACTTAGCTGGAAGGGCGTAGACTGGATTTGCATGTTTGCAAAATATTTTAAAAGCACTGCAAGAATACGTTGAGCAGATACAATGAATTTTGACTTAGTCGGTTCCAGACTAACTCACTGTGAGTAAACTCATTTTCAGTCAAAGCCTTCCCTGCTTTACCTGAAGCAAGGACTTAATAAATATAATTTCAGAGGAATGAGTTGTCAACTGCGCTGGCATTTGGTCACACTTTTGAACAGCGTAAGAAGGCATTTGACGCAGACGGTTTAAATGATGTCGGTGTGAGCAGAACTGAGTTCAAGTGCTCACTGATTTTCCTGTGGAAGTGGTGCAGGGGGGGTGGTGGTGTTGGGCGGGGAGTGAGGGGTTTGAAGAGGACGAGGAGCAGGTGAAGGTCAAAGGGCGACGCGGTAGTGGAAGAAACGAGGGAATTGGGGCGAACGACGGCGGCGGTTGGGAGGGCGGGGGAGGGGATAAGGAGTGAATGGATGGAGGTGGAGTTGAAGAAGGGTGGGGTCAGGTGGGAGGAATGGAGAAATAGTGTGAGGGATTAGTGAGCTAATGAGATTTGATGTGGGATCATGTCGCTTGCCCCGAAAGAAAATTGTCCCTCTTATTGTGACTTTGAGTAAATGGGCAAACTGAAACTCAATTGCTGCCACTGTGAATGGCAAAGTGAGCCCTGAAGAAAACAACTTCATTTGTGCTCTCATGCATAGAATATGATAGGAATTGTTGTGCTGAACTGATTAATATTTTATGCAGATAACTATACTTTATATAATGTTTAAAGTTCAACACTATATTTGAAATAATTACTACATAAATACCCACGAGATGGCGTGCGAGAGAAGAAACACCACGTATTCGGAAAACTAGTACTTCGAGTGTGAGTCATACTTACCTGTATTTACGAATCACTCATAGTAGTTTTTCTTTCTCCGATCGATCATTCAGAGATTATTAGTTCTGGTTTAAATGAAATTTGTTTTTTCATCGTGGAATCTCAAAGGGAAAGTGACATGTTAGTGCGCGTGCGCAGATAATTTATCGTGGTTTGTTTTGGCGAGAATTGATTTTCATCGAAATGAGCTTTGATTAGAATTTTTTTCAAATATTTAAGGCTTAAGATGTCTTCTTTAAAGTGAAGATTTTTTTCTATAGTATCATCTAATTTTCAACTATATTTATCTTAATGCAAATTTATCGAAGAAATAATCGGGAATTAAGTAATCTCACTTCTTCATTTTAGAACTGAGACAAAATAGATAAATCGGAGAATATTTAACATTGAATTTGAATATTGTGCAGATTTTACGTTACCTCCTTGTGTATAATTCATATATGACTAAGGACGAACAAAAATGAGGTCGTTAAATCTCTTTCATAGAAGGATTATTGAATATATATTTCCATTGTATTGGCTATAGTTTAAATGATTATATTTCAACATATACATTTTTAAATACAATTCCACCAATTATACATTTTTTACCGTAATGTATTCTTCATTTATATATATACCTCAGGGGTAAGACAAGGAGATGCTCTCTCAACCACGTTATTCAACCTGGCCCTACATAATGCAATGAAAGAATTGCAACTAAGAGGGACCATAGTGCATAAATCCCAGCAAGGATTCGCATATACAGATGATATAGCACTAATTGCACGAAATGTGATTGACCTAAAAGTAATGTTTAACATTTTAGAAAACACTGGTAAAGAAGTGGGGCTGAAGGTTAGTGAAGAGAAGACCAAATACTCGAAAATGTCAGCTCATCAGAACAAGCGGCACCTACAAAATATAATAATTGGGAATTATGAGTTTGAGGGTGTCAAGGAATTTACCTATCTAGGAGACAGACTTAACAATGAAAATAAGATATCCGCGGAGATCAACCAAAGGGTAATGGAAGGTAACAGGGCATACTTTGCAAATGTAACAATCCTCAAATCAATGTTACTATCAAGGAATACAAAAATAAAGATTTATAAAACGCTTATTAGACCCGTGGTAACTTATGGAGCTGAAACATGGACATTAACAAGTCATGGTGAGGAAATACTTAGAAAATTCGAAAGAAAAATGTTAAGGAGAATCTATGGCCCAATTAGAGAAGGAGAGAGATGGAGAGTTAGAATGAACATGGAGATAAATGAATTACTAGAAGGGAAGGACATAGTTAGATTTGCCAAGTCACTGCGGCTGGCGTGGTCGGGGCATGTAGAAAGGATGGCAAATGACAGAATGCCCAAACTGATACTTAATAGCAAGATGGACGGAGTCAGAAGAAGAGGTAGACCAAAGAAGAGATGGCTACAGGATGTGGAGGATGACTTGAAGGCAATGGGAGTTACAAGATGGAAGGAAAAAGCAAGAATAAGAACTGAATGGAGGCATATCATAAAGGAAGCCAAGGCCCACACCGGGCTGTAGAGCTGCAGATGATGATGATTCTTTATTTATAGTATGAGTGTACTTTACATTAATAGATATCATTAATGGAAAGATGCCATGATTTAATGAAAAGAGAAACTTTATAATTCTAAAGTAAATTATTATTATTAGATTATAAAGTTTCTCTTTTCATTATGTTAAGTCGATTCCATGAAGTCACGCCCGAGACAACGAATTATGCCATGATTTATTCAGAATTACTTGCTTTTTGCTAGAAGTATTTGTTTAAAATTAAAAAAATAATCCATTATGAGTAGAACTGATGGAGAACTATAATGCTATACAATTATTTAATGGTACAGAGTAGTGGTAATATATATTATGAAGATGGGGAAGTTGGGGTTGAACTCTGCTTGCGTCACACTTCAACGACGGATTATATAAACATTAACTAATTTTATAGCACTTACCACAACATTATATTTATTACCCACACAATGAAAATGTTTTACTTGTAGGATTTCGTTAATTGGAATTTATTATATGTACTCTATATTGAATATATGTATGTATATATATATATATATATATATATATATATATATATATATATATATATATATATATATATATATATATATATATATATAGACAGTAACACACAGCACGAGAACACATAAAAAGAACACTCACAATAATATCTTGATAATTTCGACTGACTTGAGCTCCGTCTTCTTCGGAAGATAAGATATGACTCATATGTCATGAGTCATATCTTATCTTCCGAAGAAGACGGAGCTCAAGTCAGTCGAAATTATCAAGATATTATTGTGAGTGTTCTTTTTATGTGTTCTCGTGCTGTGTGTTACTGTATAAGTTTTTTATTCAACACTTCCGTGTTACTTCGAAGAAATCATCTATATATATATATATATATATATATATATATATATATATATATATATATATATGTGTGTGTGTGTGTGTGTGTACATATGGTGTATAGATATATATGCATAAGAATTTAAATTCATTTTTACTATTTAATGATTGCGTTTTCATGTGATTTTAACTATTGTTTCTCTTTATAGGTGAGTGAAAATACATAACCTCGCCTGACAACCGTGACACTTCAGGAAAACTCGATCCAAGACTGGTTTACAGTGAGTGTTCAACATAAAAAGTCAATCTGTATCTTTATCATCACGTTCTATTAAACTGCTTCTCTGCCTTTTCTCAAACACGTCCAATAGCCTAATATTTTAGAAAATGCCATTCTTCCCTGGTTACTTTTAAGGTTAGGCAAGGGATCAGAAGCCGAATAATTAAGACCCAAACAGATGTATTTTGGCTAGTCTTCACCAAATAATGGCAATTAACATTGCTGGAAGCTTCTCGTTGGATATTTTATAATTTGATTAATATTGTTTTCATATCGATGCGTTAAAATTGTTGTCTTACGGAATTTTCCGCTTTTATTTGTAAGATGATAATTTCTTCAGAGTCGCTGTCTATTTTTAATCAACAATTTGTATTCATCTTTCTCTGCCATTGAACTCTTTATTCCATTCTGAGCGCGCTCTTTACATTTAAGACTTACCTTATTTATTTCAATTACTTCTACAAAATTATTTTGCCACATTTGTATTTTATATAACGATGTTCAGTTCTCAAGAGAATCACATATAATGTGTAATAATTTCCTGTGTTCATCGCAAAACACTTTTTTTCGATAACCAAAACTAATGCTACAAAGTCATTTAAGTTCCAAGTACTTCGCGTGATGCCGCGACAGTTACTTTAACGGAGTCATTCGCTGTTGTGTATCGAAATACAAATATTTCACATCGTAAGAATCATTCCCGAGCCAATCAGCGTGAAGGTGCATTATATTTAGATGATGAAATATCTGTATTTTCGGTAAAGGTATGTAACCTATATTATTAAGAATAATTGCATAAAGTAAGTTAACTTATTGTTGAAGAAAGTAATGCGGTGAGAGCAACGTGACTAGTTTGGTAACTCAAAATTTTCAATTTGAAGTTATGACTGATAGTATGTAGGAAATTTTATTTTCATTTGATCCTTAGCTAGTGGATCTACTAGTAGATCTTATATTTAGAAGGCTGCGTTTGGCTGAGAAAAGTGATTTTTCTTCTTCATGAAATGCATAATTTGGAAGTTTGCAGCCAAGTTCAATGGAAGCTTATGGCTATGTTCAAAATTCCCGCTTTTGGTTATTTTATGTGTTGACATTTGGCAGTCAACTTAGCTTCTTATATTCTGCAGAAGTAAAGGAGGAAGAGCGGAAATAAAAATATATGGACGATAATATAGCGTTGGGTACGTTTGGGGAGGCCGGTTGAGAGTTGGACGGGGCCCTGTGGAGCAATTAAAAGTTATGCTTTTCATTGTATTGTGGAGGGGTCTCGCCTAAAGCATGCACGAATCACCGAATGAAGATCACATTCCGTAATTTGGCCGCGAAGAATTAACGATGAATCGAGCGATTCGACGCGGTCGCGTAAAACTCTTTAATTATGCGGAATGTAGGGAGGAATGGGGAGAGAAAGGTTGAAGGAGTGGGTGGGAATGGCCGTATTGAAGAACGTTGCATAAAAATGGCAGTGGAGGGAAGAAGAGGAGAACGGAGAATGATACAGAATAGCGGGGATGCCGACCAAGGCCTTATCGCGAGCGCTGTTACGACCGTAAGCTCTCATCTTCCATTTAATCCCTGTCAATGTTAAACATTATGGCTGGCGATAAAGCAATCCCAACAGCTTGTACATCATCTTGAATGACGTCGATAGATTAATGTGATGCAATGAAAAGACAAGCCACGGTGTAAGCTAACGCAGATTATTCATTTGGAGGTTGGGAAATTTAAGCTGGCGCCGAGTCGGGTATCACCAACAGATTTCAGTTAATTCTGGAGTAGAAGTGCGGAAAAAATGCAAATTCCTTTGTACTTTTGTTACATTTATCGAGAGAACAACTGTTGGAGGAACCGAATGGAAATGAATTTGGAAATTCGTTCGTGAGCGGCTGCTTCCAATTAAACTTAGTCAACCAACCTCAAATTACATATTGGTTTACAATCGAGTTTCATAACCAAGGGGGAAATATTATTAGCAGGAATTTGCCAGGTTTAATAATCTTAAAGCGTGACGGGAACAAATACTATGCAAATGATGTGGATTTCTCATATCCACCCAAAACAGTGTGAATCGCGAACATGAATAATATAAGGTTTGATTTCGAATCGTTAATTCTTTCGCAGGTAAAGCAGGAGAACAAAAATTGAGATTAGAGATTTCCTCGTAGCTTATTCGAATCCATTATTAATGCAAAAGAGAGGGGATGAAGGTGAGTCGTGTGGTTGAGGTTACGGGAAGGAAAGGGGTCGTTGGGGAGTGAGGGAGGGGCATAGAGTTAGAGCAGCTATAAGCGGGGAAATTCCATTGGCTTGACATTGGCCGCCGTTGGCGCCGCTTGGCCTGCCGTCAGTCTGACAGCCAGCCTTTCTTTCAGCCATCCGGGTGGTTTTTGAGGGGTGGCACTCTGATGGATCGGAACTGTGAGTGCCTCAAACATATCTCCCGTCGCCCACCCACCGTTTCCCCACCCCTAAACACGCCCTTGCCCCCTCGAAAGTTATTTACTTCTCTCAAACATTTTCGCTCTCCCCTCGGAGCCCCTCTACCCGCCATCGCTTTTTCTCACCCCATTTCCCTTTCCCCTCTCGCTTTAGCTTTCTCACAATCAATCCTCACTCGTCGTATCTCCCTCTTTATCCTTTCGTCCCTCCCCTTCACTTTCCTCTTACTTTGTCGAGGCAGTCACTCTTGTTTTCGCTCTACCGTCACTTTGTAAACTTGCTAACCTATTCCCAAAATGACTAGTAGGAAAATTGAAAAAATAACTTACGAAATATGCGCTGGGATTTGTATTTTCACATTGTAAAAATATAAATATTGACCACGTTGTTAGAAGAGTTGGTGAGCATCAATAACCATAATGATATAGTATCAAATTTATGACAATATGTTTCCAAGTTTGAATATTCTTGTCTTTGGACATTCAGTCAGTGTAGGGCCTGAATGAATGTCCTAGAGTTGTACTAGAGTCTTACTATTTGTCCTGGAATGTATTAGTGCTATTTTCTGTGTATAAGAAACATTTGAGAAGTAGTTGGAGGTACAAGGAAACTAGATGTTTATCTCCTCCTATCTCACCATAACATAGTACACAACGTAAAGTCTCACTCATCAGCTTTCTGATTGATTGGTTTGTACATTATCATGTCTTGCACATATTCTTTTGTATCACGAATTCTTTATTATATGGAGAAGAGCGAATTTTCTTATTGAAGAACGCTCCCTCATTCTTCCCTTAATTATCCAGTAATATCCCTTGGTTATTTGAATAAATGTGGTTAATCCTTATCTGATAACTTTATGTAATGTAATGATTAACGTTGTTTTGTCAGTATGTGAAAATACTATATGGCACCACTTGTTCTACCATTGGACCGTAATTATACTTATAGACTCTATTGGCATTGTTTGAAATTTGTGTACTTCCGGGAATTTTTCACAAATTGAATATTTCACTCGAGGGCCAAACGCTTTATTGCCAGCCATGATAAAAGTCTAAACCCTGGAATTTTTGGAAAAAAGCTAGCATTGCATTATGAACATTATTGCGTTGATTTTTGACGCCAATGCATTCTCGCGGAAAATAATTTAACTTTCCAAGAAAGATTTAAGAGTTGCAGAGGTTCAGTAAATCTATCCTACTTAAGAGATTTATACTCCCGTCATTTGAGTTTTGATTGAACTGGCAATATTTCATTGCTACTAGGGTCGTAAAATTCCTTAACAATTCGTTTTCCTCTATATCACGTTGGAGGATAGATTGCCAGTTCCGGTGGCCGTCACTTTCCTGTTCTTTCCTTTTCGTTTCTCCACTTGGGTGGTACGAAATGCCAAAATATCACCACCGAGTCCTTTTGTGACGTTCCTTCACCATATTTATTCTATCTATATATATATTTTCTATAATTTTTCCGAAACGTTTGATAGGGTCTTTATTTAAATTTGTATAGTAATCACTGAATTCTCTTTATTATATTGCTTGCCAAAAAATGTTTATTATTTGTTATTCTCTCAAATTTTACTCTTTCCTCATTATAATTAAACATAAATATAACTCATCAATTATTCACAATTGAAAGTATATTTCACGTCTTTTTAAAAGTATCAGAAAAATTCAAAATATTTATCATAAATTTTTATTTGAAATTATTATAAATTAATTCATTAAATTATTAATAAATTATCGTACATTTTTCATCATTTAAATTCAAGTAATGATAATAAATATATAGACTTTTCAGCAGTCTTTTAGGAGAAATATTTTTAATTGACAATTGTTAACATGTGGATCGTGGTAGTCCAGGGGTAGTGTTGGACTTCTGACCGCAGGGCCTGGGTTCGATTCCCGGGCAAGCTCCTCTTGGCACCTACAGCTCCACCTCCAGCTATGTGTTTTTTCGGGTACCCAAACCGGCACAGGGAAAGGAACTTGCCCCTCTACCCTGATGTGTGAATTTCACACGCCGTCGGGCTTAGTACTGAGTGAAATCTACCATCATCAACGAAACCGACCTTCGGATTGATTACTGTCAGCGATTGATAATATGCCTTAATTAGCACTGTGGGTCTCGATCAATGTTCATTCTTTTTGCGCGATCCAATAAATTAAATGACATATCAAAATTATGAGTACCCATTGTTAGCGTATATGATAAAAAGCTTATATGACCTAGTTTTGGGAAACATTCTGAGATATTAATTTATTTTTCACAGTGTACAAAATGGGAACAATAAGTCAAAAATGGGCTACATAGTAGGCATATTGTGACGAATAGCTGTCAAAACCAACTATTTTCAAATTAAATCGTATCAATAAACTCTAAAAAATTGAAGAGTCGAGGACTACATCCTAAATTTAAATGAGACCACTAACATCCTGATCAAGAGTTCCACTCAAATTTGTCTCTTCAATGTACCAATTAATTGTTTGACCTTAATGGGATTAAATGGTATAGAGTAGTACTGAATATATAAACATGGTATTGTTGTGCACAAAATACTTTACCATAATAGGTAGATGATGCCACCATATGTGTAAAAACCGGTAGTATTATAATAAAGATTTTTGCATAAAAATACCAAATTTACTGATTCAGTGATAAGGAATTTTCACCAAGTAGGGGCTCAAACCGTGAATTATTTTTGACAGAAAAATTGAAAAAAAACCTCAAATTATCTCCCAGAATAATATGTAATTACGATATAATTAATATATTATATAAATTGAAAATTATACGATAATCAAAACGTTCATCAATCGTAATCCTCTTAGATGTAGCAGTGAATTGCACCACTTCTAACGGCATGCTAACCTTTCTCATATGATCATTGGTATTAGAATTCATGGTAGTTGTGAAAATCCTGAGAAAAATTCGTACCCATGACCTTTAGGTGAAATGCGTGTGCTTGGTATTCAACTGACTCATATTGAATAGGTAGAATATTTTGACAATAAAAAAGTCTCGACCTCTTTTCTTCTAAACGAGTTTCGTTGATTTATATTATTTTTTAAGAGAAGTACCTCTAATTAAACAGCGAAACTGACGCTCTTACCTAGGATGATACGGATACACGGAAACCCATAGGGAACGAAATCAAAGGGCAGGGTGATGAAAGATGCGAGCATTAAAACCTTTCCGTACTGACACTAAATTTAATTAACTTTTGCATTAAACTTTGCAAGCACATTACTGCAATTCAGTGCAAGCACATGTATTGCTTCTAGAATGTTTTCAATTATGATATAGATTATATATCTAGGCATTAGTTTAACAATTACCCTAAGAGTAACGTCATGATTATATAATACTATCGAATGAGACAAAAATAAGGGTAATAAGCGAATGTCTCATCTCAGTATAGATACGTGGTCATATAGAAATTGGTATTATCAAAACAAAAAGGGAACTGAAAAATAATTGGTTTATCAATTAACAGGTATTCAGGAAACATGCACGCATTAAAAAAATAAAAATGTGAATTCAAACAAAACCTGTCAACACTTTGAAGCTTAGTTAGTATGTCAAGCTGCTCATAGATTACTGATTGCTCTTTTAATTGAAATTAGCTAAATATTCCGGAAATTATTTTTGGTTACGTATATTTATACATTAAATAACATTTATAGACCAAAATAATGGACGAAAAATTTGTATCATGGCAGATTTTTTTGATTAAGTTTTTCATTTTTATGTGGCAGCATGAATTTTAATGGATAATTTGAAACTCATCCTGATTTGTTGAGCGTAATATCTAAGCTTGTCTGGCAGCTTCAAGAAATGAGTCTATGGGAAATTTTAGATATAGTATAATTATTCAAAGATCTATAATTCTGCTACCAAGGAAGTCCGTTGCCGATAAAATAAAGTCCTTGGAAAGAAATTTCAAACAACCTTCATTTGATTCCTCGAGAGCAATTTCTCTCTTCGCGCAGTTAATTCAACACCATTTTTCTAAGACGCACTACATGAAATGGCCATAAATCTTTTTAGATTTGCTAGCAGCAAAATGTTTCCGGATTTCATATTTGTTCACCTTTTAGTTTGAAAAGTGTAATGGATTGGATGCCCTTTTCGATGGCACCGGGTAGCATGAGGAACTAATTTTTAATTACCGTGAGTTTTCAACGATATCTTTGGCTCATTATAGCAAGTAGTAGCGCTACTAAGTAATTGGGACAACATACGCTTTTGGTATCAACTTCAGAAATATCCATCATTGAGGGGTTTGAGATTTAATTTTTTGAAATGTTTTTACTGAGGGTTAATTAATATGACACAGTGGAAGTATTTAATTCAGGGAGAATTTTCAATGCTTTATGGGCAAAAATAGACTTTAACATTATTTTACTAATCGGGTCTTTTCTTCCTTTTTTTAAGTAATACGTTTAGCCTTTTTCAACATATGTTGCTAAAAGAGAAAGCACCTTAATATGAAATGTTTGAAGTTCTTCCTTTTCAATCGCGAAAAAGTTCCCATCGATTTATCTCCAGCATACTGCCGATGAGTGCAACTAGAGCGCGATAATTTCCGGATCGAGGTAAACCACTCCAGCTTCATCTCGCGTATTTTATTTCCATTTTGCTCTCGATTTATTCATTTCACCGATTTCTCTTTTATACATTTCAATTGCTGCTGCAGCGTCGGGAGGTCAATAAGCCGCTTTAGGCGAGCGAGAACGCATTTCATTTTTCTTTGTGCGGGTCTCTTTCCTCACTTCATATGACTGGTTTCTCCTCCCCCTGTTCAAAATATGTAACCGCGGAAAATAATGACACTAAAAAATTAGCGCGTTTTAATTTTTCTCTTGTAAAATTCTCTAGAGCAATGAACTTTCCCCGGAGAGTAATATGTGTTGTTTACAGTGTTGCACTGCTTCCCCGTTTTTTCTCATTTCCTCATGATATTGCTCCCTCCATCACCAGCTGATTTACTCTTCCTCATTACTTCAGCCAATTCTTCCTCTTTTCCACTCGATCATTATCGTCGCGTTCTTTTCCTTTCGTTTCTTTCCTCTTCTGCGTCCAAAGAGTGGAGCGTGGTAGCCAATTTCAGGCGCAATCCATCATTCGGAAAGCGAGATATGTGGACGAGGGGGGCAAAAGAGATGGTGGCGTGGAAGGGTATCAGGAGAGAGTGGAGGGGGACAGGAGGGAAGTGTTGGGTGGGAGAAAAAAAAGAGAGGGACAAGGGGATTGGAAGAGGTGAAGAGATGGTTGGAGAAAGAAGGAACGCTGATGAAGAGATGGGAATGTGGAGAGGAAAGAGGTGACGTGGAGAGGAGGGAATGAGATAGCGAAATCGTGGAACGGAGGAAAATTAATGGCACGGAGGGCGAGAGTTGGGTGTTCAGGAAGAATTGCGCACGGGAAGTGGAAGGCAAAGGTGGATTGAGCGGTGGCGGCGGAAAGCCGGTGGGAGGAGAGTGAACAATCGTGAGGGAGAGATACGAATTGGAAGAGAAACGTGAGTGACACGAAAGAGAGAAAAGTAGAGCGGGTGGAAGAGACGAAACGACCGTCGAGGAATTGAGAAATAAATGTTGAAGAACGAAGGTATTATGGATTGGTACGCAATAAAACATATAGAAATGATACAGGAATAAGGGGAATCGAAAAAAAGAAAAGAGTAATCATTTGTGAAGGTTCCTGAAGGCAAAATTAGAGGGAACGAGAAAGGGAATTTCACAAGAAAAAGTGTGGGAGTGAATGACGAATGAGAAGTGATAAGGATAAGAGATAAAAAAACTTCGAAAGAAGGGAAGATTTAGGGTTTAGGGGTAATATAGAACGAGGTTAAGAAGGGAAGAAGAAGGCGGTCAGTAGACTGACGGTTTAGAACTTGTGAGAAAGTGTGTAGTGGAAGTAGGAGAGAGATGGAGTGAGAATGATGGGGATTGATTGGTAGATACGGCAGGGGATAAGATTAAGGAAGAGAACAAAGACAAAGAGAGAGAGAGAGGTTTTCGTAGTGTGAATTTGGAAAGATAGGTTTGGAGGGTGGTGCGGAAAGGAGGGGAAGGGAACTGGAAAGGCTTACGGAATTGCGGGAGACTTTGAGGGAGAGGTTGCGACGGAGAGGAGACCATAGGAAAAGTGCGCGATTAGGGTTTGGAGTGGGCGGGGGAGTTGGTTAATGGTGTGGGGGTTTGTGTGTGTGTGTGCGCGCGCGCGGGTTAGAGTGGCGGAAGGTTGAGGAGGAGTGCGGGGTGTGGGTGGCAGAGTGTGCGATATGCGCGGAGGTAGGCGAGGCGGTTCGGCGCCCGGGCGAGTTCAGCGATGACGCAATCGAGGGACGGGGGACGGAGGGAGTGGGGTTCACGGGGATTGCGTGGCGAAGGGGACGAGGGAGAGAGAGAAAGTGAAACGGGTGAATAAAGAGAGGGTAGGAAGAGGTGATTCGGGAGGAAGTGGGCGAATGGGACAAATGCAGGGAACGTAAACAAAATTGTTGGAATGCCCGCGGGAGAGGGGCTGTTGATGGAGTGGCAGGTGGTCGTGGGAACTCGCTCGGACCGACTTGATATTATGGGTAGCGGGGAGACAGATGGGTATTTTATTCTGATTAGGATCGAATCTGGGAGGGGAGGTAGAATTTCGGTCGTAATTTTATTTGATAAATTGCGGAGGTCGACGATTGGCATTTGTCACTGGAGGACGTGTGGATGGTGTGAGGCTCGGTTTAGAGATCTTTGGGAGGAGTTCATGGACTTTCTCTGAGTTGGACCATAGGATGGTCGTGTTGACGCATCAAACGGTGTAACTCACTGCATGAAATTGGAATTGTCATCGAATTTGAATTCCGCTTCACCCTATTGGTCATGAATAGCTTTGTATCTCTAGCCAGGTGATAATCTGAGCAATATTTCTGCTGCACTCTTTTACTCGTAGTTTGGTTTATTTTAGGCTTTATCGTATCGTTAGATATAGAACAAAATCGATTCATTGTGTTCCATCGGTTTGTGAATTCCTAGAGATAAATACCTCATATTTTGAGGTTTTCAGGATTTCTTTGGTGTTGGCAAAGTTTATCTACATATACGCACTTCAAAAAATAAATTTTCGAGTATTTATACTGTCTATCGCCATAATTGGACTACATTTATAATTTTTAAATTTTAAAACAAAACAAAATCTCTTAGATATTCTACATTGTATACTATCATTGTTTTTAGTTTCCATGCGACCTTAAAATAATAGTTACAGACATGTAAAATTGGTTACTTATGCAATCATTTTTAAGCAAATAGTATTTATTTTGAAATACTTTTACATCATGGTCTCCAAACTTTTTCACATGCGGTCTCGCCATTTCTAAATATTTAAAATCAATTACATTAATTAATTACTACCAATGCAAAATTTCGTAATCTGCATTTGTATTTCCGATTGACTCGAAATATTAAACGATAGCTACTTAAATGAATTACAGAGAGTGAAACGGAAAGAGGAAGAACCTAAACGACCAAAAATGTTATTCCATGAAGAACACGGCAACAAACTTGCTAATATAAGGAGTTTCTTTAGAATTGAGAAATAGCGTATCCGAGGAACTTTCCATTTATTCACTAGCAAATTTTCCATGATCTCCACATTTGTTGATCTTTTAAATAAATGACTTATGGATAACTTTGGTTATACCTGTGCATAAATATGATTTCCCCTTTTTTCTTTATCTATCAAATTTCAATGAAAATCACCAAAAAAACTTTCTCCCCAATACACGTGGGTTTGAATATTTAATGGTAAGGATAAAAGAAATTCACCAATGAAATTAATTATTAATTCTCGTCATTACATTGAAAATTAGCTTTTTTGTTATGTTCCCAATATTCTACAAAGCTTACTAATGGTTTTATTTTTGAATGGACTAAAGTTTTATTCTCTGATGGAACACACTCAAATTATTAAAGGCTCCAAAAGGATAGTTGCCAATAGTAATTTAATACAAAGTGCATCGATGTTGTTACAAATAAGTTGGGGTTCAATATTATGTTTTACATTTAATTAATAAATATATTCAGAATCAAATCGCTATTTAATGTAGCATTTCGTTTAGATATATTATGCCTATTTCTGCCAAGCAACAGGAACGTTAACCGATAGTAAAAAAAGTAGCCCATTGTAAATTTAAGTATCAAATCCCAATTCCGAAGGAATGACTGGGTGTTAACCGTTGAAAATCGTCTTATAACAAGATCATTGCCAGTTTACAATACAGGAGCAGGCGTAATCTGGTACGTAGATTTTGCAAAACTCAGTTTGTTTGTTTTTTTCTGCAGGATGGTTACAGTAAAGGTTTTCCCTGTTGTTAATAACACATTGAGTAACTATATACCCTTTTTACGAAGGTTTAAGACAAGAGTCGTTCAGTCAAAAATTTTGATCCCGATGAGAACTATAATTTTTTTCCAAAAGATTCTCTCAACACTGCTAAAATTTTGACTCACAAGGTTTTGGTCAGTTTTCATGGAGTTTTTTACTTGTACTATTCACAATGAGCTATGAGAATTCATATTCCCAGATATTTAAAACTCCGGAATAGTTTTGGCTCTCAGGGGTCATATATCAGGGGGGTATTTTAATCTGAAAATTGATTAAATGATAAAATAATCCTTTCCGATGCTGACTCTCTTACTCACTATTCTTCCGTCTTCCATCTAATAGAAACTTTCTGGGATAGAAATGTTCCGGACGAGAATTTTTATAGCAAGCTTCTTTCTATTCTTAGGGAATTCACTCATCTTTCATAACAGTTTTTTACTGTTTTACTGCTTACAGCCTAACCTTTTTAAAATTAGAGATTTTCTTAAAATGCACTTTGATAGTTCCATTTTTATGTTTTCTAACTGAAATAAAATTTTAGCATTCAAGAATTATCTTGCCGGAAAAGTATAAAAAGTTTATATTAACTTTATCGAGATCGTTAAGTTTAGCGAAACGAATTAACATCTGAAAGAGATGTTTAAGGATGCCGTCCTTGAGAAAAACATCTGCAGCACTTTTATTCTTACAGCATTCTCACAATCACCATGTAGTCGCTGCTTCAAAATGCCATGATATTTTATTTAGTCGTCGTTATCAAGCTGCACATCCTTCTGAATCTCTGCTTGACTCTAGGCTAAATATGTCGATGGGACCACGCGTTCCTCACATTTTCTTCTTCAACAACGATCCTTCCTACTCTTTTGAGGTCTGGTCGAACGTAATTTCCTTTTTCACTCACTTTATCAATTTCAAAAAAAGTCCGTTCGTTAATCATTTTCTTACATGGAGAACTCAATCAATGCTGGGGAAATAGCGTCAAAATATTATGTTCTGGTATTACTATTATTCCCATTCAATTATACCTACACTGGCATTAATTGATGGAGCAATTGGATGAAACCTTAGGTTCAACAAAAAATTTAAATATGGTTTCATGATGGGAGACGTGAATAGCCGCATGCTTACCCTGTTTTCATAAGGTCTCTCGCCCTCAAAATCTTGCCTATGAGAGTGAAAAGTTCAGGATGTAATAATGGATTTACAAAGAGAAACTAAATGACTTCTTTCATCGGTTACGAGTCGATTCGACTGTTTTGTTACAATTTTTGTACCAAATTTATGGAAAAAAGGAACTAGATAAATTAGTCAGTATTCGATTATGAGAAATACCGGTTTTTGGGATGAACCTAAAATGTTTTTTAGGAGGAGCAAATTCATTAATAACAAATTCCGTGGCTGATTTTTTCTTTTTTTTAAATATGTGTAAAAATGTTTAAAATTTGATTTTTTTGAGGACAAAGTAAATGCTTTGCGGATCATATTTACATTTCCTCAGAATGCTGGAGTGTCCTCTGGAAGACAAAAGGGAGGGTCCACAAGCACGGGCTCTGCGCGGCTCTTATTAGCCGTACCCTCCCATGAAACCCAACAATGCAAATAAAAAGTTAAGAGGGTTCGTTAATTAGCCTCAACAGCTTCGTTTGTTCGGATCCGTTCGTGCATCTCTCAACGCCATCTTTTATCGGATTCCAACGAGCTTGTTATTGATGTTACGGAGCGACCTCCGGTCTAGTGCGTGATTTCCAAGTACGAAACTTGAGACAGGATTGGCGTGATTTACAGTCCTGAGTTTTTACCCAACTTGAGGAAATTTTGTGTGACGTTTAGTGAGAATGACAGACCCAATGACACAGCGTGTGCAAAGCTTTAATGGAAGACAGATTTCATTATTATTATGTACTGTATCTACAAATATTTTCATATTTTAAATTTTGAAATTTCAATAGAAAATGCATAGTCATCAAACCAAAGACGATATGCCTCGTTGCGCATTCATTTTATTATCATTTAAGCTCTTTAAGTCCTTCAAGCGTAGTTTCGTTAGTTTTGCTCACCAGCAATGAAGGAATGGGAATTCGCTTTCACCATTAATTTTTACTGTTTGGTTGAAGATACATTTCTGTGGATTCTTATAATTTAATAATTTGAATTCACCATAAGTATTTGCCATTCGCGGTATGTTTGTATTGAAATTTATATAATTTCCTGGAATAAGGTCGTTCGTATGCTAAAAAAATCTTTATCTCGACGCATTTAATTCACTTTAATTTGAAGCACGTTTCATATTTATAGTTCATGTTTTCGTTTTATTTTACGCAAAGGTTTAAATTTATACGGACACTCTTTGTAAGCTTATTACAGTCGTAGGTCATTTTAACAAGCCTATTTGAACCGAAAATAATTATTGTTCTACGTTAAGAATTGCACTTGTAATTATTCATTACCACACCAATCTCGTTGATGCAAAAATGTCACTTACCAATCTAGGGCAGAAGGCAAGAAGCGTAGTCGGTTGAAAATTTTGTCAAAAGAGAAGCAAAACATACTAAAACTAAAAATAAATTACATAAAAAGAACGATTGGTGTATAATTGAGGTTTGCGGAATTGCCGAGGTTTCATTGCTATTATGAAATAAATCTTGTGAGTTTGGAAGAAGCTCGATTGTTTAGTAGCAATATAAAATATGACACTTATTAAAACAGATGTATACGAAATGGGAGGTTTGTCGTTTTCGGATGTATTATTTGTATTGTTTTATTACTGTTGCTTTGGGCATTAATTCCTTGCAATGCGATACTGGAGGTAACGATGCCTGGTTTTTGAAAAAGCGGCAGATACGCAGATAATTCATTTTCATAGGATACAAACATGGTTTTACCGGAGATTAAAACAATGTATCATCCACTTATTATTAGCAAAAATGTAAAAGAGTCGCTAAAATGTGAATCAAAATTTAGCGTCGATAACTAGCGTCATGAAAAATGCGTAATATATGAAACGAAATTTATACCCAACTAGCATTGTGTTGATGTGACTCCTGGCTTTCAGATACTTTGGGGTGCTAAGATTAGAGCAGAAAGTATTTGCAACAATCTCATCTTCCTAAATTGTTTTTTTTTGTCTTTTTTATCGTCCTATTTTGGATAAGTACAAAAACATTTAGTTCCATTCCTACCAACCGCGCGTTTCACGATAAGAGTAAATTTGGAAAAAATTCCTTTTTACGCGTGAAAATAAAATATCAAATTTATTATTCTTCAAATGCGTGTATCCTGTTTTCAGATAAATATTTGAGAGTGATTTCCGAAGGTACAAAATGGAGTATAAATTTTCCACGATTTGCCCAGAAACTGAACAGAAGTAAAAAAGGTTATTGTGATGAAGAAATATTGACTTATTTCGGCAGCATAGCAAGACGACTGCTTTTAGAAAGTGTGATAATTTATTTATAATAATATATTTACAAAGAAAGACTAAAAGGGTATTGAAAATAAAATAAACTGCAAAGTTTCGATTTTTTCCTTAAAATTTTATGACCTCAACTATTCCTTGGGGTTTAAATTTAGAGTGCTCTTTTTTACTGAAAAATATTAGCATAGTTTAACGGGCAAAATAATAATTTCAGTGTATTTTCCCCTCGACAAAATGATACTTGAAATTTTAGGTTTACCTTCACGGCTGGCCACGGTGTTTCTGAGCCATGACTTTTCTCAGGTAATGGAAACATGTCGCCAGGGAAATTCTGGAAAATGTGTACATTTTCATGTAGCCTTTGTTTCGTGACGGTATATTGATCGCTACTTCTGCAAGTTCACCCTATGTGGACACTTGAATGGAGCTGTATAGTTTCGGTCGCCCACGGGTGTTTGAATAATGAACTGGAAAAACTTGCGTGTCGTTTCGCAGGGTTACGAATGTTTTTGCCTTCATTCCCAATGAAAACCTGAAATTTTCGCTAAAACTATTTTTCGATTGATATTTCATCTGTATTTACCTATACATTAAATTTGTGCCTCTCAATTTCCTCGTTTTCTGCCAGTTCTCTGATTTCAAACATGTTCCTTAATCAATCTAGCCGAATTCAATTTCAGACACGTTGAAACTGTATCACGTCCATAGAGCGAAGGAGGGAAACCGCGCTTATATAGGCATGTGAAACGTGTACAAGTCATATTCCCGTTTGTGTGTTTAGATCGTTCCGTGTAATATATAAATTAAATATCTACAAAATTCGTTCTACAAATTGTTTCTGTTGTTACATTTTGATCATGCTACATTCTTTGAAGTTTATATGTGCATTTGGATTTCCTCGATTTCCTCCTGTTTTGCAGTGGTAGAAACAATTTTGAATTCACTATCGCACAAATTCTGTATAAGTGCATGTGCACCGGGTTCCCATAGTAAATTAATTTTTTCTTTGAGTATATGTGGTACTTGTACTCGTGAAGTATGATTCACGTGGACAATCGAAGCTTATCACCCAGCCCCGAATTCTAAATCAGGTGCGCAAACCTCTCATGGGCACTGATATTAATTTCCTAATCAGTACGTCGACAAATTCAAATAGCCTTCTGTCAAATTAAATAACTAAATTTGAAAAATGGATAACAAATATTTACTTACACAAAATATGTACCGAGGAAATGTGGAAAGATGAATATTATTAGTGTATGTGGTGTAGTGCTCTTCTCAGAATCGTTTCTGGGAGGGACAGGGCTAGGAGCAGGCGGGAGTGGTGACGATTTTAATGTATTGTTGTTTTTGAGAATTAATTATAAAATTCAGAGAATATTGGAAATTTCAGGGAACATCAAAGACGACCGAATACTCTTCTTCCGTATTTACTAACTGTTTGTTTATAGACACAGTACACCATTGTTTTTCCTAATCAAAAATAATGGAGGCGCTGGGAAGTTATCCTAAATGAAACAGCTTGAGGTAAAAACGATAATATTTTCAAATGTTCATTCATTCATGATCATAAGTTATTTACATTAACTCACATCCTAATAGTTTTCTGTGAAAATCTTTCCAAACCTCCTGGCTCTCTAAATGAGAATTTTGTAATTCTTAGAATGGACTGAGAATAGTTTCAATCGTGGACTACTCTCCGCACTAACCAATTAAATTAGGAACACCAAAAAATGAAATAATTTATTATGCTGGGAAAAATGATAGAATTTCAAAATTTTATTACTTAAATTATGCTTCCATTTCGTGATAATAAATGAGATGAAAATATTTCATAATCATGAGGATATATACATTTTTCGATTGCTTCAAAATTCAAATCGTTGTACAATGGTTTCGATGGTATGCAATGGAAGGTTAGCCATATGGGGCATATGATTTTAATTATTTGAAACAGCTGATTGGGAGATAAGAAAGCGTTGTTCGCGATTTTGATAAGTCAAAAAATATAAAATTCTGGGGACTGAGAACATACTCATTTCACGAGTTACAGTTGGGTGGAGTTTTGGTTACGCGCTTTAATTTTCCTTCATGTAGTTTTTGACGGATTGAGATAAAGATTAAAATCATAGGCGCCGAATATTTGTGTGGTTTTTATACAATAAAATGTTGTTACATGGTTTTCTCTAATAGCCAAAATGAGAATCGTCATAAATTTAAGAGAAATTAGCATAATTTCTGGAATATGAAAGCAGGGAAAATAGTGAAGATTTCAGTTTTCCTTATCCACCATGGTCTCCATTGTCCCAATGAGACACTTCAGGTTAAAACAGTGTTGGGCGTGTACATTTCCCGGTTTTTGATATTAGACGAACTCAACAGATACTATCATGAGGTTACAAAGACTCGTGCAATGCCAGACGAGAAAAATCAGTCAAAGAGATCAAGATAGTTTAGAAATCCTTCGCCTTAAATTCAGTAACCCATCTATTGAATTGCAATCTGTATTATTTGAAGAAAAGGAAAGATTTCGTGATTTCCAAAATCTACTCGATTTCCTTCCATACCTCATTATTTTATTTGTAAGAGATGAACTCGCACATTTTGAGGGGATATCAACGTCGGACGGATGAATTAGGCTTCAGTGGTCGAAAACTATCGAAATTATCGCTGTCAAGAGTCACTCAACAGCTATTCCATGTTGAGAGACCATGAGGGTTGGGTTGAGCGGGATAAATGTCAACCCTCCATTTACCCAGGAAATGACTGTTCTATTTCCTCTCGCCGTCTCCGGACAGTTAATTGCGTCATTTCTTGAGCGATTTCATGTGATTATGGGGAGAGGAACGGGCGGAGATTTGTGTGTGGAGAAAGGGAAAGATCAAGTAGGAGAGGTTGAGCTCCCTGGACTCTTAGGGAGAGGCACCCTTCTCCTTGCGTCGTACCCTCTAACAACTGTAGGACGTCCGTGAAATGCCCTTGGACTTTTTCCTTACTACTGACGCGTCCCACAGCCAACACCAGTAATGCCTCCTCGTCTCGACGACAACTCATGTCGTCCCATCCTCTACTGACATTTTCTCAACACCGCGCTGCTAGTCGACCTGGTTCCGACCTACTCAGCGTCAAGTCAGCGTTTCTGCGCATACAAGTGCTATAAAACGAGATAATGTTACAGAATCCCGTGGAAAATTTTGAGTGTAAGGAGAAATATTTAAGTGGTAGAATAATACCTGTAAAAGCCATAATGAGTTTACGTAATTTTAAATGGATGAGATGCCAGCGGTATCTCATTATGCTCATTCGATGGATCGAGTATATGAATCATATATCTCTTCCTCTTTGTGCAGCTTCATCGATGTATATTTACATTTGTATGATAAATGTATGAAATATTAATTTGCGTGGTTCGTGGTCTTAAATTGCTTTTGATTCCCTGGGGACTCAACAATCCTAAATTAGTGAAATTTTTATTCATTACATTATTTAAAAAAATAAATTATTTGGCTTGATAATTCCTATTTGAAGACTAATTATTGGACTTGAAATTCAGAGTTCAAGAAACTCTGTATGCTCCGGTGAAAGGATGCACATTTTTACTTAAAAAATAAATTGTTAAATTAAAAACGTTCTTCATTCTAAGTAGACGCGCCCTAAATATGTATGATTGATTTTAAAACACATCATAATACTTTTCGAAAAGCCCAAATCTAATTTTAAGGATGTCATTGGAGTTTTAATAGCTATACTGTATTTACACACCTGTCGTAGATTAGTCATGAAAGTGATTAGAGAATACCACGGTTTATTAATCGGGTGAAATGATATCGTAAACCCGTAATGCTGAACTGATAGTGAAAAAGCTTACTTAACATTTTGAATCATGCACACTTAGCCGATTTAATTAAAAATGAAATAATTCAACCCTCAGCAAATGTTTTGTTGATATATAACTCATTTGTGGTATTTATTGGTTTAGTGAGGGCTGTTCTCTTACTCGTTTGTGCCGAAATTTGCAGATTTGTTGTGGTGAATATTTCCAAGGCTTTATATGACGTTGATTAATAGTTTTGAATATATACTGTATAATATAAACGTATACACTTGGTATAATTCTGCTTTGATAGTTTGCCAAACCAATTATTTTTTAATAATTTAATTTTTTGTTGCAACCTAATGTCGGCTTCAGGAGGATACGTGCAATACGACTTAAAGGAAAGCCGAAGGAACCCGGAGATTTTATGTCAGAAAGTCATAATTTCTAACCTAATTGTTTGGGTTAATTAGCGTGCCACTCATAATCTCCCTGCGATTAGCAATTGTGGCGCACGTGCGATAGGTTAACGCCCCGGCTGATTAGCTCAAATTCCCCTTGCATATGTCAATCCATCCAGCTCAGCACGGCCGCTCCCCGAGCCATATTCGCCCACCCCAACCCTCCCCCACAACCCACCCTCAGGTTCCACACTCGCCCTTCCCCTCCGTCGCCCCTATCGCCTCTCCGAAATCTTCCTCCCCCGCACCTTCCAATCCCTCCTCCTTTCTTCCTCTCTCCTCCTGCTCTCTTCGTGTGTCACATCTCTGCCCTCCAGGATCACTACCCCCTTCCTACTTCGCTCCTTCCATCCCCGCAGGGTCCCCTTCCCTTTGCCCCGCCACCCACCCCCCATCAAGGGCCATTCATCACCGCGGCGGCAGCGGGCGATAAGGGATGGAGAGAGGGGCGGGGGGCGTGAAGAAGACGGCACGGCGGCGGCGGGGAGAAGTATCAGGAGATGGTCGGGGGTGTGAGGGGTCGTGTTTTTCGGGAGGAAGGGGGTCGGAGCGAGGTGGGGAGAGTAGTGGGGGAGTGGGCTGGGGTTGGGAGGAGGTGCAGGCTGGTGTCGTGCGCGGTCGGGAAATGTGGGGGGGGGTTGGAGAGGTGTAGGGATTTGATGGGGGGATTTTGGAATGGGGGCGGGACTCGGTCTGGGGGAGAGAGTACTGTGGTTGGAGTGGTGAGGAGGAAGGGAGTTTGGGCGATATCGAAAGTTGGGAGGGGGAGTGCAGGACTTGAGTTTAGGAGAAAGATTGGAGGGAGTTTAGAGTGATTGCGAGTATATCCTCTCTTCACCTTCCGAAAACCCCCAACACCAGCCCTGGTGCTTCCCTCTCCCGTTTCACCTCCTATCCTCTCCTCCCGGGAATACTTGGTCGGCCTCCGACTGGAGATATCATCCCCTTCGGCTTCCACCCTGGGTTTTCTCCTATCTTCACTTTTCTCTCGGCAAAAACAAAAAAAAAAGAAATTTTTAATGGAAATTCAAGGCCCAATTCAATTTTAATTTCGGCAGTTCATTTTGTAGGCTGGGGAAAAAAATGGAATTTTAGCTTTCATAAATCGTAAGGTCGTGTCAAATTTTCGCAACATATTTCACCTGGTCATCAAGGGATATATATATATATATTTGGCTTCGGATTCGGAAATAAATTTTGATAAATGAATTTTCTGAGGAGACCAGTTGATGCGTAGATGTTCTAAAGTCCTTTTAATGATGATTTAACTGCGTTTAAATGAATATTACGATTGATAGCTTCAAATCTTCGACTGGTAAGTGAAACTCATTAGCTACATACGGTTATTATCAAAATTAAGTGCCAATCATTTTGCTATAGTCACATAATAGATTACTTCTTTGCGTAATTTATAATAGGTTGAATTCCGGAAAACCGAATACTTTCCGAATCGAAGTCCCTCTGTACCAGAAAGCCATTTACTAGAATTTCAGTTTTTACTAGAAACACAGAGATGGTTTACAGAGAAGATTTTAAAGTTCTAGGCAAATTTACCGTAGAATTAATCAAATTGGTATCTAATTTGAGTGACGGAATCATAGTAATAAGTCGAATTAAAACGTAGGAAGCAATAGTACAACCACCTAATGATATTATAGTATTTTTATTTAATTTTTGTATTTGCAAATACTTAGGCCAAACTACATTGATTTATTGGTAATTACTTTGAGATCGTTAATTTTTCATATTGTAGAACTAAGGTTTATTTCCTATGGTGATCTGTAATCTATATCATATTTTTTTCATTAACCTTTTTCATGGGTAGAGTCTTTACTTATTTTCAAATTTGTTACAACTTGGACCCCAAAAGGTGTTAAAATATGTGGTGTCCAGCAAAACTTGTCTTTGTAATGAAATGTGAATAATGATAAAGAAAGTTGACCTTTGTAAAGGGCAATAACGTGAAATTTTAAACGCAATCAAATCCGCTTACTGAGGAGTAGCACGTAAATCCATAGCGTGTTTAATCCTTGAGACAAAATTCACCTTTCCTCTTCACTCTCGCTTATTGAGAACTTCGAAAGTATAATTTTGGGCAGTGCGAGCAAAACGAGTTGGTGCATTTCCGTTTTCGTGGCCTATAACCCGTTGCACGAAGTTGCTAGTCGACAAGTCAGAGTTGATGTGAAAAGTGCTGTAATTACCATTTCTATCCCAGGGGCTTCATCACGCGATCGTTTTTGCTCGCCAGGGTCATTCAGTCAACCCGGAGGAGTGCGGTTGTTAAAATTTACTTCGGAAGGTGAAACTGCCAAGATGATCACGGCTTTTTTTTCCTACAACACCAACGGCTTACTTGCACTTCTAAAATTAACGTGGTAGAAACTCTGGTGCTGAATACAACCAAAATATCAGTTATGCCAATCAGAGAATGTTTCTGCTTGACGGCGATTTATTGAATGGACTATTTGTTCCCTTTCGCTGTTTACATGAAGGTTAGCCTACTCATCTAGCATCTGGTTGAGTATCTGATTGACTTAACTAATATTTATTGGAAACACTAACTGAAATTTATGTAATGCGTAGAATTATTATGTTATTATATGCTAACAGAAACAAATAGGATATTTTAAGGAACGCCAAACAGTCAGTGGTATGCGTAGTATTATACAAGTACATACATTCGATCGTACATATTATTCAATTTTCCAATGAATTACAGGTGTCACCTTTAAAAAATTACTTTTAAATATCTGTGAAATAGTTTTATTCAAAAACATCTTCCACCTCTGATGTAGAAAACTCATCATTTTTTAAGGATCGTTCGGTAATTTATTTAGCGATGTATTCATCTTTAATCACCTTACACCAAGGTAACCACTCTGAGTGTGAACTATTTGGAAATGATGCTGTGGAAATATAGTGTATTTTTGTGTCCCTAAAATAATTTGATGCCCATTAAATACAGTTGTCTTAAAAACTAATCATTCTTCAACCCAAAGGTATATTAAGTAGAGGATAGAGAGCTCCTGGTACGTGTGACATTCATATACTCAAGGGTTCCTTGTGGATTATCTTCCCGGTTCCGCGGTTTTCCGTAACATTTTGCGAATTAAAAAAACCAAGAAGCTCGCCTTATGTTGTGATTGTTTTGATGTGGACTCATGACTCTCCGACTAGCAGTAAGTCGCAGTTTGCAACTAGGCAACCGAGTCATTGGTAATATCGCTATAATCACTTGCCTATTTCATACTCTTCGTTGCTCTTTCATCCACGGTGCATATACGTTCTTATTTCGATACACCTTATTTGGTGGAGAGGGTCAATGCTTTCGAAAAGATTGCATGAATATTCCAATCGATAATTTATGGTGTTTCTGTAAGCAGTCGGAAAAGGTGAAGTTCACAAATAGATATTGACTTCAAACTGGAAGGGGAAATGGCGTCATAAATGCATGCCAAAGACCCGTAATTGTGTAAAATGATCATTTATCATTGTGGGTTTATTAAACGTGATTGCATGCACGAGCGAGCGTCCTTGATGAAAGTGCGCCCGGCCGCGTGGGAGGCGGAGAAAGGGGTTTACGGTGCAAGGGAGATGAGAGATACTGCAGGTAGGTAGGTTGGGGAGTGGAGCTTGGGTCGTGTTGATGAGTGAATTAGGCAGGTGGTGCGGGTTTTCGGAAGGTGGGGGGGTGGTCAAACCGTAATGAAAGGGGCGCTTTTCCGTGCGCTCGACCGTAACTGACTGAATCGATAGTTTTCCAGTCGACGTGCGTTCGATGCAGGGCCGCGTTCCTCGAAACGCTACGCTGAGCGGGAGGACTTCGGAATGAGAACGAGAAGAGGAACGCGTGAGCGAAACTCCAATGTGTTCTCGCTCTTTGAAAGCTGCCGCAATGGCGCTCATCATCGTTTCCCGCCGAATCATTGGGCCCTGGCCCAGGGCTTTATATCGGGTGTAGCCTGAAGAAAGGTGAAAAACTGCTTTGACTACTGAAGTGAGCACGTTTTTCAGCCACCCTATTGAGGAATATAGTTGAATGAAGAGATTCGCACACTGTGTTTGCCATGCCATTAGCTAATGCACATAACCCCGGGCCCTTTTTCGAGCTTGATACCCTGCTTCAGCATTAGCGTATGAAGACGTGAAGGAACGATTATGTCCATCGCAGTCAGTTTTTGTAGCTGTTAAATAAACTTTTATTAAATGCTAATTCTAATCAACCTTAAGCCTTGAATGTACAATGGTTGATTGTAATATTGACACACATTATTGATTTAAAAATGAAGTTTTTAAAATTTTACGTTGCACGAACTCCATTGAAAAAGCTTTCTCATAATTTACTCTATCCCTGCGTTATTATAATGTTTTACCCCGATGCCTTCATTATTCTTGTGAGGTAAAAATACTACATTTCTTTTTGCAAAATAATCTCAATATCCCTAGGATTATTTGATATACGAGTTTTCATTTGTGTAGTATTGATACTCCTATACCAAATATTCATTCTTTGGTGTATTCCTCTTTCCACCCAATTTGTGAACATTTCTTTAGCAAGCCGTACGAAGGAACCAACGGCTTGCAATCTCGTTAATCACCTGCTAGTTCAATACCCACAAAATAAAAATATCTTTTCAATAGCCATTTCATTAGTTTTTTTTTAACCTTAATCAGAATATCTGAAAAGGTTTGGAAAAGCCTTGCCATGGGGAAACAACGGGAAACTTAATTTGGTAATTATAAAAAAAAAAGAATTTTACCCTACGTCTGGAATAAATAAGGAAGACCTGAATACTTGCGTTGATATTAATGAGCTCTACATATCCTCCCTTTTCTCTCCGTCGTGAAGCCGATCATTTAAATTGACGTCAGTGTTTCATTATTCATTTTGAACGGAGATATTTTTCAAGAGAGGAAAATGCTATACAGTACGTCCTTCGAATGAAATCGAAAAAATGATAGATTTTTACCCATCATAGACTCCAAATATTTTCCATGAAATTTCTCATAAATTAAGAAAACTTCTGTTTACTTGCATTCAATAACAGTTCTGTGTACATGTCAAGTGCATATTATGTGTGTCTTACACGCATGTTGAAAATTTAAATAACGAAATATTCATATACCAGCGCAGGAAAATAAGTATCAAGTAATAATTATTCATTGTAGTCATGTGATTTTAGTTAAAGCAGGGAGAGAATAATATTTTTATTCGTCTATGTCCATGAAGTTTATTTTTTGTTTGCTGATTATCAAATTTATATAATAATGACTATTTTCGAAAACCAAGTTCCAAAATCATTCTACTCATCCGGTTTTTCAAGCATGGCAATTTATGCACCAAATATAAAAATTACATTTTAATAGTCCTTTCAACTGTTTCGGAAGAGTACCAAGTGCTTTTAATTAATATCTGTCATCTAATAACTTTGTCGTTCAATTTCATTAAATGTTTTAGAGCTCTCCACTGAATGGTTTGTTGATTTATAAGCACATAAATATCCTCCAGAATGAACTCTATGATTTGACTAAGTAGACGCCTCGGTTATTAATGAAAACACCTAAGCATAAATATCAATTTACTCTCGCAGATGTTTTTCTCTCTCAATTTTTCATTCAGAATTTTAATTCAGCAACAGAAGCAATTAATAGGCAAACTCAAATTCATTCAGTTTTAAAAACTCGTTTTTATCATAATTATCCCTAATTATTCAATGCAATTCAAACTAAAAGTATGTGCGTAAGTTTTACTGTTTGTGTAAGAGTTTTAGAAATAATGCCATTGACAGTATTTTAATTACTAAATGTCCTTCTTGAAACTACTCATTTAATTCTAAAGTGATCATTATTTTTATGAAGATACTTAATAAACTTTGCTTGAAGAAAATAAAGAAAGTTTTAACGCCCATTTCGGCCCCGAAATGGCCATTTTATTGATTATATTTGAAGTACAGCTTGTGATCAAGCTGGTTTTAAAATTAAGGGAGATGCAAGAAAGTCATTTTAAAATGTGTTTAATTTTCAATAATACTTCAATGAATTATTAGTAAATAGTTAATTAATGAGAAATTATATTAAAATGAAAGAATACCAAAGATTTTGATGAATATCCTTCAATAAAGTCACTTGTGATATTTGCTTTATCTGGATCTTGTCTCTCCTGTCGTGCTGGTAGTTATTGCGTGACATGGTGCAACATGTATCATTTCGTCAATTGCTACTTTTAATTCTGTTTGCAAGTCATCAAGGATAATTTGCAGTTTATCTGATGCGCCAACCAAACAACCTCTTGCGTGTGGAGTCCCTTGGCAGGTATTAATAAACTGTGATTAAATTTCCCAGCTTCTTTCTTTGAGGATTCTTATTTTGACAGCGCAACAATTTGTCTCCATAATAATGCTTAGTGAAGTATTCAACAATTACAAGGAAAAAAATTGTTTTTAAGTGTAATTTACGCTCCACATTCCATCTAAAATTAATGATAAAAGAGCGACGAGAAGGTGTCTCTCGTTATATTTTATCCCTGTCGTCAGATATCAAAACTTACTGGACTGATTCGAGCAGTTAGTGTTAGTTGTATTCCAAATGAGAATAGTTAAAAATAGAGCATATTTGCAAATACAGGTCTATTTCTTGAAATATTGGTGATGGTTGTTATGGGTATATATTTGATCATGTGACGGATCAAAGGAGAGAGAAATTATTTTGCAAAATTGTATGTCAAATGACGAATCCAATAAATAAGACATAGTTTATGTAATCAGATTTCTTGTGACATAATCGTGAGCTTTGGGGTAAACAAATGAAGGAATTTTTTACTTGATTAAAAACTCAACAAAATGCTAGTAAGGTTATATTCCCTGAAAAAGCATGCACCAGTATTAAGTGTCCTATACATAAACGTACGAAACATTTTGAAGAAAGGAAAGGCATAGTCAACGCTGGACTAAATAACGTATTTTTGCCAACAAAATGGAAATTCTGGCATGAATTCCAGCATTTTATGTCACGATTTTGCAGATATGTTAGATGCGTAGACTAATTTCTTGCATGGAGTTCGTTCTTTACTTTTTCTCTGATTTCTCATATTTCGGCATATAATTCAATTCCTTTAGGTAAGTTTTTTCCCTACCGTAATTGAGGCAAATAACGTATTCAGAGAAGGCACATCCTAATTTCCTGTTTGATCTTCGAATTTAATCTCTAGCGGCGTACATGACTTGTTCTTCTAACCAGGCTCCTGACTCTGCCGAGAAACATTTTCTCATTCATCCTCTTTCTTTCTCAGAAAACCTCCGCTGGCCTGCATCTTCTTCTTACCCCTTCTCCTCTCTCACTTCGCATAACTTCATTCGTTCATCTACGGCGTTCGTCCTCTGAACATCTGCAAGGGTTTAATTAGGTAGAAGGAATTTGTTTACGGTGACGGATGAGTTAACGAGTTAGCGTTCAAGAGCTCCTGCTCGGCGAAGTGAAAGGGACGATCAGGGAAAGAAAAACATGTCGGAGCAAAAGAGAGAAAGTGTTGATGCAATGGTGGGCATAAATTGACTGACGGAGGGCCGGTCGCTAATCTAATTCTTCAAGATTGACATTCAGACGTCTCAACGTTTGAAGTATTCTCGTGGAGTAGATTGTTTTTCGCGTTTTGTAGAGATAAAATAATAAAGAATTACTTCAATTGCTGGTGAAATTGAATTGTCAACATAAAATGATGGATAATAGCCAACCCTAGGTGGCCATAGACAAAATTGTATATTCAATTTCGCCCTGTCAGTCCCTCATTGTTTGGGAATGGTCGCTGATGTTATGACCAAGAAAAGGTCAACGTTTTGCAGTATATTGAAAATCGACTTGCCCAGCATACTTGTCAAAACCTTCAGGAATTAAATCAGACGGATGCTCATGTGAAAGGACGAGAAAAGTCCCTTTTCCAGAAGAGGCTCTTCCCCAGTAAATTGGCCCGTTGAGAAATTGAAATCACTGAAACATGTTAGCAAAAAAAACTTTGGTAATTAAATAATGTTTTCCTGGGGGTGGATGAAGGAAGTCCTTGTGCGGATCGATGGCGGCGGAGAGTAGGGAAAAAAGAGAGTGGGGGAAGGGATAGGGGGAGTTGCAGGGACGGACGAAGCGAAGGAGAGGGCGTTGAATTACTACGGAGCGGGATGTAAAGATGGTCACTTATAGCCCGTGTTAATCTTCAACGAATTTCAGGTCGTGTGCGTGTGTGAAAAAAGAAAACAGTTGTCGGAGGAGGAGATAATTCGGCGATTTCGGTTGTTAATATCTTTGAGAGGGGAGGAAAGCAGGTCCATCGTGGGAGGAAGAATGGGGGGATTGTGCATGGGGAGGGAGATGGGGTAGTGATCGTGGACGGGAGTTAGAGATGGCCGAGCGGGAGGAGTATTGGGGGAGGCCTGTGTGCGGTGGAGGTGCATGGGCACTGGGAATGGAGCGTATGCGTGGTTGTCGGCATGTGTTTGTGTGAGTGAGCGCGTGGAATGAGACGTGATCGATGAGGTAGTGGTCGGGATTCCGGTGTAGGTTTTAGGCGGGTGGGAGAAAGGGATGTAAAGAGGTGGGAGAGGGGGGAGGAAAAGGGGAGATGTTGGAGGCAGAGGGAATGGCTAGGCCAAGAAGAGAGAGAGAGAGAGAGAGGATTCAATTGGAGGGTTTTAAGCAGACCCCTCGAGTCCCTCGTTGGACTTAATACTAGGGCCCTAAAATATATTGCTGGGATTGATCGTCGATTCGGATTCAGAGAAAGGGAAGTGGGCGGTCGGGGGTTGGTTGCCAGGGAAGGGTTGGGGAAAGTTAGAGTGAAGGAGGGATGAGAGGCATGTTTTGGGTGTATATCGGGAGGGAGGTATTGAAGAGGATGAGAGGAGGGGGTGAGATGAGAGTTTTGAGAAGAGAGAGAAAGAGCGATCCGAATACTTCTACCCTGAAATTCAACTCTTTATTTTAATTTTGTAAAAATTTTTCTCTCTCTGCGTTATCACCATCTACGTCAGTGGAGAAAGCATTTTTTTGTGCGAGTCGCTAATATCCCAGCCTGTACTCAAGGGGTAAATTGCAGTGTATCCCACCCTCAGTGGGTATGGAAGGTTGTCTACCATTTGAAAGAAAATGCAGCTTTATTATTAAAAATTCGAATTAATCGTGAGGAAATATTACCATCTTTTTCGGCTTCTTAGGTGTATGTATGTGTGTGTGTTTGCTAAATTTTGTTTAACAGAGTAAGTTTTGTTAACTTACTCTGTTTGACTAAGCTTACAGTCATCCGCAGTAATGAAGTCGATGGTGGGTTTTTATATGTGAGGTAGAGCTCACCCAGAAAGAAGCCTTGCAGCGAGTAAAACTCTAGCATATAGGGTATAGAGGCCCGTCATTCGATTTACCACGAATTTCCAGCAATAAAATAGTATATTTTACATGGGGTAGTCCACAGTTACCACCCGAGATTTGTAGCCAAGGTACTCGTATAAGAGTTTCGTGTGTTTGAAGAGACTAAATATGAGTTCACCAAAAATTATATATTTACTTGTTGATATTTACTATATTGGTAATATTTTACTGTATTCGTAATGCAATATTATTAGTGTACAGTATGTTAAAAGTAATATTAGTTTTAGGCTAGCACCTGACTAATTCCCTCTCCTAACTGAATATTCAATTACATAGTACTACTTCTCATTAAAGTTCACTATTTTGCCAAAGTATAGGCTTAACTTAAATTAAATCAGAATTTATTTATTATAAAAACACTTGTGCACTTGAATTTTATTAGAAAATCAGAATTGTGTTCAGTATTTTCCCATCGTGCATGAAAAAACTATATATAAAAATATATATATTCATTCAAATATAGAAATAGGTATAAGGAAAGGGGATAGGAAAACACATAAAAGGCGAACACAGGACATGTGGGGAAGGCGGTTTTTGAGTAGATCGCGAATGTAAAAATATTTCCTTAAGCCGGATTTGAACACCGGACCTTCCACTAGCCCGGCGGATGTGCTACCAATTACACCACCAATAAAACCTAATTTATAATGAGAACTGCGATGTTTTAAAACGCCCAAGTGCTCCGAATCATTTGCCAAAGGAAGGCTTTAGGGAGTTGTTCCACCCACCAAAGGAGAAATATACAATACACACAAGAAGAGGGGACAGTTGGTTAGAAAGCATATAGTATCATAGAGAATAGGAAAAGTACGTTTCATGACACGCATAGCCAGAAGAAGAGATGAGCCACATTGGTCAGATTTCAATATTTTGATCAATCAATCGGAAAATTCGCCGAATGGCGGGACTTCGTATTTGAATGTATACATATATATATATACATATTCAAACTCGAAAATCCCGCCATATGGTGAACAAATATTATTTTCGCACATAGAAATAGACATATTATGTGTTTTCCTATCCCCTTTCTACTACTAATTTGGAGTGGTTTTTTAAAGTATTTCTTTTGTGGCTTTGTAACTGAAAAATGTATAGGACTTCCGGTTATATTGCGTAATTTTTTATCAACTTATCACATGGACCATACAGATCTATAGTAAATTTAATGAATCGATATATATTTAATAGGGAGTCGGGGAATCAACGAACTTTCAAGTTTTAGGTGATTTAGTTTTGTAGTACCGGTATGGAGAGATTTTCATGCATAGTTATCTGATAAACATTCACCATAAAGATCTACATTTTTCACAATTTTTATTATCTTAAGTGATAGGATGTAGATTATTTTCTTGAGAGGTAGTAGTATGACAGATATACTAAAAAATATGAAAATCTTATTGTTGACATTTTGTTTTCATTTAAAAAGTGTGTCATTGATAATGATCCGATAATCGCTATCACTTTCCTCATAATTTCGAATCAAATTTTCTGATATCTCGTGTGTTGATGAAGCACTTAAATATCGAATCAATTGGAGAGGGTATGAGAGTGAGAATACCAACTAGGGTCCTTTTTGAATACTCCTTACCTGCCATCCGCTTGCTTTTATGCATAAATGTGATGGCCAACTTGTTGAAATATTTTATTTCGGGTGGACAAAGAAAGGGCAAAGCAGATGAAAGTCTTAGGTCTCACAGTGCTTGAAAAAAATAAAGTCTTTGCACGTTGCGGTAAATATTAATTACTTTAATGGATATACGAAGCTTGCTCTCAGACCCATGTCAGCCACGAACTTCTCAAAAAAACGCTCGGAGTAAACTTCATAAAAGGTTTTACGTTTCTCAAGAGAAGAAAGGCTGTGCAAAAGGATGAAATGAGCGGCGGACAAAGGAATAAAATAAAGGCTGGTAGGAAACTTTTGAATGAATATTTATAAGAAGAAGGTGGCCGCCGAGAGAGTGTTCCTAACTTCTGCAGCGGTTGCTGAGACTCAACAAGGATGGGGAGTAGGAGTAGGGATGGTAAGAATAAGGACTGAGGGTATGGGAATTATAGTAGCAGGAGAGGCGGACGGTTGGGCGAGGGGTGAGGGGCGAGCAGGGGACTGGCTGGTGAGACGCTAAGGATCAGAACAGTGCTGCCAAAGTTGGAGATCAATCTGCACATCCACGGCTCTTTTCAGTTCCTCCCCTTGAAATGTACTCGACTTTTTTTCCTTTAATTGTAATGGTTTGATTCTCGGAGTCCATAACACGGGTAAAGTAACAGAGCAATTTGACGCAGGAGTAATATGAGGGGTAGGGCCAAATTTGTGCACCGCTTAATTAGTAAAGTAATCCTCACCATGTCTTATTATTACGTTTAAAACAGAAAAATTTGTACTGTACCCCTGTATTTTTAATCATTCTAGACTAATTGCTTTGCATTATCATTTTTCAGATTTATCATATTTTTATTTCCTCGGAATTCGGTTTTATAATAGGATTCGATTAGCTAAACATTAAACTAGGAGGGAAAAAAATAGAGCAGTTAAAACAGTTTATGTATCTCGGAAGTGTTTTGGACCAATACGGTCAAAGTAATAGGGGCGTAAGGCAAAGAATTGAGCTAGGAAAAGAGGCTTTCACAAGGAGGAGGGAGTTAATGACGTGGACGTTGAGTAGGGAGGTTAAGACAAGACTCGTAAAAACTCTGACATGGAGCGTAGCGTATGTACGGCGCGGAAACGTGGTCGCTGAAGCAGGAGGATAAACGTAGATTGGAGGCTTTTGAAATGTGGGTATGGAGAAGAATGGAGAAGGTGAAATGGACCGAAATGAAAACAAATGAGGAAGTACTAGGTATGGTTGGGAGAAATCCTAAGGAAGCAGGAAAAATGGACGAAGTATGTATTGATGGGCCGTGGGATGTTCAAGACTGCAATATTAGGCAAACGAGGAAAGGGCAGGAATAGGATAGGGATATTGGACAAGATGAAGGAGGGAAGTACGTAGAGATGAAGAAGGACTTGATCTATAATAGGTTGCTGGATGGTGTTTTGTTTTGAGTAACAAGATATTTATTTGGTAGTTGTGTCCATCCAAAACTTATCTTAACCAGTAGATTATCTTATAATATTAGAATTCGAATACTGAACAGTATTTTATAGTGTTATAAAAAGAGTATTGGAAAAAAACACGCTTATTTAATATGTAAAATATATTTTTTGCATCCTTTTGAATTCATTAATCCAAAGTATGTAACACGATGAAAGGGAGGAACTATCGGAATAGCTAAGGCGCGAGTACCGACTCGAGAGGAAAGTCTTATTACGGGGAAGTGGGAAGGAAGGTAGGCGAGGGAATAGGATTATGCAACCACGGGAGAGCGGAGGGGGAAGTGTGGGGTGGAGGAGGTAACACAGTAACATCTCAATGAGATAAGCTTTCTCTGGGTGTCGTGGGTTTCTTAGAAGAACAACAAACCTGAATTTAAAAATCGAGGGCCGAGAAAATTAGAATAATGTACCAGTTTAAGGGAAATGTAAATTGCCAATTCAAATGGAATTGCACAAATGCATATCATTCAGCTATTAAACCAGTAAACTGATTAATCATCAACAAATTCGATACACACAATTTAGTGTTTATATGAAAGGAAATAATAATCAATAGTGACTAGAGTTATTATATTTTATTTGATATTATGCTATAACCAGAAATTTTACATAACTCAGGTAAACATTTGTTTCGCACGTAATGTAACTTAACTATAAAAGGCTAACCTGTCTATATTTTCAAATTATACGTACTTTCATTGAACACAGAAAAATCAAATAAATATTGGGTTCGTCAATTGGTCTTAATACATTAGCCACTGATTGTCATTGTCGCTCAAATATTTTTGGAAGAGAAATGATAATACCTTTTTTAAAATGCTTGAATTTTCTAAATTTTTATTGTTATTTATTTTAATAACTAAATAATCACAACACTTTTGGCTTGAGGCCGAAATAACTATTACTTACATTAATTTTATCAAAAATATATTTTCTTGGAATATACCGCCGTTTTCTATTTCACATTCTTAGAGTTTTTAAAGGGAATTATTTTCATCTTTTAACTAAATACCTTTAATAATAGTACGCTGCTGTAAGTTCGATGTGAATTTCTAGGTTTTTGGTAACCTTTTATTTAATCTCCTTAGTCTCATGCTATTTTGACTACAAATAGTTTTACAATCTAACGAGGAATAATGGCGATAAATGTACCGAGAGAAATTCTCTCTTTTAATTGTTATATTTGGCCCATACTCCTTCGGTATTAAATGATTTTCATATGTAATTAGATTAGATTATCTGCGTACGATTTGACAGTTACATTTGGTACGTATTTAAATCATTATTCCCTAGCCTAGTCATTGAATATTACATAATTTCACAAAACGATTTTCTTCGAATGTTGGCGGTAATGAGCAACTAAATGGAGTTTGAACTAAAACAAAAATGTTTGTATAGAATAAACGAAAAATATACTATTAGAAACTACACAGAGAAAACTTTGAGATACTGGGTATCAAGGGGTCAGTTATATGTCATTGAATCAATCTCGTTGAAGAATATTTGCGCACCAATGTGGCTTTTCATCCTTTGCTGATTCGGGCTGTGGAAGTTAAACGCTCGATGTTATGTTGTAATAATGTGGTATTTAGAAAGTATAGAGGACCCAAGTTTATGCTATTTGAACTCCAGTTACGAGGCGTGTTCATAAAGTAAGGCCCGTTTGGTCACAGGAAAATATACTCATATGAAACACATTTTATTGGCACTTTTAGTTAGCTACAAACCTACTTCACTTATCTACATAATCGCCGTTCACTTCTAAGCATTTTTCGTACTGCTGCACCAGCTTCTTTAACCTTGAGGGTTGAACCAATCGACAACGCCATTCTTGAGTTACTCTTCGGTTTCGAAACGTTGTCCACCGAACCACTGTTTCAAGTGCAAGAAGAGGAAGTAGTCGCTGGGTGTAAGGTCAGGACTGTACGGTGGGTGGTTTAAAGAGTTCCCAACGACCCAAAAACTCTCGTCCACTGGACATTCTTTGCTCTTTGTGGTGGTTGGTGAGGATTTTCGCTACCCACCTTGCACGCAATGTGTGCTACCCGAGGTTTTCCGTAACAATATTGTAGACAGTAGTGCGTCCAAGTTGAGGAAATTGTTCAGCCGGGCTATTAATTGTCAATCGACGATCACATCGCAGTTTTTGTTCCACTTGCGAAACAATGTCATCGGTCAGAATACTGGGCCTACCACTTCGCTCTTCGTCATGGACATTTGTTCGTCCATTTTTAAAATCACAGCACCATTGTCTAACCTTTCCTTCACTCATAACTGTAGGTTTATAAACTAGGCATTATTCCCGATGAATTTCAGCAGCCGACAATCCTTTTGCATACAAGAATCGTATGACAGAACGCACTTCACAGCTGGCGGGATCAACGATTGTCGCGGACATTGTTGTTTGCATGCACGGACAAGCAAACGACTTCTGAAACAAAACAAATGCTGCTATAACTTCTCAATGAATCAGTAGATGGCGCTGCAGGAATAAACTGTGTTCTAAAGCGCCAATATTTAAATATAAGCAAACGGTACTTAATTTAAGAATACGCCTCGTACATAAATTATACTGTCCAACTTAGAAAAATAGTTTTCGCAAGTATTCTTGGCGTTTAGTATACTAAAAACTAATAGTAAGACACAAGTCAGGTGAATGAGGATGCTGAGGAGCTGCAGAAATGTTTTTACTGGCCAACTGTGTGACAAGGAGCATTATCGTGATGCAACACCCAATGTTCATGATGTTTGGTCTCACACGAATGACTGTTTTTCGAAGTTTTTCAAGAATCTCCCGGTAAAAGTGTTGATTAACCGTTTGGCCTTGAGGTAGAAACCCTTTGTGGACAACTCCGTGGATATCGAAAATATAAATCAGCACGCATTTGATCTTCGACTTCCTCATCATTGCTTTTTTCGGCCTTGGAGAGGTTGAAGTGTGCCACTCCATGCTCTGGCGCTTGGTTTCTGGGTCTTAATCAAACATCCAAGACTCGTCACCAATAACGACACCTTCTAGAAAATGGTCATTTTCATTTGAATCCAAGAATTCAAGACATCTTTCCCTCCTGATGTCCTTTTGGTCATGCAAATGGCTTTTTGGAACCATTTTTGCGCAGTGTTTTCTCATCCCCAATTCATTGGTCAAAATCTGATAAACGACGGAGTTAGTCAAATTCAACTCTTCCCGGATCATTCTGGTTTTTCAATCGACGATCTGAACGCACAAGTTCCCGGATTCTGTCGATATTTTTATTGTTTCTTGAAGATGAAGGCCTTCTGCTTCGTGGTTCGTCTTCAATCGACTCTCTTCCTTCTGGAAATGCCTTAAATTACTGCAAAACCTAGGCTCTTGACAAAACACTATCTCCGTAGGCCTGCTGAAGTTTAGCTAGAGTTTCCGTTGCATTCTGCCCAAGTCTGATGCAAAATCTGATAGCACACCGTTGCTCTAAATGGATGTCACTTATTTCCAGAACACAATAGAAAAAACTATTTCACAAAAAAATTTGCTGCGGACAACCAAATGACTCGAGCGAGTTAAAACTCGTACTGAAGGCCGATCACATGTTCCCCTGTCGCTCCTCTTAGCCCAGCGTCTCCAGTGTTGCCAGATCGAACGCTGCGTTGCCAGTTTCATTACTTAATTTACACAAAAACACCCTTTGCTCTCCGTTGAAGCGACTTTTAACTTCACAGAGACTCTCAGTCATCAAAGAACCGTTCTAAAGGAACTTCAGAAATCTACATAATCAAATCACTATTTCACAATGAGACTATTTCGGTATATGCATACAACCTCATCATATATAACACTTATAGCACTTCCCACATTTTTGCCTTGTTCTGATATTCTAATATTGCCATGAGTCTTGTTTTGGGACAAAACAAAATGTTTAGACAACACCTGGCATGCTGTTCAAGTGATTCACTGAAACTGAATGTCTACAAATTAAATAAGCATCTATCTGAAAATCTGATTATTGGGATTCTTAATGGTCATATTTTCCTTGCCTATTTCATCCTGTATCTACTATATATCTATTTTATTCATCCGTCTTAGGAGAAACTTTTCACAGACCGTAATTATCCTCTGTCGGGTGGAGGTGTAGATCCGTGGTCACCCATCTTTGAATGCGGAGAGAAAATGTCGTTTACTGAACACTATTAATTTTCAGGAGAACGTTTTTCCAAAGTAATACTTATAATTTCGTAGAGAAGTGTAAATAAGAATAAAATGATTGAATCCTGAAATAGATATGATACAATTACTCTTAAATACGAGAATTAGCTAATTACTTTATGTAATTATTAAATACAGTGCAAGAAGTTGGTTTTTGTAAAGTTGCGATATAAATATATATATATATATATATATATATATATATATATATATATATATATATATATATATATATATTGGTTAAAAAGATACCTGTGAGTAAAATAGCGTGGAAGAAATCGAATTTCTTCCACCTTCTTAAAATCTAATTAACTTCTTCCCTTATTACTTGCGTACCTATCTCTTCGTGAGAAAAACAGAGGCATTCAGGGCCGCTGTAAACTTGATGGGAGTCCATATCTAATATTCGCATGACCACGATATGTATAGAGATGGATGCGAAAGCTGGAAAAGATTACGTGCGTACGGTAGCAGTTAAGCTGAAATAGCAAAAGAGAACGATTTAGTGACGATATGAAAGAGATAGCAGGGAGTGCGAATGGCGAGGGAAAAGTTTAGATAGCGGAAGGGAGGAAAGGAGTTACAATTAAAAAGGATGAAGTTCGGAAGAGGAATAATCTTGCAAAAGGCAGACTGATAAGAAAATGAGATAAAAGATGGAAGGCAGAGAGAAATATACTGAGTCGGAGGGTGTGTGGAGGATCAAGCGCGAAGCATGTAGAGGTGGAAAGACGCATGATAGGCCGGTATATTCCCGGAGGCGGGTGTGGATTAAGGCTGGAGACTGCGAAGGAAGATGTCGAAGGAAACTGGAGAAGCCGACGAGGAGGGAAAGAGAGGAAACGGCGTGGACGGGCGTCTCCACGGGGAATGGCGTGTGCTTTGGGAGGGCCCCCGGATGAGTTTAATCTCCGTTTGGCGAAGTCATTCACGGTGCGGACGATACGAGCGAGCTTTGGCAGAATTTGCGCCTAAGCTTTGGAAGCGATTTAACAAGCGCGTTGGGATAGGAGGGATGGCGGGATCGAAGTGGTAGAGGGGCGGGTTACGGGGTGGAGAGCAACGGGCGAGGTTTTTGATGGCGGGAGCAAAGAGGCAAAGAGAGGCATGGCAAGCGCGGATGAAGGGGAAGTCGCGAGGAAGCAATGTGGTATAGTATGGGATGATGGAAGGAAAGATGCGGGAGAAAAGATGCGGTGTGGGAGAGAGGAAACGATCGGGATAGGAAGAACAGAAGAGGGATAGAGAGCGGCCTGCTCTCTATCCCTCTTCTGGGGAGGGAGAGAAGGGACCTGCAGGAGGGAAGAGAAGAAAAGCAACGAGGCAAGGGAGAAGGGGCGGAGGGCTGTGATGCGTAGGGAGAGGAGAAGTAGCTAGGAAACTCTCAAGTTGAACGATAATAAGGTGGGAGAAGAGAAATAGTGTCTGATTATAGCTTGAGATTTAGGACAGCGATGGGAACGGAAGGCAGGAAGGTGGAGTTTGTGAGAAGAATACGGGGGAAGGGTATCTTTTTAGAGACGAGGGCGATGTGGAACAAAGAGGGGGGCGTTGGGTTCGTTCGGAGGAGATGCGAAGAGATAGCAACAGAATTTTCCGCGCCCTTATTGAACGAGAACGAGCATTTCTTGGAGCATTGTGGACTGTATAAGGAAGGAAGAAGAACCGAGTTCACCCGGATTTCCTTCGGCTAAAACTTACATCGTAAATGAACGTGAGTTTAAAGTTTGTCAGTCATAGTTTCATTTTTTCAAGGATTGCATTTGGACTACCATTTACTTTTTTTTATCGGACTATTCCTAGTCCTTTTTTCAATGTTTTTAAAAGACTTCTAGCTTCGCAGTCAATTTATTGTTCGATCGAATGCTGCCTCCAGTTTTCATCTAATTTTATACGTTTTGCCAAACTTTTCTGTAGTTTTTGAAGAAAAAGTATTTAGTTTAGTTCTTTTCTCAAGGATTTTTAAAAATTTACAAAAGGAGTTTTTAAAGATAGCTCTTCTTTTGTAATTTTGAGGATCCTCATTCAGGCGTACCTTATTATTCAGTCTTTAAAAAATTACCCAAATTCTCGTTGCCTTTCAGTGAACATTTATATCGGAGAAAAAATTGTAAAATTGATGCCACGTTGAGTAAAGTATATGTGCCAGTAGGTAAATCATTTCTAAAGTTTACTTTGGGTAGTTTATATGCTTAAGTAGTGTTTATTTTATTTTTTATTATTATAAAAATTCGTCTTTGAAAATTGGCACCCCCTCACTCACATCAACTTTGAAACTTCTCGGCTTCGCAGAAGCATTTTTTCTTAGCTATTGTGCAAAAAAAGATGATTTATTGTTAAGTAAAATTTTTCAAAAGTTATTGCAAGAAAAAAGTATTTTCATGAATTGAAAAACCTGATGAAAATTTTAATTCACAAAATGAAGTTGATTCTAATTTGAGGAATGTGCGGATGTGTGTGTTTTGGAAACATCGCTTAGGAATACTATCAAGAGTGCATATTTAGCATTTAAATATAAAAACAGGAATTATATTCCTCAATAGCAAATATTTAATTTGAGAAAAGTAAGAGTTTTCCCTCCATCCTCACCCCTTTAAATGACGCCAGAGGTTAAAGGAGGGAGGACTTTATTTTCGATGATACTATACATTTGCATAGGAGGAAGCGTAAATATCTGTGAAAAAATCTTATTGTTACGAAGGAAGTACATTAATCCTCCAACTGGAGTTTTCTAAGACGTCGTACTTTCATCTCAAGTTGACTCCCAGAGGTGGTTTGTCTTGCAAAAATGCGTAGGCAGTGTTGTGTGATCACACCAAAAAGCTCAATATTTGAACAGGATTATTCCGCTTTCATGATTATTTGAATACTTTTTGATGCTTTGATGATTGATTGAATATGACGCGTTGAATACTATTTTCAATGAACATATATTTTTATGAAGTAATGAGTGCATAAAATACTTAAAGTAATCTTGATTAGATAAATACCCGGTAATTAGATAAACGCCCGGTATCGCTTATTTCCCTAAATAAAATGTATTCTTATTTACAACTTATTCATGGACAATAACGATACTGAACGGGTAGGTTTGCATTCAGTTGATAGACAGAATGCGTGTAAGTTTGTACTATGGAAGAAAAAACATAGTTGTTTACTATATTTACTCTCAAAATTGCATATTTAATGCTGATTCCATTTGTTTACGGATAAGTACCACTCGCTTTTCATGTTTATGGCGGACATATCCCGGATTTAAGTGATCCTGTGAAATTGGAAGCGAGTAAGCGAATTGATCATCGTTCTCGTTCGGAAAAATGAGACTTGGACACATTCGTATAATACTGCCAATAACTAGAGTTCACGTGCCTACCATAACTGTCTTTCTCAAATCGCTTGCGGCATATGTACTAATTTGACTTCTTATTTCAGTTTCTTTATGCGTTATGATTCAAGTCTTGGAAGTAGCCCCAGAAGTCTAAGAACATTTTATCTTATACAAGAAGGAGGTACATAATTATTAATTTTAAATGGTGTGAGTTCACTCCGTAAACCTAATTCTTTCTATTTTACAGTTCATAGTTTATAATTTGAAAGCTTTTTCGGGCACAGCTGTACAATGAATGCGTTTCCTTCCTAATATTTTTGCCAAGGAAAAAGATCACATATCATGCTGCCCTTCAATGTCTCTTCTAGTTTACTAGTTATGGATATCTTACCAAGAGAGCTCTTATTACTTTTACTGAAAGAGATAGACCTATGCTCATTGCGACATGAATGACTTTTATAATATTGCCCCCGGCTCAGCGTTGCTACAGGCCTTCTTTTGGTTGTTTAAATGTCGAGCTCATTCTTTGCCAGAGATGCCACCGAGGAAAATCATAGATGATGTAACAGTTATATTTGAGTCAAGGTAAATTCATGGAATTTTCATATTATTTTATGAGGTAAAAGTTCATTTCTGATGGGTTTTAGAAAAAAATTATTATTTTCGTCTGCGAGAAAATTTACCTCTAAAATTAAGATTTAGTTTCAGAGTGAACATGCATGTTTTATGTATTGAAATTCATCCCAGAATGTAAAGGTACTTCATTTCGCCGTTTATTACCATTCTAATCAAATTCAGTTGGGATGCTAAAGATACACGATTAGAGCGATTTGTAAATAAATGAAATGCTGAAATGGATGAAAAGGTCAGAGCCAGATTTCGTTATTACTCTCATTGTACTCGGTTCGAGCTTATTTTCGGAAGAACTGTACATATGACTGCGGACATTGTTTCATCAATGTCTCGTGTTCAAGATACGATTCGTATACGAATTGAGTCACATTTTATTGCAATGTGGGATGTCAGGTTATGTTTTCTTAAATGAGGCTAAGAAATGTAGGTGTGTGAAGTATGGATCCACCTAAAACCTTAAATATGAAACGTTAGACCGCCAAATTAAAGCTGCCTTAATTAAAATCCAAATCACTTGTGATCCTCTATGATATCTTGATTGAAAAATTCCAAATATACTGCGTGAATAATGTTACTTTTTCATAAATATATTTAGTTGAAAACTTTTACTCTAACTTTGTAGTGACAATGCAGAATATTCAATCTTAATTTACTCGAAAGGTATGATCAGTTATGATACTTTCATGATGCTCCACCCAGCTAGAGTGCGCCATTTCTTTGAGCTGCAGTAAGCTCGCCTTATTTTACTTTCCTTGTTCTTTACGAGAGCATGTATTTGTATGAATTGGTGCTTGCTGAAATGTTTCTTTATGGTATTTAAACTTGCGGAAATTTTTTTCTAGTAAAGGGTAAACTCTTAAGGTAGGGTAGAGGGAAATTCTTCTACAAAGCATCCTTACTCAAAGTAGCCGTGGCTATAGAGTAAATACTAAAAAAATATTTTATTTTGGGCTATAATGTATTTCCTTGCAACATTAGGTATTAGAGTTTGCTGAATGTTTTACATTATATAAAATAAAATAATAGAATTAATACATTAATTTTCTGTAGAAGGAATGCTGGAAAAATGCAAATGCATAGCCGTTCAAATATATACGTGATTATCCCGGTGCCATCTACTATCTCTAAACAGCAGACTAGTTTGAAAGGTGATGTCGTAACGACACTGTCTTAATGGCTCATGGGCTTTGCAGCTCAAGGGTTCCGCTCTTCACACGTATCGACTAAATATGCTGATAATATTGATATGCATGTAAGGTTGACTTGAGACTATCCAGTAGCAAGTATTCACGCTGCTCATCGCTAATTTACGGGCTATATAACTTGTGGGCCAGTGGCACAGATGTCAACGCATGTAGTTTCTGGCTTGTAGAGAGTCTTAGCTGAAATTTTCACATAAAATTTGATACTTGTATCCTCTTTTACAAAATTAATTTTGGAAGCTTACCAATTTCTGGTGGAGTTATTCAATTTAATTGCGTATGTTGAACTTTAATGGGCTTGTCCGCCCCTTGATGAGGCTTTGAAAAAAGGAAAATGGTCGCCACCATGAGTGAAATCCAACCAATAATAGTAATCCCATAAAAAACGTAAATAGAACTACCTACCCGGATTTTGACCTAGAGAGGACCTGATTTAACTGTCCCTGAAAACGTCTTCTCTGTAGAGTTTAAACTGAGCATTTAAAAAAATTTTCTCAGAATGTAATCCTTCCGTTTATGCCAAACGAACACCGGGCCCTTGTAAAACCTTACATAGTGCGCGAAGAAAGAAACGAATTTCTTACGGATGGAATAATATTTGTTGAAAACAGGGATAGAATAAGTGGCTACTTCAGCGATATCAAGAGCGATGGGAACCTTAGTTTATAGAATTTTAATATCATGAAGCACGCGAGTAAAGAAGCAAAATTTAAACAGATGGTGGAATAGTATGTGGTTGTTATTGGTGCTTCAGGGATACAAAACTCGGTGCAAAGATTTTTTGAATGGGGTTTTTGGAATTGAATGGATGCTTATTTCGATAGTCTCCTTTGAAATAAATACAACAGAGGGAATGTTTCTCCTGGAATAGAGAATTATTTTTATCGGACTATTTCTCTGGGAAACTTTAAATATAATAGGAGCAAAGCTTTGTAAAAATGTTAAGGGAAATTTAATGAAGGCAAATTAATGGCAAAGCAGCACTCGACTACCTTCTTACGACAATTGATGTATTTTATATGAAAAGGTGAATTGGCAACTGCTCTCCCTAATTTCTATCCACAACTTTTATAATACAGGCAAATAGGGGGTGAGTAGTAGGATCAAGAGATAGTCTCGATACCAATTCACGAAGCGAGTATGCAGGGATTATCATTCTGCATTGGAAGTAGTAGATTTGTTTGGTTGTGTCATGGTACTATCGTCTTTGTAAAAGGCAAGAGTGAAAATAGTTTTAAACAATTCAAGGAAATATTTAGCTGGCTTATCGTGATTATTTAACCATGCATTACAGGATAGACAAAATCAAAATATAATACGTTTAATACGGCTCACATAAAATGAAAGAAACCCCAAAGAGAGTTAGAAGAAGCATTGTAGACATTTCCGTGAGATAGAGGGACAGAAATTCCCAGTAATAAATCCACCCTTGCGTGAAAATTAATATTTCACAAAGTTTATGCAAATTTTTGTGAATGGGATGGTTAAGCTATCTATTATTGCATATTATATGATTCTCCATCATCTGCGACTCTGTATTCGGAGTATACACAAACACGTATGTGTGTATATGTACGTGCACGTTGCAGGGTGAACTGCTAGTTCATTTTAAGAGGTAATAAATGTGCACAATAGATCAATAGCTTCATCTAAACCAGGTGATATATTGGTATTCGGTAGGCACGTTATTGTTTTACCCCTATAATTTTTAGGAAATATGTAGTATATACCCATGAAATATTTCATCATGGATCTTACAAGGTATTTCTCGGGATATTACATTGTTTCCAAATTTGAACTTATAGGTTCTTCCAAGTGAGCAGGTTTTTCTTTAATTTCAGGCTAATTAAGGAGAAACATATTTGTATTTTAAAAATTTAAAGCATAATAAAAGAATCTCAACCACCAAAACAAAAAATATAGTTCAATGGAAAATGCTCAAAGATATAAATGCTGAATTATGATAGTGAATTTATTTTCGTTAATTTTATAAAAATCCAAATTATCGAAAATTTCACGGTTTTTAAATAAAACTGCATATCCCTCAGTCGCTCACTCGAGTCAAGAGTATGACTTGAAACTCACAAAAAATTACTCGCGTTAGTAATGGCGGCATAGGCATTAAAACACCGCAATAGAACAAAACGAAATATGGTCTGGAATGCATTAATCTCGAGTTTTTGGATTCATAAAAACCGTGGGCGTATGAAGTTAAGGAACTCTTCAGACATTTTATACATCTAAAAGCTCAGTTGAAAACAAAATTTCTCTTACTTTATGCCAATGTTATTCAGTAAAAACTCGTAGTATGATAAGCTAGCAATTAATCCCTTATTTTTTTACTGTTTTCCTTGTCTGGGTTCCAAGTGCGGTTCAGTGGGGAGTGGTACCGAGTAATGTTTTTTGTGCGGGTTTTCTGAGGTGCCGTCCTGGTAAAAAACTTTTTCCAAGTGCATTTTGAAAGTTGATATACACGTATATACAGTATGTATTTTTGGTAAATAATTTCCGCTACAAAATTCAAGGATGGCTAAATTCAACGTCATTAAAATACAGTATGTACCTAAGGCAACTAACTCATGCATTCGTAATAAATACCTCTTATAGGTGTGTGTTTAAATAATTAGCGAACACTCTTTTCTTTTCTACAATCTATGGGGTTATCAGCTCTAAAACTACGAGGGTTTATAGAATCTTCCAATTTTTAAGCTTACGTTATTCTAGATAGTATCTTTAAAGTTATTTATTTCTCGCTATCGTAGCGTTAATTTCCCTGAACACTTTCAGAGGTAAGGAATAATTGTATTACCATGGTGCATAGACCTTACGTAAATGACTTGCTAATTTTAAATACTTTTTATTAAAATGTATTTTCAGTTTACTAGAAGTGAATATTTTTTTAAGTTCAATATGAAATTAATTTTTCCTTTCATCTAGGTTGATTTCACAAATCATAAAAAAATCAGATATATTATCATATTTGATTTCACTAGAAGTACTTTACGATACAATGGAGCAATATATTTTTATGTCAATATATATAAATATATAAATATATATATATATACTATTATTTATGGCTAACATATACTCATTCATATATAATTAGGTTTATCGACCTAATCGATCGACCTATCGACCTATCAAATTAGGTATAAATATATATACATATATATATTTATATATTTTGGTCGATAAGCCTAATTCTATATGAATGAGTATATGTTCGCCATATGCCAGGTTTTGGTGTTTAAATGTATATGTATGTATGTATATATATATATATATATATATATATATATATATATATATATATATATATATATATACAGGTTTAGGAACAGTGTGATAAATTCGCACAGTTTCCCAGGAGCGGATGCGGACTCTGACCACAATTTAGTTGTTATGAAATGTAATGTTCGTTTCAAGAAGATGAGGCAAGGGCGGCGGGTTAGGAAATGGAATTTAGAAGCAGTAAATGGATTAACGAGGAAGGAGTACCAGCAGGCTGTAGAGAAAATGATGGATGACGGTAAAGAACTGAGTACTATCGAATAAAAATGGGAATGTATCAAGAAAGGGATAATGGAAGCCGCTAAAGACACTATAGGAACCGTTAACGGGAAGAGGATAAGGAAACCATGGGTAACGGATGAGATGATTGCAAAGATGGATGAGAGAAGAAGATGGAAAAATGTAAACACAGAGTTAGGCAAAATGAAGTACAAAGAGTTCAACAATAAATTGAGAAGGGCCACAAATAAAGCAAAAGAAGAATGGTGGAAAACGCAATGCGAGGATATGGAAAGTTTACAGAAGAAGGGTGAAATTGGTGCTCTATACAGCAAGGTTAAGTTATTATCGGGAAGTAAGAAGGCAAGATCTGTGCTAACAGTTAAAGATAAATGGGGTAAGATAATAGTTGAACCAGGAAAAATCCAAGAGAGATGGAAGGAATATATAGAAACACTGTATGGTAAAGAACTTAGGCCGACAAGGTTAGACATAGAAAAGGAACATGACGTAGAAGAAGATAGCTTAGGTCCAGGAATACTCGACGATGAAATAGAAAGGGCATTAAAGAAGATGAAAGCAAATAAGGCTGTGGGGGTGGACAATATTCCTGTAGAAATGTTGAAATGGTTAGGGAAAGGTGGGAAGAAGGCCATACTAGTATATGGACCGATTCGTAGTATCTATGAGGAAGGAATCTGGCCGGAAGGCTTTGTGAGATCGGTGTTAGTTCCTATTACAAAAAAGGCAAAGGCTTCGTCATGTGAGGATTACAGAACAATAAGTTTGATATCCCACGCAGCTAGAGTTATTCTCAGGATCATCAACAAAAGGATACAGAGTAAGGCAAATGATAACTTAGGGAATGATCAGTTTGGGTGTAGGAAAGGAAGAGGTACGCGTGATGCCATTGCAGTAATGAGATCACTAGTCGAGAGGAATATAGAATACAGTCAGGACGTTTTTGCCTGTTTTGTAGATTTCGAAAAAGCGTTTGATAGAGTGAATTGGGAAAAATTAATGCGTGTATTGCAGAAAATAGGAATGGATTGGAGGGACAGGAGACTAATCCGCAACCTGTACATGTCTCAGACTGCTCAGGTGCGAGTGGGGAACGGAGAGTCCGGATGGGCAGTGTTAGGAAGAGGTGTAAGGCAGGGTTGCCCATTGTCACCGGTACTGTTCAACGTATATGTAGAGGAAATGATTAAAGAGGCATGGGAAGAATTGGAGGTAGGAATGAAAGTCGGAGGGGAATTCGTAAAATCGGTTAGGTTTGCTGATGACCAAAAATTAGTTGCTCAGTCAGCCAAGGGGTTGCAAGCATTGTTGAGTGAATTGGAGGTTCAGTGCGATAAATATGGGATGAGAATCAATATTAATAAAACAAAGGTTATGGGATTTTCCAGAAAGAAAACGGCTAAGCTAAATATTAAAATAGGCGGGGAAAAAATAGAACAGGTAGAACAGTTTACATATCTCGGAAGTGTTTTGGACCAACACGGTCAAAGTGGTAGGGACGTAAGGAAAAGAATTGCGCTAGGCAAGGATGCTTTCTCAAGGAGGAGGGAGTTGATGACGGGGACGTTGAGTAGGGATGTTAAGACAAGACTCGTAAAAACTCTGATATGGAGCGTAGCTATGTACGGCGCGGAAACGTGGTCATTGAAGCAGGAGGATAGACGTAGACTGGAGGCTTTTGAAATGTGGGTATGGAGAAGAATGGAGAAGGTGAAATGGACCGAAAGGAAAACAAATGAGGAAGTACTGGAGATGGTGGGTGAGGACAGGGGTTTGTTGAGAGAAATCCTATGGAGGTCGGAAAAATGGATGAAAGGCGTATTGAGCGGTAGTAGAATGTTGAAGAGGGTAATAGAGGGTAGAATGTTGGGCAAGCGAGGTAAGGGTAGGAACAGGATAGGGATGTTGGACGGGATGAAGGGAGGAAAGAAGTACACCGAGATGAAGAGGGACCTGATATAGATTAGTTTGCTAGGTGGGGAGTCACAAAATGTTTATTTGATAGATGTGTCCATCCAAAAACCTACCTTAACCGGTAGATTACCTAATAATATATATATATATATATATATATATATATATATATATATATATATATATATATATATATATATATATATATATATATATATATATATATATATAGGTACACATTTAAACACGAAAACCTGGTATATGGCGAACATATACTCATTCTTATAGAATTAGATATAAGGAAAGGGGATAGGAGCAATTCTAAAAGACGAACACAGGAGAGGTGGGGAAGGCGGAGTCGAGCAGTTCATAAGTGCAAAAATATTTTCTTCACCGGGACTTGATCTTTCGACTTGCCGGACCATTGCTCTAAGCACTTGAACTATCGATGAAATGTAATTTATGCTGAAATCTGCGGGGGTTTTATGCAACCAAGTGCCCCAATCTGCTAAATTCTGTCCCCCCACCTCTCATGTGTTCGCTTTTTATATGTGTTCATGTCCCCTTTCCTTATTCCTATTTCTATACTGATGACTATTTATGTTTATATATTTTTTTGGTGGCTATTTTTTCTCCCTTTCGACGGTGTGAAGCAAAAGAGTCATCGTTCACACCTGGTGTATTAAATGAACCACGTACCTGCTCGTATAAATAACTCCTTATTTCACAACTTCTCTTGTATTATCTCCCATTTAAGACACCTGCATTTGTGCCAAAATTTTTAAATTAATTAAGTAAATAAGAAAGAATATCTACCTGCATAATGGGGAATAATTTTAAAAGAATGGAACTGTTTACCCGAGAGCTGGGATCCTTCCTTTATGATATGAAGATATTGATTGCAAAGTAAGATTATGTCTAAACACGTTTGGTTGACATCATTGTGTTTTGGTGCATCTCAAATATGAGTTTTATTATTACTTCAAATCAATTTGATGTGCAAGATAGAATTGGTGCCTGAGAGTGAATAAATGTCAGTGAATTCAACTGGTAAAGTGGAAATGAAAGCCTCATTCTGCCCTCAAAGCCTCATGTCTGCTTCTATGCTCCGGAGTTCTGATTCAGTTCTGGGCGATCCCGCTGTTTCATTTGTCGTTGTTACGTCGTTGCTATAAACAAGTTCCTCGTTTCCGCTAATGGTCTCATCGTCTATCTCTTGAGAGGTGGACTCGCTCTGTTGTTTGCTCGGCTAGCGGAGTGTCCACTGGCAACGTTAATGTCATCTGTAAGGGCGGTGAGGGGTTAAAGAGCTCTCTTTTGTGTTCCAATGGACCGTGGGAGTTTTCTGGATGTAGTTGCTGATAATTGGTCGAAAAGGAATGAAAAGATTAGGTTGGATACTCATGGGAGGATAAATGTGAAGATTTTAGTTTCTTCCTCAAATAGTAAATAAAAATATTATTTCAAAATTATTATTACAGCCTATCTTTAAGAAGGTTCTCTACTTTACTAATATGAAAACAGGAACAATTGTCTTGGTATTTTTTTATTTTTATAAACTACTAGCCTTAAACACTAACTTAATAAACTGACAAATAAAATTTTAGGATTGAGAGTTTTACCATACTACTGCATTTCCATAACTTCTTGATTTTTGATTCTTTTTGTTTCATGGGAATTTTTCTTATTAAAGTATCAAATTCGTATTCTAAGTAAATGCTTACCTATATTACAAGACTAAAATTGCTTAACAAAATTTTTTTAATGAGTTTATGAGCTCTCCTATTAGGGACAATCATATCGAATTTATTTTCCAAGAAATTTATTTCTCCAAAAGAAAAGTTTCCACTATGATGCCATAATATCAGAACATTTTTCTGTAAAAAATTGTATTTTTTTGCATGTAATCAAAGAAAATTCAACTAAATTGCTCTTGACTGAGTTGTCGGATAATCATAAATAAAGGCTCAAAAATAGCATTTGACTTCATTGGAACAATTTCAGAGTGTAAAAATCATTCGCCTTGACCGGGATTTTTACACTCTGAGATTGTTGCAACGGAATGCATGTTAGCGGATGACGCCGTTAAAGTTACTATTGCGGCATCTTGAAATTAGCATTTCACTTGTTTCGAATTTTGCTAATCTTTTTCCCATCTACTCAGAGTAATGGAATTCGCAGAACAAAATTAAGGCATATGAATAAACGAAGACAATAATAATTTCTGCTAAGAATGAAGTAATTTCTGCTAACACATCATTTTATAAATTTGTACGATACTTGATGATTGGTGAAAGTCATTTTAGTTATATTTTCATTAGCAACTGTTTATGGCATTTTCAATGGCGAACCTATTTGCGATATACTTTTTCTCTTTGATTTAATACCTCACGTAAATGTTGTTAACATGGATTCATAAGTATCACCTCGTGTTCCCAGAAGGAATCAGGCTGCTGAAGCTCAGTCTGAAATTTGAACTTTTTTTGTTACGAAGAAAGTCAATTAACTCTTCTAAAGAAGGACATAGGCTCCATCAAGGGTGATTGCCCACTGGATGAAAGACAAAGCTGCATTGTTCTCTATCTTTTCTGAAAGCCATGCATTCATTTACCCTTAGCACCGACCATTGCACGTCTGCCCCGCTTCAATCATCCATCACCGACCAAAAATCTGCAAGTTTGTCACGCCGCCATCGTAAACCTCACTCCCGCTACCTCTCCTCACGTAATCCTTCCCACCTCTACTTAATCAATCCCCCCGCACTCTTCCCATAATCCTCTCAGTTATCCTCCTCACTTCCTGTACTCCCGACTCCTCACCCCATTTTCTGGATCCATCCTCTCTCCTGCGCCTCCTCACTAACTCCCTTCCCTCCCTCCTCATTAATCCTTCTTTCATCTATCCGTCCCTGCCTGCCTCCAACAACCTATCCTTTAATCCTCATCCCTCTGTCTCTCCCTACGCTCTATTTGTTCCCCTATTTTCATCATCTCTCCCTTCCTCATCTATATTCACCTTTGATACCTTCCTGTCCTCCTCCTTTAATCCCCTCTCCCCTTCCATTCTCCACTCTCACATTTCTCTGACCCCTCCCCTCGCCTAATCCTCGTCACGATATCTTACTGCCGTCCCACCCTCACTACACTCACCCACTTCAACATCTCCCTCCCACCTCGGTTCATTTTTCGGTTCTAGCTCTTCCCCTGCGTGTCCACCCTTTAATTTCTTCCTTCCAATTTTATTCTCCCACAACATTTTTCCATCCAACCGGCCCTACTCAATTATTAGAACTCATCCATGTATACCAAGTTTATTCTCCCGCTATCTCCTTTTTTTCTACCCACCTGGGGTTATTCAATTCTTAGAGTATCTCCGTCTTGATCTCTCGTAGACTCACTCCTTCGAAGTGGATGGAAGCCATAGTAGGTTTGATGGCTTGAAGCGCCATCCCAGTAGTCAGTACGTTAGCTTGAAAAGTGAATGCGGGGATGTAGAATGTGAATTTACTTTCTTAAATTTCACTGAAAATCACATACGGTGCCAAATTTACTTATTACAATTTTTATCATGGAACTGATTAATGTACTCAAATATCGATTTGCCAAAAATTCAACTAAGTGAGTTACTCTAAGCCGAGAAACATAAGTATTTAGACATAAAAGTTACAGATGTCTGGAATTCGTTAATGATCAGGGTAAAAAAATAAACTTTGCACTTCCACGTTAAGATTTAATACTTCATGGTTCTGATGCTGCGCATCATCAAAACCGTGGTCGTGAAGCATTAAATGTTTATGCTAAAGTGCAAAGTTTCATTTTTTACCCTCATAAATATTTAGGTCGGAACTTAATTATTATTAGAGCAAAATAGATATTTACATACTATGAAGAAATAAGATTAGCCTCCGATTAATTTCTCATTCACACAATTCCGATTCGACAGTTATTTTCACTCAATCACACTGTTTTGCCGGCAGCATTCATCCTTAAACTTCAGCACTCCCTCGGCTTGAAGCAGTGGGCCTCTTCACCCACTTCCCTCCGGATTCTCCGGCACTATCCCTTTTCTTAATCTCTCCTCCCCTCATAATCCCGCGTCCGTCCCCTCCCCCTTTTACCCCTCGTCGTCCTCTACCTAAATTAATCCCCCTCTCCCTCATTCTCTCTTTCTATTTGTCCTCGCAACTCCTCCAACCCGTCAGAGTTGGTCATCGGCCCTTCCCAATTCCGCTTGCCTCCTCTACAACCAACTCTTTCTTCTCATTTCATCCTCCAGCTCTTTCTATTAATTCCCGCCTCCGAGTGGGAATTAATCGAAAGAGGGAAAGAGACGAAGTCTATCTAAGGAGAAGGGTGTGACCACCTTCCGTCCACAGCGCCTTCAATCTCCGAGCTCTTTCTGTCCACTCTCCCTGACCCTCATGCACTCTTAGTCCCACTCTTCCCATTTCTACCCCTATTGCTACTCCTGTCCAAAGTGATCCCTAAGGCAGCGGCGCACTGAGGTCTATTCCAGGTGACTTGCATTCCTATTAGAATTTCAGGGGATATCCCTGCCTATCGACCCCTCAGAAGTTAAAGCCATATAAAAAGTTCCACAAGGTCATTGATCTAGCATTCTAATTCGTGTGCCTGCATGGAATTCGCTGTCATCTATGCGTTAGGCACTTGCTTCCTTTCTACCTAGACATCCTTAAGGGGATGTAACTTGCCATTAGCATTGTGAAAATGATGAAATTATGCATAGTACATCAAGTTCATAGTGTTTAGATGCCCTTTCTCCTTTGGCCAAAAATATGAAATATGTCCCCATGGAAGAAACTTATTTCATGAAGAAAAGCTGGGGCGCACACAAAGAGGTTGTACAAGATGATAGATTACTGATGTGCGTGTTTAAAATTGTAACGATTGTAATGATTTCCAAATGATTGTATAACAATTATCTACAACAATTGATCCATATATATATAGTATTAGTTTATGTTTCAATCTGCGCGAGACCATACTAATTATAAACTATCCTATTTCAATGTCCCCAAATATATCAAATATGGCGTACCAATGTTTTTAGAAACCCCAGGATAGTGCTAAAGAAACATTCATTTCATCGAATCAACGGTCGTATGTTGTATGTTCTCGTAATAACGTTCTTTTGGCCATTATTAAGATCGGGGAGTCATTCGTGTATTTTTAATATGGACATATATCCAGAATATGGTGATACCAACCTCTTCGTAAGGGTTATCTGGATTAGAACCCATAGCTTGCAGAAAATATCCTATGCCTTGTTCTATCTTTCTTAAGATGCTCATATTTATTATAAACAATATTACATGTTTGATACAATGTACTAGAATCTCTAAAAATCGTTATATTTGGCTAACTACAAATGATAAATATGTATGCACTTTAAATCTCATAATTACTAATATATGTACTGGCTTCTTTATACTAATAAAAGAACTATTGCCAATTAAAACAATTCCCAAAATTCTTTGCGTAGCTACCCTATCATCATGATGATGCCAAATGCCTTCGTATTGAGAATGTTAATCTTTCAGACGTCCACTTGATCCTCATCTACCGTTCAGGATCCTTCCTTGCCGTCCTCTTTCCCATTTCCTTTCCTTTAATCCTCCCTCTCTGTTCTCCTCAATCACTCTTTCCCTTTCCTCTCATCCTCATAATCCCCCTCTCCTCCTCCACTGACTCTCTCTCCCTAATCCTGCCCCTACTCCTTTCCGTATACTTTACCTTCCCTCTCATTCTTCCCTCACTCCCATTCCCCAATCCTTCGCCTTAATCTTCCATCCTATGTCTTAATTTCCCACCCCTTCCTATCGCCTTGGAATCCTTCTTCCATCTCCATTCTTTCTTTGCCCAAACCTATTCATTCTTCCATTTCTCTCTCCATCCCGATCCTTATTTAACTCTTTCCCTTATCGCCCCTCGCCACTCTTCACCTTACCAGCACCACCCCCTTTCTCTCCCTCAACCCACAAATTCGCTCAACCCGCTTCCTGTGATCATTCTTTCATCTCCTTCCTGCTGGAATATTTTGCCTACACTAGGTTCCCTTTCTAAATACCTACTTCTCCACCATTCCCTCTTAACTTTTCCACTCCGCATTCCACAAATTTCTCATTCTCAAAGCCTGGCTTACTTGCTTCCCCACCCCACTTTAAAGGGTATCACGGTCATCGCCGTTATCGGAATTCTATTGCCCCTGCCGCCACATTCCTTACTTGTTTCGTGTGAGATCCGTCTCTGCCGCAATACAGGATAAAACTCGTGGCCCGACCATCTATTTTGCTCAAATGTGTCTTTAATTTATATACCGCTTTGTTCTGTGTAATTACCTTCATACTAGACTGGTTTTGTGGCCATTATTCTTGGAACGTTTCAATTAAGTATCCATTTCTCAATAATCAACACAGAAAAACTATAAATTTAAGAACAAACCAAAGGAAAGAGAACAAAATACTATAAAGATCCTTTGAGCCGTACGAAACTCAAATTTGGATCGCATTTTGGTGAAAAGTGTGAAATATAAAATCACGAAGTAGTTTAGTTGAGAAAATATTTCTTTTCAAAAACAATGTTATGATTCATACGTAGTTATCCCTGCTTACCAATGAGCTAACGTGGGTAAAATCTATAACTTCGTGATTAATAGAGAGTTCAGTTTAAGGAATCTGTTCCCTAACATATGACAATATTTTTTCCAAAACAATTCGGCATATTAATGTAACCTAATCACTAGAAGATGGGGTTACATTAAGATGCCACTCCACTTTGTAGCGTGAGTGGTGAACACGTCCAAGGAAAAAGTAATACCATGGATGTGATCTTTAGCCTACACTTTTGTAGGAATCTTTCTTTTCGTGCCAACTTTAATACTTAAGTTGTTATAAAATAATAAATAATAATATTTGTACTAAAATGATGGAAGGTATTTCGATTTTGATAGCTGTGCAGATGAATGATGAATAAAAATTTTCCCCTCATTTGAGAACTTATATTTATCCAGCAAGAGAGAGCCCTGGTGCCAATGCGGGGGCCGATAGAATATTGGATATCGAATCAAAAGCGTTGAATGGAGAAATAAGGAGAGGTGGAGGCCGGAGGAGGTGGAACGGTTTGAGGAGGAGTGGGAAGAGAATAGTTGGAGGAGATCACGGCAAGTCCTGCAGAAGAGGCATGGGGACGGGGGAGGGAGGAAATGGGCCACGTGGAGGAGTTGAGGAGATGCTCTGAGGAAATGATTGATTTGCGCCTTCACTGGCGCGGAAGAGGTCGAGATTAGAAAGTGCCCATGATAATTTTATTGGTTTTGAGGGGAGCGAAACAAAGGCAACTATCTGCGAATGTAATAAGCAAGGAAGGCAAAATTAGAATGGTAAGCAAATGAGTTGTTTCGTGCAACCGTAAAAGGAAATGAGACAGGATGAAAAGGGAAACGAGAAGGAGCGAAGGATGATTTTTCAAATTTTCTAGTCCTTCAGTTTCACTTGCGCCGAATCTAGGTAAAATTGCTTAAATAAAATAAAATTTTTATCTTTCAAATTTTTCGTTTGAAATATTCTTACATATACTGGAGATTCTCGAGTAACCTTTATTGGCTCAGAACTTAATTCAACGGAAACACTCCTGACATGCCGGGATGGGCGTTGCGAATTGAAAATTGACGCTTTCGTTGATTGTTATTTGGGAATTAAGGAAATGAAAAATTATGACAACTATCAGACGCTCAAGAAATATAGCTATTTATGTAGCGATAACCTGCATTTAACGAAAATCCTTGAACTCCATTAAAACTTTATCCAGCTAATAGGTGAACATAATCAGCTGTGGTACGCCTTAAATTTTTGGTTTATATCCTCTGGAGTTGCGTGTAAGATAAATGGGAATTGGAAGAAGAAGGGGAAGAAGTCAGAGGAAACGAGGAAGTGGGTTTTAAGAAGCGAGAAGAGAGAGCGAGAGAGAGAGAGGAAATGGAGAGGATTAATTCCCTGGCATCCTGCCACGTACTCTTTTCTGTGATGGTTATTCCGAGAGAGCTTGTGTGCGTGCATATATAAATGTATATATATGTATTTACATATATCTATTTATATACACACACATACGCATACTGACATATGAATACACATGCAGCTGATTGTATATATATATATATATATTTATATAAATTTCATTTTTGTGGTCTCTAGCCGCTAAGCATACTCCCCCGGCGTTCCATTGGCTGATCGCACGAATGCCTTTTCCACATGTGAGCGTCGTGGCGTGCAGTAGAGTATTTGCAGTTTTCTCGTCTTCGCCATCGGTGGCCGCGTCGATAAGGGTGGCCCGGTAAGCGTTACGTTTATCTCTCGCTCGCTTGCGGAAGGCTATGGGTGTAGCAACCGGGACAGGGAACGTGCAGAGGGGTCATAGGGATAGGGATAAAGGGGCGGGAGGGAATGATCAGGGGGGGGGGAGCGAAACGGAGGTAAAAAAGCAGCCAGAGGGGACGGCCGCAGGGGGCCGGGCATTAATCGGGTTGGAACGACGCACAAAGGGGGACGGGAGAAAAGATTAAAATAAAAAAAATGGATCCTGGTAATGAAATTTCCGGCGAAAAAGTGTTCGGAAAAGTGACAGCCTGGCCGATCCTACATGCTATTTCGTAGTTGTTGGCTTTCGAGTTTTCTCTATCCGCTATCCTCAAAGCTATTCTGTTTCAGTGCTCCCATCTTTATACAACCTTTCTCTCTCTCTTTATTTTCCTTCCAATCGGTATAACCGGGTACAACCACACTTACTTCATCAGTCATTGATTCATGCTTCACCAGTCTTATGTTTTTCTCCTTTTTCTTCCTAGGTGTTGGAAATCCATTGGAAGAATTTTATAAAAATTCTAATAAGTTTGTTTGTGTGTGGAAAATAATCATTAGAAATTAATAAAATTTGAACGAATGAATGTTTATTAGTTTTTCGTTCTCGTAAATACCATTTTAAGTATTTGGAATGATTTGAAATTTGTAAAAACCATTGCTGAACGCTTGCCGAGATCAAGTGGTAAAAATAGAGATCTTTAAATGGTCATGTAACTGGATTTATGTTGCGCGTGCGCGTGAGTATGAAAGTTATGTCCTAGGAAAATCAATTATGTAGAAAAAATAGTCACCCAAATTAAATTAGATTGGCACTATTAGTGGATTATGCCACTTTTGTTAGATTAAAAGAATAGTCATTCTTTTCACCAGCACATCTCTACGAATACTCATTGATACGCAAGGCTGAGGAAGTGTCCTTAACATGCAAATGACATAGAAACTTGGAAGTTGCTTTGATAAACTTCCCAAAATATTTACTGGTTTACATTACTCTCCACTTGGGAAATGTTTCAATTTCATGTGAGTTTGCATTATCATTTATTTACTCCATTTTCTACTTGTAGATGTTACAGAATTAAATCTAAAGTTGAGCAGTATATCATATTTAAAAACATGAGTTTAAAAAAAGTGGTTTTATATATGCCTGCCTGACTGATATCAAAATGGCTTTATGTGTGACCCTAGCTATTTTTATTGAGGCCTCCACATTAACCCTTGGCACCACACATCAACTCCAACACCATTCCATTCTGTGCATTTCCTTTCGTACTCGCATCTCTTCTCCCTCTGTTCGTTTCTCATTCTTATTCAGTCCGAGATTGAATGGATCTAAAAAAGGCCACGTCTCATATGAAAGGCGAAATATTTCCTACTGTTGCTCTGCACCCCGATCCCCCTCTCCATTGCTCCATTCGCAGCTTGGCTCTAATCCCACATATCTCATTTCATTTCTTCTTGATACGCACCCTTAAAGAATACATTAAATACACATGGTCATTGGTCATGCGTATTTTATTTATTAGCCATCAGCTGAACTTTTGGCTTGCTGTTCTCTCCGAGTCACTGCAAACATGCTACTCTCAGCCCCGACTCTTAGGCTTTATCTGAATTCTAGATTGGTTTCATTTTCAAGGAGGAGTGTTCGCAAATTATTGCTCCTGATCTTTAATGCATGCATCAAGAAGGCAATAAACGAGATAAAACTAGAGGTATATTGCAAAAGGGTGAGGTGAATTGCGTGTGCATGGTGAAAATATTCAAATCTTATGTTTTGCGAACAGCGTAAGTAGTTATTGTGGGCAAAAGAGGAGAATAATTTGAATGAAATGATACTGGTTTTGTGGAGGAAAACGAAGAGTAAAATCTTCATATTTTCAAGAATAGGTAATAATATTTGACCAAAGGGAGGCCAAAATAGAATCAAGAAAAGAGTGCACCTATACTTTGAAAGAAGAATTGTCAGAGGAAGGTGTAGTGAAAAACATATCTAAACAGAAAAGAAGCGTTGCTGGTCATTTTAATTGAATAAATAATATTAATTCAGGAAACTTTCATGACTGTACGTGGAGGTAAAAACATCACTCTAGGCAAAGTACTGTGAAAGACAACAGCAATGAAGAAATGAAGGGATTATGGGAGAAATTAGATATCGTATTTGAATAAATTGTATAAATCAGCAATGGAAAAGATGAAGTTGATGACCTCAAGTATAATCTGTTTTTATAGGTTAAAAAAATCAAAAGTGTGGAGCTATTTAGTCAGCATCTTTCATCCTTTTACGCTTATTTCATTCGCTTCGTTGCCCATATTCATGTGTCATTCTTTTGATTTTTTACGCGTAGCGCATACCTATGCTGATTTCTGCATTGTTCCTGGTAATTTTACTCTTCATTTCAGACTTGGAAGTGCTAGATGAGAGCGGGGCCAAATTTTCCCCGGTGCGCCCCAGTAAAATCCTTTCCAAGCCTACTTACTGTCACGTATTGGGATCTCCTTCCATGCTCCTTTTCCGCGCTTTCAGCAATTCCACTGGTCGCCACCTCTTCGCTGCTTTTGCCTCGCCTTTCCTTCTTCTTTCGCGGGGCAGCCACGCCACGCCCAATTCCATCGCCTCCTCTACTTTTCCATCTTTATCTCGCCCCGCTCTCACCTCCCTTCCCATCAATCTCCTTCCCCATGCCACCGGCGCAAGTGAAGCGACGGCTGCTCTTGATCGCAAGTGCTTAATTACGGTCCTCTTATCATTCAATGTTCTCCCGAAACCACTTTTCTTAATAACCTAAGAGACTGTGGGATCGGGAATGTACTTTGACTCGTGTTTAACCGTATGAATCTTGATTTCCGTATGCTGCCGCTAATTGGTTTGAAGAAAATTTAGCGCGTGCCTTGCAACTTGAAGCAGAATGGTATCCCTATGGGACGTGATGGAAGAGTGGGGCCTGAGAGAATATATAGAAATTATGGAGATGATGATATATTTCCCAGGACGATTTCCTCTACTTTTTCTTCCTTCCGTATTTTTTCGGTGATAAGAATTTTAAATAATGTGAGCATTATCCTTATAAATGGAGAGCCAGAATGATAAATGGCGGTTATTTATAGCATCATGGAGTTTGATATTAATTTACTTATGGTTCTAGCGATAATATTCCTTTTCTCACCATTTAAATATTTTTAATGACATTTTGGGTAATTTAGATTTAGGTGAAAGTATGGCGTTACAGAAGAATTGTTGATAAAATATTGAATTTTAAACTAATTTATCTTGTCTACATCGTATCCAAAGGCATAATACTTGCATTATATTTCTGAACTTGAATACTATATTGGGATCATGTAGGAATTATCTCCGATTTGAAAATAGTTGAGTAAATACTTCTTTCATTTTAATCTAGAATAAATATGAAATTTTGGGGAAAAATAAACATTTCTTACCATAGTATGATTTTATGTTAACTGTATATTAAGATATATGCACAAACACATGCAATTCACCTAATAGGAAATCGAATTCAATGGCAGAAAAGTGGTGCAGAATGATTCCATGTGTAAAACTTTCCCCTTTATTTATCAAATAAATCACATGACATTTTAAATCTATAATCTGTCTAAAGTTTTTAAGAATAAAATCTGTTTTTTTGCAACTTCTTTACTTAATTTTTAATTAATATGTAATGGTTTCAAATTCGAGTACAATCTTGTAAATTAAATATTCCCAATTCCATGAATTCTAGTATCGAGATTATTCATTAATGCATGTGTTTGATTAGGACTAAACGGTAAAATAAATATTAAGATAAGTGATATTCTTCTCAGAAATCACAGAATACGTTATGATAATGAAAATTTTGTAGTAACGTAATATTACACAACGCATTGTGAATAAACATGATTTTCTTTCAATGAATAAAAGGAAATAAAATATGGCCTACATGTTCATATTTATGACAGATGGCATTTAATGTTTTGGGGCGATATATTAAATGCTCTGAGCAAAATAGTCTAGTGAGTCGAATGAAGTCTTAAAACATGGGATATAGGACAAGGTGGGGGCTTTAATGGAAACAGCCTCTTGCTGAAAATCGCAGGGAAGAAGCAATGCACAGTTACCATTCCCCTTTATGAAAATATATTCGTCCTCCTTACCGGTGTATAGAATTTATTGTTGGTGTTATTTTTTAAGGGAGGGTATAAAGGTATGGTGTTGTGCTCTGCATGGCGGCGTATATACGCGTCATAATCAGAAATATTTGGGAGTATACGGCGCATACCATCATAGTCTACGGCTCTCTACTATCATGCGCTCAGTGGATTCTTATAAAAATGAGTGATATTGTTCCAGCCGTAATGGAGGTTCTGGTCTGGAAACCATATTAAATTCCCTCATACCGTACCACGTATCCCATTTCCCTCCCCTTCTCTCTTCCAGTTTTGGCATTCATTTCTCTTATTTACGCGCATAGGTGAGCCTGGGGTAAAGGGCCTGTGGGAAGGATGGGTGGGAGTGGGCGTGGATGGGATTTGGTCCGAGAGATGGACGTAGTAGAACAACGGCAGGGAAGCAAATCAAGTCCGTTCTGGAGACCTCCTCAGGAGCGACCTCTCCCTACATCAGTTCGGAAGACGGTCGGGCTCCGTTGAATTCCACCTACCGTCTTACTTGTTTGCTCTTCTTTTTCCCTCCCTAGATCCTGGAAACGATGGAGTCATCCGTGGAATGAACATTCTTGAGATGATAAGACTGCAGGTTACAAAAACGTAGGAATAAGATAAAATCATAGTTCGACGGTCGAAACTCAGCTCATTGGTTACTGAAGAAGTCGAATAAGTTAACAGGGTTTGGAAGTCATGCCTCGATCATCAGAACACTGAGATATTACGGTTCCATAGAAATGCACTCAAGATTTGAACAGCACAAAAATTGCAAAATTCGACTAAATTATTGTCATATCATATTTATATCATTACGATTACTCTTAGCTCAAATTCTAGATCTAGTTCATGTATCTATATCTATTTTTAATTGTTGAAGTAAGAATATGGGTATTTTATAGAATGAAACGATAATTTGACGTTCAGTATGCAATGACCGCTTAACAAGAGTTAATAAATGCTTGAATTTGAATAATCGCTTATGACAGGCCCTAATCAATACATTTTTCATTTGAAAATGCTCAGAAAACAAAATGTCTACAACATTTATGTATCATTCTAAGTTGGCGTAACTAAATGACATTGCGCCGAATAACGTCAACGCGGAACTTGTTCGGAATATAATGCGCAAAGGTTTCGATCGCATGACGGAAAAATACCACCGCCGTGCCACGCCGTTTTAAGAAAGCAATTTCCGACGGCGTTTGGCAATATCACCTCGCGCATAATGTTCAATATTTATTCGTTTTGACGTGTTATGCTTTCGCGCTGCCTAGGAGGTCTTTTGATGGCATATTGACCCTCCCCTTCCGATCTTTGCCAATGGATGGCTCCCGCACGGCCCTCCCGCTCTTCAAAAATCATCCGGCGTCGGAATACTCTCCGATATTCCGCCGGCACTGTGGATGATCACCCACCTACCCGCCCACTCTTCACCTGCAATGGAATACGGCCCTCCGATCCACTGCCGCGTTTATTGAGGCCCCGCAAATATGAAGCTGAATCGCTTCCATTCCAGCCGCACACGTGCACTCCACGACCATTCAATATCTGTTGCCAACCGTCGGGTGTTTCCTTTAACCCTCTTTCTTTTTCCCTCCACATCACACCCCTCCAACTCCTCACGCCCTCTCCATGCCCCTGCCATCCTACGCACCCCTCCTTCTCCCACCCTCCTTTGCCACTTGGCCAATTCTCACGCTCTCCGCCGCCTCTCCGCCTTCTACTACCCATCCCTTCTCCACCACCCTCATGCGTCCGACAACCACTTCTCTTTCGCCACTCCTCCTTCCTCTTCTAGGCCTTTCTCACCCTAGCCTCTCCGCATCAGCTCAACCACGCAGGTCGACCTTTCCCTTTTACTCCTTTGCCCAGGCCTAAACTACCCCTTCTTTTCTATCTCACTCCCCGCCATCCCTCCGTCTACATTCCTGCCTCTCCCATCCCATCTTTCTTCTCTCTTCTTTTCGGCCGTCTCCTTCTCCTGTCTCCATAGAAAATCTCTCTCCTCCACAGTTTTACTACATTGCAATCACCCTCTGCCACTTCATACCCGTACTGTTTATTTTCTTTCTTCTCTTATTTTATGCGCTAACCTTTTATCCCTTCCCGTTCTCCCCCTTCTTTCTTTGAGGCGAATGCCTCGGCCCCTCATGTCCGTCTACTTCCTCTTTTCTCAAAACCTCCCCCCCTCTAAAACCATAGGAGAAGGTGTGGGGATCGCCGCTCGTATTCCACGACACATGCACAACCTCTCACTCACAATCTCTCCCTTTATCAGCACCAACGCCCTCCTACTTCCTCACTAGATTTGCCGCTCTCTCTTTCCCTATTCTACCACTTCCTTCCGCACTCTTCGCGTCGTGCTCTGTTCCAAGTCATCGATTCAAGGGAACCCTCAACCTGGAACACCTTCTTCCTCCCCTCCCCTACATTCTTCTCTTCTTCCTTCCACCACATGGAGTCCTCCCCTCTTTCCTCATACTTCCCAAAAACCCTCTTCCCGCCCTCTCTCTCGACCGCGGTGACAATGGCTCCCCAGGCAAGGCGGAGTTGGAGGCGCCGGGGAACGAAGAAAGTTCAAAGGATGGCTGTTTCTATCGACCTATCGATCGCCGTGATCGATAAATCGAACGCTTGATTGATGGTATGGAGGTATCGTTCGTGGCCTTTCATGCGGTGGTGTGCAATACAGCCGCTCTTACGCCTCATGCGTACGCCTCTTCCTGCGTCATGTTCCTTGGCTCGTTGCGCGCCTCGTGCGCGGGAATGGATAGACTTGGGCGGGAGATGGAGGGCCCGCTGGGGGGTGGGAGCAGGGTGCGAGGTGGGGGGGGAGGGTGGAGGATTAATGAATGCAGACATGGGAGGCGGCAGGATGGCGGCGGCGGATGACGATTGCCGGCGACTGTTGCGATTGTGACTCTCCTCCCTCTCACCCTCCCTCTCGTCACCCTCCAAATCCCCCACCCCTCACCCACCCACCCCCCGACGATAGTGGTGTCTCCTTCCTTCCTTCTGGAGGCAACTGCGTGAGGTGGGGGCGGCGAGAGGGGTTATTGTGAGGAGGATTGACAGCGCGATCCGCGGCGGCCGTGGAAACGTGGTGAATGGTGAGATTGGTTGTGGCCCGGGGCCATAGGGGGCGGGGCGTGATCGTCTTTTTTGTTTACCGTGTCACACTTGCTCCGCTCCCCCCAGGAGAACCCTTTCTTTTCCAAAATAAGGCTCGAGGCCTTCCGTTGAATTTCAACGAGCTTGCATTACAATTGGAAATGCTCTGGGAGGCTTCCTTATGATGCCCATCTTTCGTCGGTCTGCTCCGAGAGCATAAAGCGGGCGTACGTGTGGATGCCACGTTTCCCATGCCTACTCTCCGAATCATAAATTGAGTCCAGCGTCAGGGGTAGGGGATGTTTTTTTTTCGAGATGGTACGGTTACTATTGGGTTCACTCAAAAGATGTACATAATTAAACTATACCTTAACGTTGCGCAAACTTTCTCATACAGGTGCACGTCGAATATGCCATCTTTCACTTCCTCTCTTGAATATATACTAGTGAATACACTACCATGGAAGAGCTTCTTGAACGGATATTGCCTTTTCCTGTTCATAGAAATGATGGTTTTCAACTATTGTATTCTAAAAGTACTGAACCTGCATCCGGAAAAGTATATAACTTTGCGAAAGATAAAGACTCATTTTATGTATTAAAAGGTGTATGTGTGTTTGAGCGTCTGCATATGTATAATGTATGTTTATTTTTCTATTTAATGTATATATATACATATATATATATATATATATATATATATATATATAATGCGAAAATAAGTTCTTTTGGAAAAAAATCGGTCTTACCTATCGAAGTTCAGATGACCTGGGATATAAACTATTTAGTCATTAATTACAGCGCTATCTATGTACATGCACCACTAAAATAAATTTCAATAAACAAAAATATGTTCAATCCCTCCTGATGTTCAATTGACCAATCTTTTCCCTATCTTTTTATATCAGTATTACTTTCATCCCGCGACTAGCATAAAAAAATGAAACTCAATTCATAAAAGCTCTTCGAATTTCATTTAAATGATTTATTCCGCCGCTGGTTTATTTACCCTGATTGATTCACAGGCTGTTTTTTGAATATCGAATTGGTGTCTCTCTGCCTACCAAACTATTTTAAATCTACATCAACTGGTTAAGATGTAGCGAAGCATATCGCACTGAAAGGGATAGGAAAAAATGCGGTTGATTTTTCTGGAACTCCTCGGACACCCCGGCTCTGCTGTCCTCATTAGAATTCCTTAAGCTCTTACAGAGCAGCCAGCACTGCAGAATGCCTCTCAGACGCATTTTCCATGCGGACACACATATCTAGTGGAACAGCCAGCTTGTCAATTCAACAAATTCTTACCCTAGAGAAAGGACCGGTATATCAAGGGCTCAGCATGAGTATCATGGCACAATTATGCAGCTTGGTTTTGCCACGTATGCATTTATTAAAATTAAATCATTCTCCCGGAACCAAAAACTTCGTGAGAAAACACTTTCATTCAAATTATGTTCCTTTTCCACATTCGTTCTCCTTTGAGTCTTCCCTCCTCTTGATTTTCTTATATTTTCAAGATTTTATTTTATCCTGAATCGTGCAAACTTGAGGTGGTTTCTTATGCACACTTACAGCTACTACACACATTGGCAATATGAAATTGACCACCAAATAAGGCATAGATTAACGTGAAAAGAGTAATCATGTGGTACAAAAGTGTTACCTAGTTAGTTAGTTTTATGTGTCAGCGTTTATTGATCCTGAAATCAGCCGGTAGGGTGGTGTATTTTGAAATGATTACAAACAAAAGTCTGATATTTTTTAAAATATGTAATTTCTCATTTTTGTAAGAGTTGATTTATGTTAAACATTAATGTCCAATAATGAAAAAGCTACTAATTTAACTTTGGGCATTGAGAAAAGGTTAAAAATGAACCAATTCAATACAGAGAGCAGGTTTTGTATGTCCAGAATAAGTTGCTTAGGTACTAGCTCCGCACCTGGACAAAAGTTTGAAAAAAATATCTCAAATGTTTAACCTCAAACCTTCTAATGCTATTTAGAGCTCTAATTTATTATTATACCAATTGCAATTTATCCTCTTTATTTTATTAACTTTTAATTTTAGTATTTGTCAATGTATCTGTATCGATTAAACTAAATTAGGAGGTTACTATTCATTCAGAGGAATCGCGATTTTATGATAATTCATGCAACTGCTAAGTTAGTTTTCTTCTTTTTGATTTTCTCAAATTTCAGCTGTTTTTCCACGTAGGCACGCACGTACTTGCATACATGATTGAGTGAGGAAACATAAATCCACAAACTGCTTTCATTTGAGTGAATCATTGTACTTAGTAGAGAAATTTAGGAGGATGATAAAAGCGTTTTTGAGTAGTGAACGCATTATTTGATAATATATTTTGTCTCTTAATTGAAGCAGAATACATTTTAAATTTCATCCTACCCCACAAATAAGATTTTAACCGACGTTAGGATACCAAGGTGAGGTCAAAAATTAAAAAAAGAGTAGAGTTTACAAATTTTATTTTATTGCAACGGTTTTGAAGGCTATTTAACTAGAAGGGGGAAGATAATTTTATATTTTAAACCGGTATTTAGATCACAGTAATCAATTCGAATAATGGTTTGATAGGCGAGGGTAGAGTTCACCTAGTACTGTGCTCAATGACCTGTGACATTCACGTATCAGGGAAAAGGGACCAGTTCATTTCCCTCAGCCGTCTGTGATTTCTCAGGAAAACCTGGTACATGACAAATCACAAATCTGAGGTGAAGCTAAGGAGCTAAGTGCCCAGAGGCGGCCCTGGGAATCGAGTCCCGGCCTTCTCGCCAGTAGTCTAGCACTCCACCCACTGGAATACCAAGACAAAGTACTTTACATCATTTGAACTAGTTGACGTGATAATATGGACAGGAATGGACTCATTTGATATCCTCACGGGACAATTGAGTATTGCAAGATATTGCTAATGCGTAGCAATTCAGCCGTTTATTGTAAGTGATTTTCACAATAAGTAGCTGTTAACCGTTGGTAGCACTGGATATTTTGATGAGATAATTTATTGAACCTAATAGTGTTTTGTTGTCTTAATGCACCTTAGAATTTCAACCATTTGCTCTTTTTAGTAAACGTAGTCGAACTAAAATCCTTTGCTTGGTAGTTACAAAAATTACCTCTCTCCGTAAAACCAGAGAGGTTTTGCTCTTCGCAGATTTCGATGCTCTTAAATTTAAATTCGAGTCTGCGGGAAGATAAGAGAGCTACTTCGCTTCTCCTCTTGGTAAACCGGCAATGACTCAATTGGAGTTACACAGAGATATTTGTCTTTATTTTAGAGTTGGATATCTCACGGTTTTTCGTAAATAAAACTAAATTAAAGGTAAAAAATAATACAAATTTCATGGATTTTTTGCGTAAGTATTGAATAAAGGAGATTAAGTACTTACAAGATCGAAGTCAAAGAATTTGAAAGTCTCGCGGAAAATGAATTGCCTAAATACATTTCAATTGAGGATGCTTTGAAATATTTTTTCTAGATACGTTGTTAGTCAATGAATTTGATTTTTCAAAAGACAATCAAGCTTTGTAGGAACTTAATTACTAGTAATAATGTAACATAAAGCAGGATGACGTTTTTGATCTCCATGAGAGTGCAAAAATAAAAATTTTAAAGGAATTTTCAATTGATTAATAATTTATGACCCATGAGAAATATATTTGACCAATCGAATTTCTAGGAGTGATAATTAGAATAGTCTTGAATGAAATAAGCAATGTCTTTAATGTCATTTACAGAAAAAAGTGCTTTTTTTGTGTTTATTGACTTTAAGTTTTGAGATTTTAGTTTCAATTTAAAACGCCCCTCATCCTCGGCATCATAGGCTTGTTGCAGCTACTGACAAAATAGCTGAATTACTTTCTCAGACTGGGCGATGGAAATGCCAAGAAAATTCCACCGAACTTTGAAAAGACTACATTTTTTTTACTTGATCGTCGATTAAATCGTTCTGATTATTTTCTAAAATATTTCGAAAATGCCTATATTTTCATAAATTTTCCATTAGTACATCAAGTACCAGGTGAGGATTTTTAGTCCGCATTGAAATATGCATTCGTATGACCATTAAGTTAACAGCATAAGACTTTATTATAATCCGATCTTTAATCAGCTCAATGCAGATCAAAATTATGTGATTAAGATAATTATTGAAATAGTGAAAAAGTCATTGGATTGCGGCGGATATGGTGTAACCAAGTACTTTCAGTAATTCTGTCTTGTTTTATGCCATTTAAATTGCATTAACAGAGCTGCCTGTTGTAAATTCTCGAGACAAATATTGGGCACGGTGAAAAATTGAGCTTGGACTAAAGCCAAGTTAAAGCTTCGGGAAAAATGGTTGGGCTAAATTGGATGAAATCCATTTTTAATTTGACGTCTATAGATTTTTTTCCAATTTACGATTTATGCAATTTTTCAGCGTTGAGGATTATTAAGATGCCCAGGATTTATGAATCTAGAGATAAGAGTGGGGAAAATCCACTAATGTACTTCAATATTTTGAAGAACTTTGTTATTTTGCTGCTAGCCACGCGTCGATAGGAAATATTTTCAAAGCATTAAATTCAAAAATTCGATGCGAAAACGAAAGGTAAAAATCCGAAAATCATCACAAAGTCAACTTGAAACTCTTGTGTTAAGCATGCTTATGGGGGATAGATCTACCATTTTTGTAAGTTCTGTCCCAGAGTTCCATGCATATTTAGGATTTCACGCAAAAAAATTGGTCGAGATTTTGTTTCCTAAAGTATCTGTAATGTGCTCTAATTTCAATAAAATTAACCCGTACTGAATAGTGTCATTCATTATCTATCTATCGATCTTATATTATATCATCTCAATATTGTTTGCTTTAATTCAAATTTTTAATTCAACTGGTTTTCGGCCTGACGTTGCCTCACAATAATTTCTCTCCCGGAAATGTCTTTTTCCATTTAGCCTACTAACAGGTTTCATTTTTCTGTATTTGGATTTATTTCCTTTTTTTATTCCATTTGCTAACTGCTGAGGCTGTGACCATTACGTGGTTATGTGTTGCTCTGAGCATTTATGCTCCGCGCGAATCTTTTGTCCCGAGATAGTAAATTTATTTCTATACCATTTCCCTTTGCCTCATATATTTCCCTTCCCCCTCATACTCTCTCCCTCCCCGGCAGTACGTATATCGGCGGGAGTGGCGGAGGCGGCGGCTCTTGAAGTGTTCGTTCGCCTCTCTCGCAGCGGCCACGTTGCTCGCTGCTCTCCAAAATCGATGTTTTCTGGGTTCAGCGCTGGACGGCGCTGGTGCCCGTGCCCCGCTCTCGCTCGCTCCGAAAGGCTCTTCTCTTTCTCTTTTCCATCCTCTCCCTCCATTTTCCTCCTCATCATTTCCTCCTTCCCTTTTCCGTTTAACCCTCACTCTCCCCCCTTCCCTCGTTTCACCACCGTCCCTCTCGGTTCGTCTCCTCCTCGCTGCCTCCCTCTCATTCCCCCTGCTCCTTTCCCTCCCTCTGGCCTCCTGCTATGTCCCCTTCCTCCGTCCCTCGGGATCGGGGACCGATGCACGTCTCGGCATGCTCCGCCGGCTCGCCTCCCGGTGACCTCTTCTCGGAAGCCTTAAAGACCAATGCGTTACATTCAAAAGTTGGACACGCGGCATGGCAGGGCATATGAAAATCGTTGCCGCACGGGCTCAGTGTGCCTTGCCGGTCAGGAATGTAATGTAATCGTTACAGAAGAAAGCGTATCGGTATGGAAGCATACTGACGGCGATGGAGGTTGCATTCAAACGATTTTTCAGTGTCAGATGCCTCTTTCAAACTTGTCGATCATCGTGAAGCTCTTATTCTATTATTAATCGAATGACCTTCTTTTAGGATGTATTATTTAGATTATCAAGGACAATGGAAACGTTTGTGGGCACGTTAGTAAAGGTTATGAACATATGAATGTCGTATAATCGCAGGTGAAAGGTCTGGCAAAAACTTTTAACCTTGTTTAAATATTTTTTTTACAATCCCTTTCATTGGATCAAGTAGAGGTACTAGGTCATTCACATAAAATTTTTCCTTTAAGAATAATTTTCCCTTTGTTATTTCAAAGTCGACGTTTGGAGAAATAATTCATACGCAGGACCCAAGAATGCAGAATTCCAATTCCTTGTATCTTGTAAACAAGGCATTACTACTTAGCACATGATTTGTGAATTTCACCGGTATATTTCTTTTAAAAAACGCAGCCTATCTTTTGAATAACAGTAAGAGAAATAAAAGTTGTATACTCATCTTTGTACACTTGTTAATAAATTTATTAAATTTTTATTGACTGTGAATCAGCTATAATTTTAGAGTTACGAGAGTTTAACAGTTATTTTTGGGTTCTCGTACTGTACCTTAAGAGTATGAAATCTTTTTTTTTGGTCTCCAATTTAATGGTTTCCCCCACTGCTGTCCAAATTCCATTCCGGGATTTAGTAATATTTCAGTAATCCTCCGATCCCTAAGTACTTGGATAACATATGAAGTGGGTTTTAAGTGTACTGTTCAGTTCCATCAATTCACCAAAACTTTTTGGAATGTGGTGTACACGAAACTTCCGTTGAGGTTCTTTGAACTCTCTCACTTGGGATCCAGCCTCGGGGAAAATCACTTTTTCAGTCAATGTGAGTGATCTGACTCCACAAGTCATCTCAGAAAAAAAATTGCAGAAATATTTGATGAGGGAATGCCTCAACTGAATTAAATGCTGATTACGTCAAATCGTCATGTATCCTATTTATAAAACCAAATTCAAATTCTTCTGCCACTTTAGAGCAGTCTTGTGATGGAACACACCATCATAAGATCTCTCATCATACGTATATACATATATATATAAATGTACATACCTGTATATATATATATATATATATATATATATATATATATATATACATATAAACCATAAACATAGTATTCAACCCGAAGGTCGGTTGGGTAGGTGATGGTCGAGTTCACCCAGTACTAAGCCCGAAGGCGTGTGATATTCACACATCAGGGTATTAAGGGGGGCCAGTTCCTTTCCATGTGCCGGTTATGGTTTCCCAGGAAGATCTGATATCCGAAAAATCACTTAGCTTGGGTGGAGCAGCATGTGCCTAGAGTGCCTTGCCCGGGAATCGAACCCGAAATTAATGAAATAACGTGTATCTCATTTATAAGAAAAAAATTCGTGCCGCACCTAAACACGAAGTAAGTAGGCTTCGTTTTCAGAGTATGGTCTGTTAAAATATTGTGCTCCTGCTAAAACTTTGAGTTCAGCTTTTGCAAACAATATGAATGCATTCTCCTGGAGATATGAAATGATACAATTGATCAAAATCATTTTTACATGCCTTGCTTTATTTGAAGTAATAGCGAATAGCAACATCTTTTATAATCATTTACCTGGTACCACTCTATTAAATCCTTTCCGTAGTAATTTTCATACCCTCATTTGAAGTATACGCTAATCGGTTTCTATCAAAATACGATGTCATATGCATTAATCAAAGGCCCAATTGCACATTGGGAAGTGGAACCAAGTTGGTCTCACTTATTTTTTAAAAATTCAGTTGACCAAATTCATTTTATTTTTTTTATGGACCCATCGAGAGTACTTCTAGGTTACGGTATGAAATATTGTGTCCATATATTTCATAATATCTTCGGGTTTCCCCTGGCGGGAAATATTGAACTATTTATTAATTCATAGTAACCTTTTCCATTTATTACTAAAATTTGGATATAGCGTGATTTTTTTTCTTTAACAATGATGTTTATTTCCAAGACTCTCCTTTGGAAAGAAAATAAAGTGTATGTTTAAGATTTTCTATCATAAAATTATAAACGCTTTAAGCTAATAAACTTCCATTTTCATTCAGTGTAGCTCTCAGTTAAGCTAATATTCGTCACCGTTGATGTAAACTGTGAGTGGAATATCATATATTCTTAGTAAACGTTTGGCCGTAGTAGCTCGGTTTTGGCTGTTTCTATTTTCATTAAAATAAAGCTGACAGAATGGGTAGAGTTTCAGCTAAATTTAAAAAATGCAGCAAATTACTTATCCTCTTAAATTACCATGTACTCTGGCATTGAATAAAAACATATTTGTGGAGGTAATTTTTCTTTAAATTAACAATTCTCCGATGTTTTAAGTATAAATTTTATCTAGTATAATGGTAGTTACTTGTTTACAATTTTTGTTCCTCTCCGCGTGATGAAATTTTCGCTTCGCTATTCTAAATGAAACACATTAGACAGAAAAGTAACGACCTCATTATGCAATGTGGTGGTGTGGTGATGATTTCATTCCATTTATGTGGGTTTTTATTTTTACTGTATTCATTTATTCATTGATCTTGTATTCAAATGTGCTCGCAGGTTGTGCAAAAGGAGTAGGTAATTAGTGTGTGCCAGTTGCCTGCTCCGTGGGAATAATTTGCCCTGTTGATGGCGTTGTTCGCGTTTCGATAGAAAGTTTTCAGCCGTAAAGATGAGAAGTGTTTGTTAGAATTTACGGCCGCGTGATTAATCTAGAGTAAGGCTTGTTGAAATTAAAATTTTTCGCCGCATGAAAATAGGTGAATTTTTCATGACCTGCGTACTGTTCTTTATCATGGAAATAACATTAGAAACTTTTATAATCTTGCGTAACTCTAAGGGAAAACGATAGACAGCGTTGAGTGAAAAAAATTAAACATGGATGAATATTTGAATTTAAATTAAACTTGCTAAAATATTTTCATTGAATATTTTCATAGGGAGATAACACAAAACATTACGCGTTCATTTTTAACCATAGAAATACTATTAGAAGGCTCCCCATTTCTATTATTCTTCCGTTGATAAATTTATTCTTCTGACCCGTTGATAAAATGCTAGAGCAGAATAACTGTGCATAATGGATGTTGGTTAACAATTACTTAGGAAGGCTTTAAGTAAAATAGTTGATGCTTCCAAAAAATTGCATATTTGCTATTCTTATTCTCTTGGACAGGAAAAAAGTTAACCTTTACGTCAATCTCTCATGAAAATCATTGCCAAAATCGAACTAGGGAAATGGATAATATTAAGAAAAGAACTTTTAGGGGATTGATTTGGGTAAAAATCTAAGAAAATATTTTAAGCTTTAGAATCTCTCTGACAACTTTATGTCAAAATACTACCAAAGGAAGATAGCTGATAAAATATATTTAATATTTTAAGAAATGTTAAACGTAGACCGATCGAATACGTGATTTAATTTGGGTGGAGTATATCCTTAAGGTAACAGAAAGGGCTTTTATAAGATGGTCCAATAATTGCTTTTAATGTGGAGGTTCAATTTAGACTCCTTAACACACTTTTTCACAGTTTATTTCATCATGTGTACTATCACAGTTTCCATGATTAAAACCCAGCATTTAGTTTGAACTAATATACCACCTACTAAAATACCTTTCCCAGCCTACCAATGAGTCCTTTGACTCATGCACGTAAGAATACTCTGTACTACAGGATTCATAATGATCACATCTTCCAAAGCCGTTGTAAAATTTGATTTCTGTAATGTCGAAAAAAATTGGAATGACTTGTAGTTTTTAGATACGTATGATCTAATTACTTCTCAAATAATAAATCCGCGAAAACTTTGCTTCCTAATCGGGGTTATTTTTCACGCTTCAAAATCTAACCTAATTAGAGGCTTTCATTAATTTATCGATTTTTGTCCACTCCACAAAGTTACGTGCTAAGAATATGTTCGAGGACATGCTTGCGCATATTCCCAGCACGTAGCATTACTGAATGGATGTTCATTGTCGTTTTTCCTCACATAGACGTTCAAGTATGGAAAATCTGTATTAAGTGAAAAAATCTCAATTAATATTGTAGGATAAATTGCCTTATAATCTCTTCCAAAAGGAACTTTAAAAAAATATTTATTTTATTTAAAGTCAACTGCATTCAGTAATTTTTTATTGAGGTATATAAATGGGAAGAAAAAGCTCATTTTTAACGAAAAGGAATAAGTCAAAATACAGCTGGTATTTCTGAAAAACATTTCATTTCAAACAAAAATGGTTGAATTAATAATTAAAATCTTTAATTGAGTTATTCGGTCATATGGGCTTAATGGTTTATCTCACGGCCACGTTATGGCAAAAATGCTTTGCTTGTGAATTCTTCCTTATAATTGTAAACTATCAGAATTTAAATATACATACAATATACCACGATAATAAATGTGGAATATTATTAACAATTAAATGTTGACATTATCCTAAATGTACTTATATATAAAGTCAAACAATAACTTATTTATTATGTACAACTGTAGCAATAACTATTGTCACAGTTTGGCGTGCAGTTATTTCTTCCGTCTAATCATAGCTTTCTAGTCTAATCATATGATGATCACCGTAGTTAATAGCAAGCTCCGTCTTTTCGCCGATGATGCAGTAATTTATGGGGACATCCGAAGTCACGAAGACAGAGTCGTGTTAGCCAACGACCTAGATGCAATTCAAAATTGGTGCGATACATGGCAATTGGAATTGAATTTTAAAAAATGCGTAGTAATACATTTTTGGGAAAAGAGTAATTCCCTCCCTTATAGTTACAAAGTGAAACAAACCAAAATCGCGAGGGTAGATTCCTTTAAATACTTGGGTGTAACAATTACTCACGATCTGTCCTGGGGAAAACACATACGAGAAATATGCGGTCGTGCTAATAAAATATTGGGATTTGTGAAAAGAGTGCTAGGTAAATGCGACGAAAAGGTGAAAGAACGATGTTTCCTTGCCTTGGTCAGGCCCCACCTAGAGTATGCTGCCAGTATATGGGATCCTCACAACATAAATTTGGTTTCGGAATTAGATCGAGTTCAGCGGAGGGGGGCTAGATTTGTCAAACATTGTTATGACCAACTCAGCAGCGTATCCACTTTGTTAGACAGTTTAGGTTGGGATTCTCTTACACAGCGGCGTTTCCAATATAGATTAAACTTATTAAAAACATTTAAAGATGGGCCCTTTTCCGATGACATCAAGGATATAATACGAACCCCAACGTATTACGGTCGAAGGGATCACGAATATAAGACTAGAGAAATAGACTGCAAGACTGACAGGTTTAAAATGTCATTTTTTCCAAGAACGATAAGGGAACAGAATGCTCGTAGTCGAAATTCCCCAGGACTTAGTTCATTACAATAAGTATTAACGTACAGGTTAGGGACTTCGCGAGGATGTGTATACATGTGTGTATGTATGTATGTATATGTATGTGTGTATATATACATATATATATGTATATATATATTTTTTTCCCTACAGGTTCCCCCCACCTTTCCTCACCTAACTCCCAACCCCCTCAACCCTTACCCTTCCCTCATGGTGCTACACCCCCTGCCACACACCTTTTTGGTGGCTCGCAGGGTACTTATGTAGATGTAGATGTATGATGGGAACCCTGTAACTAAATCATCATTGGTAAATAACCTCGTATTTCGAGCGACAGATTAATAATGACAACTTAATTCAATCGGGCACGACCGTTTTAAAACTCTTAGTCCTCATCAATTGTAATTTTTCTTAGACTGTTCTACCTGTATGTACCACCCGCTACAGTATCAGTCAACATGCCCGTAGGTATTGAATAAGAAGCATAGTTTTAAAAACTCAAATAAATGAGATGTTTAAGTTTGTTTCTCCTATTTCCGATATCTTTTTAGAACATTAAAATACCTCTATAAACATCTGTGCATTACTATTTTGTTTCTGTTTCCTCCCGCACATTTTTTTATAATATTTTATATACGAATATTCGTTGCTTAATCAATATTAATTGCCTTACTTTATATTTTCACCATTTTTATAAGGTAATAACAAATCGCTATATATATTTTAAACGCTTTTTAATATATAGTAATTTCTTTATCCCGTAGGGTGGTGAACATCCTGGTACGGAGGAATAGAACATATTTATATGCTTTGTCCAACTTTAACACTTTTCCGCCCATTGTGCAGTATGATGTGTAGAAATGTATATAGAGGTTACACTAAGTGCTGATATGCAAATATAAATTTTTAACAGTTCTCTCGGGGCTATTTTGTTCTCTCTCGAAAAATTATTTTGCATAATTTTATTCAGAGACCGGTTTTTTGGTACTTAGGGGTACGTCAAGATGAATACAGTGCAAACTGTGGACATGATACATCGTTTCAACTCAATAATTATCATCATCAGTATTTAAATCCTAAGATTGGTTTACTGCAGCCCTCCAATTATTCTCTGTTCTGGGTTACCCCATGTGTCTCGTCTCGTCACCCCATGATAGCTTCTCTGTTTTACGTCCTACTTGATTTGTCCTATGTACTTGTTTCTTGACCTTCTTTGCGGGATCAATTCTTCAATTTTCCTTTCCATTATGTTTTTAACTAATACATAGTACCTCAACGTGTGTTCTATCTATCCACTCCTTGAAAATAGCCGTAAAGTTCTTCGTATGGTCCTTCAGTCTTCTGCTCTTCTATGCTTACTCATTCCTCACTTTGCCTGTCCATTTAATCTTAAGCATTCTCCTCCAGCATCATGTTTTGAAGGACTTTATTCTTCGCTGGCCCACTTTTACAAGGTTCCGTACTTCTGATCCGTAGAGTGAGGGGGATGTCATCGGCTCACCCGTTTTCCTTCTTCGACCTTGTTGCCCATAGCTATTCTTCTATCCCGGTGTCTAGTACTCCCAAATCCCGTATCCTTATCTATGTTACGCCCCCTTCTATTTCCTACGTGGCTGTCTTAACATTTACCGTAAAGATTTTACATGTGCTCTAACGACTTCAGTGAAACCCTTTCGGCTCCACTAATGTTTCTTGTCTCTCAGTGTAGTTTTTTCTTTTATTACTTTCTTGTACAGCGCTTTTCTTGCCAAAGTCCCAAACTGATCTTTCCACCACGCATGCTTAAGTTCAGTTATTGTTTCCCTTTTTTTACTCTCTATTTCCCGCTTTAACGTGTTTTCTTTTTCTCTTCTATCCTGCTAATTATCTTTCCCATTATGAATGACTACTTATTTATCACGCTGTTTACCGTTTATTTTCTTTCCTTTGGATATCATTTTATTCTTTTAAGAATTAACTCATTTTTCTCAAATTATCTCATTCCCTTAGCCTCAGATATATTTATAATAACTTTTTCAGGTTTCTTTCCGTATTTCTTCCCATATTGTTTCAATGTTACACTTACGTATTCTTTTGGTCTTGACTCTCACTCCGCCTGTTACAAAATCAGACCCAGTGGGCCGACTCCAGTAGTTGATTACTTTATTATCATGCACACATGCATGACACCACGCAAGCCACCGCTAATACAATTATTATCCATTTAGTACATTTCATATTATCATGGGAATGATAATTGAGGTGGCTTTTCGTTGTCTTACTCATTGGTGCTTTTAACGTAAAGATTCACCGGGGCCAGAAACCTTTGCAGCCACTTCACTGAGAAGCCGCAGATTCGTGCATTATCTTTCACCTGGCTCCTTCAGCGAAAGTTGGTCCCTTCAGGATGGATAATCCTAACAAGAGAAAATTTCTCATACCCTTTTCTCATTTTCTCAAAACGCCCATTTCCTTTCACGTCAGCGCCTAAGTCGATAGTAGGAACACTTTTTTACTCACTATTTTATGTGAGTTCCGCAAATATTTGCATGTGCCATACAACACACTACTATACTAGTATGAATAAAATGACTGTATTACTTTGCTAATATGCTCTTTGTTCACTATTATTATATACTGCATTACCATTTTTCCATTGCTTCTTATGACTCTCCCACCGCAGCCGTTGATCAGTACGGCTTTTATCGTTTAAATCTTACAGTCGAGGAAAAGTTCAATAATTATATTCGTTATATAAAGCGATTTAATATGATGAGGCTTTATTACTTTCTCTTCTGTGATTGATTCTGCGATTAAGAGCAAGGCTAATTTATCTTTTTCTGTTAATTTTTTGCAATCCGAATTGATCTTCATCTCAAATTTTTTGGGTGTTCATGTTCTCATATTTTGTATAGGATGCATCGGTTGACTCAATAATGTTCATTAATTTTCAAAACTTCTTTGCCACTTTTTCATTTATTCTTTTTGAGTAGCCGAAGTAAGTTTTTTCTCTCAACTTCAAAAACTTAAGCAGATGACAGTTATATCGAAATATCTGTCAATATAAAACATTGAATTCGGAATCCTTCGATGTCACATTATCCGGAATGTATTTCCATCCAACAAATTTAGTCCGAGTATGGAACCTTTTGTCATCGTCTACAATATAATTTTCTTCAAATATATTCTTATGTGAATAGTTCATTTGCACATCACGGATTGCTCAAATACGTACTGTTTAAGTCTACCGCTCTGTCTTATCTTCAGCAAGAATTTAGCATTGGAATCTTGAATGAAAATAACCGTTGCTCAGGTTCACAGAAATTGTACCTCTCTGTTCTCTAACTTACTTTTATCTGTTTGCAGAGGTCCCGCAGCCATTCTATGCTAGCCTTTCTTGCTTTTACCGTATTGCTATCCCATAAATGGTAATTTGATGGTCTACTACAGAGCTTGTTCTTAAGATCCTTTTGTATTATCATACTTAAAGAGTGTCAAACTTAAATATACCACATTTTGAACTGATTATTATTACAACTTACATGCGCAGATAGACAATGCCAGGTGGCACACAAGTCCCAAGTCTTAAAATCAATCTTTCCTTGGAAAAATAAAATGATATCTCATATCGAATCAATATCACAAAAGATAATAAATACAATCAGTCTGTAAAAAAATACACGCAAAGGAAACTTCCAAACACTGATCTCTAACAAAAAATTAAAGATAATCCCAATTAATTTATTGCTCTCTCCATTCGATAATTATTCTAATTTTAGCATTGTATTAGAAATTGACGTAATTTTTCTGTTCTATTAAAATCTCTGCAGCGAATGTCTCATGTAAGAACACTACATCAAGTACGGTGTCTCGCGCCAATGTGTCGAGGCAATGTTTCTTCATGCCAGAAGTTATATTGCTTGCATCTACAATTGAAGGCGTCATCATTAGCCTAGAGGGATTTCAAACTGTACTTAAGTTGGCTGTTGTTGTCGCAACCCTTCAACTATGTACTTACCGTACTGGCTTAAGTTCAGTAACTCGGGATCACCTTACACGAATTTTATTTCACTTTTAATTTAAGGTGATTTATAGCAGCCTTTGAAAAAACTTGCGGATTTAGATGTCTTTAGTGTAATATTTATATTTTTTTGCAAGGCAATTAACCTGTGGAACATCTAGAATACTAGATTTTCACCTGATTTTTAAGATCCTTTTGAAGTATTAATTAACAATATGTATTCTCAAAAACCACATAGAACACTTAAGTAGATGACAACTATAAAAATCATATGGATTTTTAGAATATAATTTGTCTGAGTATTTTGATTTGAGATTTCATCCTTTTTGATTTTTAGCTTAAATTTATACCATTATTATGCCCCTAATAAATTCAATATTTTATGATTTCTCATTTCACTTCATATCATATCACTCTCATATATTCTTTATATACTTTCTTTTGAGTGTGCTAAGTCAAAATGACTTTCCTGCATGTTTCGTCATCCCTCTCTTGGGCCATTTCATTTTCGCCTGTCACCTCCAATTATGTTTTTCAAATTCTAATAATTTTTGATTAAAAAATATCCGTATTTATAAATCCGCAATTCATATAATGTATTGCACTATGTACATCATTTGTTTTAGACTAATATTCTTGACCACATAATTCGTCTCTTCACCCTAAACTTCCTCTTCATCTGTGCTCTTTGAACTTGATACCCGCTGTCCTTCTTCCCTTATGACTATTATATTCTATTTTAATTATGCAAAGGAATCCACTCAATGGTTTTTTTCTGGTTAACAGAGCTTCTGCGTTCAGTTTGGTTTCTCCTGTATGTTAGGATCTTTTCTTCTTTTCAGTTTTCATTATATATTTTCACAGCACTGGATCCATATGTTCTATCGACCAATTACCCTAAGTAAATTGGCGCTGTCGCTTTTTATTTAGATCGCCCTGCTTTCATATTCCTTCAATTCATCATATTGGTTTTTTTTGAGAAATAAAGGCCCTTAATTAAATAAAATATCAGTCAAAGAAATGTCTTCTTCTTAATACGAAGAAACATTTCGCCCTAGGGCCCTAGCGGAACTGGATCAGCAGAACGATGGTGATCGCAAGAACCATTCAGATTAGGAGAATGAAAGAGAAGACCTTCCGGGCTATGTTTCTTGTCGGGCGGTGTAGGCCCCAATCGTCCCGTTCATGCTTTGTGCCCTACCTCTCCACTGCGTCAAACGGATGATTCGCCCTAAGGGACGAGAAGGATGGATGGCGATGGGGATTAGGCGTGGCGGCGTCGCGTCGTCGGCCGGAAAGATGCCTTGCTCCACCTGGGTCGCCCTCCGCCACCGGAGTCTCGGGTGCCGTCCCACGGTGGAGTCACGTGACCGAGTGACGCTGCTCCCGGTCGTGCTGGCACTGTGCGACAGGTGCAATTCAATGAAGCATCGCTCGATAAGAGAGGGGGAGAGAGGAGAGGAGGGTGGGGACACGCGAGTTGGTGGGCGGAGGGGAGGGGAGATGAGGGAGGGAAGGTGCGGTGGGAGGGTCGTGGAGGGGGCCTGCCGGAGGAGGAAAGAAGGGAGAAAGAAGGCGAGAGTGGAGGGAGGGAGTAGATGAAAGGGAAAGCGTAAATAGAGCGTGAGAGTTCACGTATGAACCCCCGGTTAACGTGGCCCATTTTACGTTTCCTCGCGACAGCAGAAGAGTACCATTTACGGTTCGTCTTCAAATATAGGTTGGTACCTGCTGAAGTCATGCTTGGATTGCTGATTCGAAATCCTTGTCGTAAAAGTCGTGCATTTCTCCCCCAGTTCTACGCTCCGGATTTTCAGTCTTTTGTGAACGATAGGAATCACGTGTAGAATTTTGAAGTAAATGGAATTTTGAATAATAGTGGAATAAACTTTTAAATATGCCTTCTCGAACTCATTATGAAGTAAAGAATCTTCCCTACTCCATAGCTAATACTGACATAACCTTCTCTACTAAAAGGATATATCTTTGAATAAATTGGGCATCACCCCGAATATTAAGGGTTATAAAATAGATAAAATTTGATTATATATTATGGGGTAAGGAAAAAATACTCAGCAAATGCTCTTGTCTAGACGGATGACGGCTATTTTGTACTCATGCTGATGAAAATTAAATGATTCAGCTGTCAGTTATCATTAAAAAATTGAATGTGCAATGCCTTACTGAACGGGGAATCGGTTTATAGTATCAGTTATGATCCTTTTCAGAAATCCTAGGACATCAAAAATTTTAATCACACATTGAGAAGGCCAACTCAAAATTCTTACCAATGCAAAGAATTTTTATGGGTAATATTATACATTTTGAGCTAGAATCAGTGGAAAAGAGGTGAACAATTGTTTTTACATAAAATTTCATTGTGTGATTGTAAATTATCTCATCTATGCATTGATCCTATGGAAACGCTATTACCATAACTTTCTAATTCTTAACCGCATAGTAAAACGGAAATGCAAACCCCCCCTTTCGGATAAGACGACCATGAGCTTAGCTTCCGCCGTTTCGTATTCGGTGGCCAATATCATCTTTCGAATAACTCTACAGTGGACGCATTAAGTACCGAGCAGGTGTGATTATAGAGAGCGGAGGCATAATTCGAACGGCTAATTAGCGTGTGGAAATGCTTTTTCTCGTGATTCCTTTAATTCTGCATGCGGATGAATGTTTAAAAGTGGTCATGAATTTCTGGCGCAGACTTAAAAATCGTGCACGCGATCCAGATGCTGCTCCCACTGAATGGGGGGGCAAAGCAGGTGTCTCCATCTGGTGAGCTCAAATGGAGACCGGGCTCTCCTTGGATTCTCTCCAAATGTCAGTAGCAGCTAGGGAGAGCGGCTTTATGGAAGAAGGGACGTAAGGAGTGAGGGAGGGAGGGGGGTGGCTCGAGGGTTCGGGGGTAGGGGACGCCAGCAATCGGGATGCACGTCGGAGAGCATGTGGAGACGAGAAGGAGAGACGTAGGGGACATCCACAGTTGAAAGGTCCTCCTCCCTTCCTTCGCTCGCTTCTCTTCCTAACGGAGCCCCTCATTCGGTAGAGCGAGCAAGGGCCTGCATCATAAGGTTTTACCCCTCCTCCCCATACCTCTATCCCCAATGTATCGCGTGGCTGCTTCAAAGTTTTTTTATCTACTGTTCATCGTGGCTATTTATGTTTTGATATTACTGCCCTATAATAGAATGCAGTTATTTGTTTTCTGAACCTTCATTCACGTAAGACACACCTTCACTTGGATTTCACGCAAGTTTTTCTGCCCTCAAAACTCACGCATCGGCTTTAAAATTTGGCACAACAGGAAAAATAAAGATGCCCTCTTATTTTCAAAGAAGCCGCCGTCAGTTATGAAGTAACTGTTTCGCGATTATCCTCCTAGCATTAAAGATTATCTTTGCAAGAGCAGAGATACCATTTAAAACATAAAATGAACAATTTTATTGGATAGTCGTCCAGCATACGGTTAACTATTCATGCTATTCTACTGAATTAGTTAATATATTCATTATTCTATTCATTGGTATCTATTAAAGAGCAATTACGTAATATTTTAACTTAATAGTTGATAAATAATATTAGCAATTCTGCACACTGCTACAGGCTGGGGACTTATAATATTCCCCTCCAATCACCAATATTCCTCCTTTAACTTTTAAGTCACGAACCCAAGTGGTTTTGAAAATGCATTGGCTTAGTATCGTATTCATTAAAAAGAAATTTTTTACCTAGCAAATCCTCGGTATTTATAGCCCAGAAGAGTTTAGTTTAAAGAGGATTTTTAATACTGATATTAGTTTACCAGTTCCATGCTTGATTCATATCAATTTTAACTTTATATTTATGATATTTCTTTAATACAGGTTCATTTACAACATATTTTTTTGTCGTGAAAATCACAGCTTTAGCTTAATTTATCGCCCTACGCACTGTGAAATGAAAAATGTAACATTGTGAAATGAAAAAAATTCACACATATGTACCGGAATTTAACCAATTCATGTTTTTTTCAAATTTAGCCAATTTAAAATGGATATACGAATTCAGTACCAGTCTTAATTTTACGGACGGATACAGAGGATATGAGACCAGTTAATAGGGCATATGGAAAAACATAAGTTCGCTCTGTCTCAATGAAAAATATTCCGTTAGAGTATAAGAACATTCTTTATATAGTTATTGATTAATCCTGTGAATAAGACCGATCACCATATTATGATGATGAACGTATTTTAACAAAACGTCCAGCTTGGTAAACACAAATGAGATATTGCCTGTACACTTTACCGGTAAAAGAAAAAAATGTTACAACCTCATCCTGGAATTTATCTTACTCTTCCGTCGTACTCTAGAAAACATCTCTGCCGGGGTTCTCTTTTTTGCATCTCGTTGAAGAAACTGATATTGCAAATAAGCAACGTATAAAACGTTTCATGTGATCACGTTTATGCTTTGGTAGAAGATTCAAAACCAGAATAATATCTTCATTAATCATTAAATGAGTCATATTTGGAGTTTAATTCTTTAAATTTGTCATGTAATACAATATAAATTATCCTGTATACTTGCATATTTTAGACCTAAATAAATTTGATCAATTCGTACTAATGTTAGACATACATGTACTTTGCAGATGTGAGAAGTACGTTCGGTTATATAGAATGTAATTAAATGGTAAAATTCAAGTGGCTGGTATAATTTTTAAGATGGCACGAATGTAAACATTTGATGAGGTCAAAGCTTTAAAGTTGTTTCATCAATTTATGTTTAGAGGTGGTAGTTAAGAAAATAGATGAGTTAGAACGATCAAATATTTCTACTCTTAACTACTTGCAAATGTTTGCAAATTTGTGGATGCAATGTGTCTTAGTGTTTACTGGGCCTTATTTTGAATAGTATGACAATTAATTTCTGTCATCAGCAATTTCTCGACCTACTCTGCGGTAGTTATTTGGAGAAGCCGACGTATCTGCAGATACGTGCTTTGGAGTCTCAGCATCTGACAATCATATTTACTTGAAACTTGTAACTCGCAAATGAGAAATAATACGCTATGATGCGTCCATTAGATACACCGATATTTTTTAGAAAAATAATAAAAATAATAATATCTGGTACATTACAAATATTTGTTAGTAATAGCGTAATTTAATCGCACAGGTGGTGGTCTTTAGTGTTCCGCTAGAATTGCTATGGGAATGGCATTGTGGCAAAATTGATGTCACCAAATTTTGTATTTTGCTAAATCTATTTGACTTTTAGAAAAATGGTTATAAAAATTGTAAATTAAATTTACTTTTATTCCGTATTTTTAAATATGCTAAGGTAATTTAGCTCAGATATGCGTCGCAGTTGATAGAAGTTTTCAAACCCACTACAGGTTGTTTTACCTCTTTATTACTTGGGTCATAAATATAATTTGCCTTCATTATTCTAGTTTCATATAATTTTATTGTTGTTCCGATTGTAGATATGTTATATTCTTAAAATATTTGGGCATAAAATTCGATTTTTTCCTTTCTCCATGTTACACGGAACAATTTTTGTCGGCAATAAAAAACAATTGACTGCTTTTGTTCCTATGGTGGATAGATTTAGATTCCATTAACGAATCACGCGCATCAAGTTGGCCTTTTTTCTTTCTTAAAGTTGCAATGAAGATGAAGGAATGGTATCAAAAACTCCATGTCTCTGACGTCAAAATTTGCCCGCCGCTTCTTCCCTCTCTTACCTTCCTCGCTTTTGTCCCCTGCTTTCTCTCTCACTTGCCTGTTGGGGGCACTTATGCACTGCTAGCCGCAGTTAAGCGTTCTAGTAGGATGCATTTTTACCCAAGGAGCTCTCGAGTCTCGGATCCCTCTCACTCCGCGCATCCCATGTCTTCCCGCCATCGCCTCCTCATCCTCACACTTTCCTTGCTCGCTCCTTTGACTGTGGGCAAAATGAGGAGCGAGGACGAGAGGGGAAGGAGGGGGGAAGGGGGCGAAGTGAACGGGGGGGGGGAGAAGGGGACGCGGCCGTGAGTGCGAGAGGTACTATCTTTGTGGATGCATAGCCCCAGGGGAAGCTGCTCAGACGAGGAGCGTTTCGGAGGGGGAGAAGGGAAGGGAGCTGGATGGTTTAGGGAAAGGCGGGACTTGAAAGAGGGAGGCGGCGGGGGTGGTCTTGAAAGAGGCTGACTTCGAGAGCACCTCTTTCGCGGGGAAGGGTAGGGAGAGAGGCAAGAGAAGCGTTTCGATGTTTCGTGTGCATCGATTTATCGTCACCGATTCGTCGTGTATGCTCATATTGAAGGAATGTTTGATTAGTACATTTTCAACTTTCAAAGCACGATTTAGTAAAATGGCACTGTCCTGTAAAGCCAATGATGGATCCAAGTTGCAGAAAATTTGCAACAACTATCCTGTCGTTGAGCCATCTCCATGGATTTATTGTAAAAAGTTTCCTCTCTATTGATTTAATCTTTTCTCATTGGTGATAAACGTGAGATTTTTTCGATAATTCGGTTATGAGACAGTGCATACTATTTCGCCATTTTACCGTATTTTATATGTATGATTAGAGTTCGCAAATTTCAAAGGGACTGGTTAGAAAGGACGTAAATTAATCCCTTGACGAATATCGAGTGAGGGTTCAAGTACGTGTGATAGACAGGTGGGAAGGAAAGCACTTAGAAATTAAGGTGGAATTGGAGCTCCTAACATTAATACCGCTTTTGTCTGGAATTCTCTATGATACACAATGACTATTATGCAACGTTAACCGCTAAGGGGAATTAATTGTTACATTTTTCATATTGACTTCTTCCTTTTATTTTTTTCTCCTAGAGAAAATATCTCACGTGTGTTAAAGCTCTGGATCATAATTGAATTTAAATTATTATGCCTTAAAATTTGAATTTTCATTAGAGAAACAGTTGAAGTGTTACGAAATATATTTTGCTCAGAGATACTATTGAATGAATACTAGCACAAATTCTAAAAATTCTCATTCTAATATACGCGGTTCGGGAAAATGAGAAATTTTACTTGTTTCGTTTGCAACTCTATATTTTTATTTTCAAGTTGTAAATGCTTTTGTTGTGATGGAATAGGAACGACTTTAGATACGTTTAAACTTTGCTGGTATTGAAACTAAACATAACCCTTTTACGAAAGTCTATATTATACCACATTCCATTACGTATTTCATTAACTCGAAGTAAATAGTTGAGATCATATTGCATTGGTTATAAATCGTTTAACATGGTGCTATCCATATACATCCAAGGAAAATCGATTCTCATGAGAAGTCATGCCTCAATTATGTGCGTCAGGCTTCATAAAAGATCGCTTGGTAATTTCCGAAAAATAGCTCTCGGCCAGAAAGACGGACCAACGCAGCGAAATTAATAGGCACTTCATGTGAATTATGTAGATGACGGCAGCGCCAAGATATAGATAAAGTAACGAGCCGTGGCACAAAGGAAAATTAACAACGGTGAAGGCATTATGAGATACCGAGAGCTACAGTAAAACGGGAAATGGTGGACAACGGGAACGGGGAAGCAATGGAGGAACCAAGAGACGCAGCGAGTAGGGAATGGAAGACAAAAGAAGCGTTCCCGGGCGAAATTGAGACCACTCCCAGTGGACGAATAAGAAGAAAGAGTGAGAAAGAGAGTGAGTGCAGAGGAGGGGATGATATGAGTGGATGTGAAAAGGAAGATTGCTGCGTCAGCATTTTTTGAACGCGGGAGAGGAGAGGGAAAGGAGGCAGAGGAGAGACTGTGAGAGGAAGAGAGAGAAAGACAGCTTAAGAGAAAGGGAGACAGGGACGCAGCTCAAGGGGCAGCATAGGTAGAGGGGGAGGGGACGTGGAGGGCAGGGTTCCTTTTGTGTGTGAGCGAGCATTTGAGCGTGGAGCACGCTGAATGGAGAGAGAATGGGAGGAACGAGAGAGAGAGAGAGGAAAAGGAAAGGGCGGCAGCGGGGGTATGAAGCCGGGAGGAAGGAAGGGGCTGTCATTCGGAGGAAAGAAATGAGGAGGGACAGCACAAAGGGAAGTAACTAGCTACTAGGAAATGAGTGAGAATGATTTACTGCGGAGCGTTGTTTTATGAAATTTTTATGGCCTCGCCTCCACGAAGTGGTGGCCTAGTGGGTAGGTAGCTCTCGAGAATGCTAATCACAGGGTCACGGGTTCGGTTCGTAGTGATGTTAAAAGTTGCGGTTCTTTAGCAGGTAGCAGGAGCAATATTAATAATCCTGTAGTTTGGCCGAATTCAGCGTCCATGCTATCATAAAAGTATTATTATGTAGTATGAATGATTTAATTGGAACTCTTGCTTCAGATTTGTTTTGAATGAAGTTGAATGGGCTAAGAATTTTACTCTCTAATAAATATTTACATATATTATTATTATTATTTAAATATATATTAACCATCATATTCCTTCGTATTTTATAAAAATGACACTAAATGTTGTAATTGAATATATAACGTATGGAATTTGATTTATATAGTTAGATTAAGTTTTCATGCCGAATTTAATCTCAAAATTGATAAGAATTAAAAGAATAATCTTGGAAAAAAATTTTTTGGATAACTTGCATTGAAACTATTAGTTTTTTAAATAATCATTCGCAAAAAATTACTTTTTGTATTCCTTAAAATTATCAAAATACATTTTGCAGAAAGTAGTAATGTGTGCAAAGCGATATATATATATATATATATATATATATATATATATATATATATATATATATATATATATATATATATCTCATGATATCCTTACATTTCAAAATTCTACTGGGTGTGTTTTCATTCATCAGAGAAACGAGTACTCTTTTGACACTTTAAATTCCCTAAGTAAATTAATTGAAAGTTGAAGTTTCACGGATTACGACTACTACTGCCCCTTGGACATTGCGATTGTTGTAGCTTCTCCCAACCTCTGCAGGCCACATCACGAGAAACCAAGTAATTAACCTTAATTGTTCGTTCCTGATGACACGGGCCACGAGCATGAATAGAGACAATTCTTAAGATGCGTTTCATACTGAAAAACACGGATTATCATCATAAATACTGCGAAAAAATCCAAAATGTAAGACATTCTTTGTAGTCAAAATGTTTAGCATATGAACTACTTTAATGTACCATGAATTCGAAATTGACTCATTGGTAGCCAATGCAATGAACATTTGCGGGACAATTAAATGTCATCTTTCTCAGATTTAATAGAATTATCGAATCAAGGTTTTGTGACAAGGCCTTAGGTTGAGGAAATCCGGCAGAAGCTTTTAATGGCATAGTTGCGGGAAAAGTGCTCTTTTTCGGATTATATCGCTGAGAACAAGACGTAGTCCCTTCATATTCGACCATTATTCCAATTATTTATGATGGACTTCGTATTTCATTGAACAGAATGGCCCTAGAAATCTTGAAATGATTGAGTTGTTTTAGCAAGATATGGTACTATGTACTTTTGTGTACGTTGAATGTTTAATGTATATCAAGACGTATTAAGCTAAACTATTAATTAATGATGCTTCGGAATAAGTTACTGTAATATGTTAAAAATATTTTTTCTGTAACATTCCTCAGTGAATTAAGATTCTATCTTTACACAGGATGGACTTTCTAGTTTAATTATTGTCCAACTATGGAAATTAATTGACACCTTATCTCAATTTTACAACATAAACCTTGAAGACACCAAAAAAGCTATTCCGGAAAGAAAAAAATATGGAAGAAGGCATACCTATCACTCACTGAATATTCAAGTAATTACCTTAATAGAAGATTAAAAAGAAGTGCAATGCCATTTGATTAAATAATTACGACGCAAACCTTCCGTTTACAACACTCAATTACAATAGTATTTATGATGACAACCTTTTTGGCCTCACTTTTATCCTATTTCTATTCATCCGGTGACCTTAAAACAATATCGGCTTTGTTATGCTAACGAAAAGCATTTTATTGAACTAACACTGAATATCTAAATCCTTAAGCATTATATAAACAATCCTTGGCAGCCACCACTTTTCCATGCAGTACGTAATGAAAACTAGACGCCCCATGTAATGGCTAGAGGGAATCACAACGTCGACGGAGGCAGCCACTTGGAAACAACACTAAGTCTACGAAGTCCATATTTTCGAATTGAAAGTGTGGTAGTCAAGGGTAGAGGAAACTTTCTCTTATTTTTAATAATCGAAGAGTTTCTTGCCAAATGAGTGACGAGTAATAAAGGAATATTTTCTTCCTTTCGATGATCATGCGTACAAGGAGACAAAAAAGGATATTCTGCATTTTTAACCTTACATTGAAACCCTTCATCTTGGTAAAGGCTGTTATTTATCCATAATTATTAATACGTTATCCTTGAAATAGTCTTAAGGTAATTTTGATTGTGAAAAATAATACGAAAGCTATGCTTTGGTGATGCCTGAACCGTCTGGATAATATTGGTTACACTAGAAAAGAAAATTTATGAATTTGATATATGATCAGAGCATAACATTATCTCGGATGTAATCCCTCATTTTTAATTCATACAATTCCTCTAGGACGTCGATACGTATTATTAGATACTTATCTAATTCCAGAATTTCAACAACTTCTTGAAATTATGTGACATTGCTTTTTATAAAATACAGATTTTTTAGAGCAAGTAAAAGAAGGAATAAAGTCCATTATTCCTGAAGTAAATTTGATTTAGAAGTCTTCATAAATTTATTGTTTCAATATCGTTAAAATGCAATACTAAATAGTTAGAGCATACTAAATGAAAACATTACATGTATTAAGTGGGATTAGTTACCGAATTTTTAATGATTATCAAAATGCTTATTTTCCTGTAATTTACTGCTGACATAGAGGATATTAATTTTACATTTGAAAGTTATTAAATCCCCCTTTTTCCATGATAAATTTAATAATTACTTAGATAAAATTCGTGGTTAGATTTTTCTTGCAAAAATTAATATTATTTTTAGTAAAAGTTAAAATCAATAATGGATTCTTAAATTTAAACAATTTAATATTATAAAATCACAAATTAACTGTACAATTTCAAATTATTTATTTATTAGAATGGGGCACTAAATATTTAAAAGTAGACAAATCATATAAAAACGCTGAACAATAAAAATTGGATCTGTGTGCATCCATAATCTGAATTGAGCCATCAATATAAAGTAAGAAAATGTATTGCTTTAAAACCATTCATAATATGCGTAATCAAGTTTAAATACACGCTACAAACGTTTGCACAAATAACATTGCAACATATTTTAAGGAAGTAGTAACGCTGACTTTTAATAATCAAACCACATTACTTTTCCACATAAACTTTTTAATTTTTACAACCCAGGTTTCTTTATAGCATAACATCATCAGGTAAAAATACAAGTCAAGCACCGTATATGTACATATCTCTGTGGTTTTATTATTAAAAGTCAGTATGAAGATTTTCCACCAAGTTACGCCAGAAACTGTTTCATGAAAGTAGTAACACTTTGTCCAAAAAATCTCAAACAGTTATGTATATAACAAGGTTTAAAAAGCAATTGCTTCAATAAAAATAAGCCATAGGGACATTCCCGAGTAATCTTGATATAGTGTACCATATTTCAGCTCTCATTATATAACTGTAGGATTTGGATTTGCAGCGATTAATCTCAAACCCATTTTTATCTATACAATGATGATTCGGCATCAATAAAGTTTTTAAACGTACATAATTATGCGAAGCGTACTCCACCGACTACTTGTGAGTTCTAGGACCTTTTTGTTTAAAATTTTTATCCTTACGCGTGACAGCTTTAATCTAAAACGAGAATGGCCTTTTATGACGCCTCGTGGCGTATTTGTGCGCGACTGACGTGGAGAGAGTCGTCTGGAGGTGTTAACGGAGGGCGAAAGGGATGAAGAGGGGTGGCAATTAGCTCCCGAGGAGCAGGGGAATATATGGAGGTAGTTTGAGGATGGGAGCGAGGGAGGAGGAGCAGGATGAAGGCGTGAGGCAGGAAGCGTGACGCCGTGTGGAGCTCAACTCTCTTGAGGAAAGCGTGGGACGGGGGTTGACGATTTGGCAAGTCAGAGTGTAACGCTGTTAGAAAGTGCCTCCGTGCATTATTTAACGAGGGAAGGAGGCGAAATGGATGAGACTTTGGCGACGCAGAGAGCGTCTTCGGTTTTGACTTTTGTGCGATCCTCCCTGCTTCTATTCTGCTGCCTCTTCACTCGCCACACACCCATCTCCTTTCCCTCCTTACATGTACTTCCGCGTTTTCGAGAGCTCGATTTCGTGGGCGGATGTCCCATGGCGTGTCTGAGACATCGCTTGTAAAATTTACGGCGTTGACTTTTTATCCTCCACCCTCGCGTCTGAGAAAAGTACTGCTTTCTTGAAATAATTTGATCCCATTGTTGAGTAAATTTGGCTTGAGAAATGGTGTGTACAGTTTCTTCTACCATTTCCGTCCTGTAGTGTAGGTTGCTTCTTAAAAATTAGAGGTTTAGAGAGCAATTTAACTGTTATATACCTCGGATGTTCATGAGGAATAATTTATTGAAAGTAGAGCGCTCAACCAGATGGGGGGAATGGCAGCTTGGCATTTCGCTAATCTTCTAATTGAAAACTAAGCCCTGTATTAAATTTGCGAAGCTTGCAAAAATGTATTTTAAATGTGATAATTAACATCGTTCATATTGAAGGCAGGAAGTGCACAATTTGTAATCCGGTTGTAGGTATACTATATGAACATTACGTCTCATAAATGTGTACTACACGAAATTTTAATCAGTGGAAATGGGACCGAAAGCGCTTTACTGGAAGTTTATTAAGTCAATATTGTTTTAGGCACTAATGATAAATGTTAAAATTTATTTATCTTCTCATATACCTGCTTCGTAGAATGGATAAGAAGATATGGGGTATTTTCATCAGACCTCTTTTCAGAATGTAATAAATTCTCATGGCAGCTCGTAGCTCACTCTTATTAAAGTCAGCGATGACTGAAAACCGACCGATGAGAAAGCGTTGCCTTGGAAAATGCCTGCCTAAGAAAATGAAATATCTCAAGTTAATGTAAAAGCTGACTTTTTTCCATCAAGGGGTCGATTTTTCCGAAACCAAAATAATTTTTTCCCTCACTAACTTCTAGAGAAAGGTTATATGAAGGGATCGTATCTTTTTGCTGCGCTTTCATTAAATTTTTTGCATCACAGAAAACTTTTTGCAAAAAAATTTACTAGACGTATTACGAGTGCGCCAGTAGGTTGCTCAAAACTTCCAAAATAACTTTACATGATATATGCGAACTTGAGCTTTACATTCTCAAATCTTTTGTTAAAACTTTGTAAACGGCATTTGCAAGTTACCGACTAAAGTACTTTAAAAAAACCTGGGTTAAAGTATGAAATCTATTTAACCTTTTGCTTAGCATGCAATACGTAAAGTAGGGAGCGACACTAAATTTAATTACAACAAAGTTTCTTCTCATGTCTGCACAGCTTAATTGCCTTATTATTTGTGCAGATAAATTGTTGAAATCAATAGTAGCTGCAAAGATTACTTACGATGTACTTATACCTAGATATCGATAAAATATATATTTCGTAAGAATAGGTCACCCAGGTCACCAAGTTTAAATAAATCCTATCCTAGCCAGGATTTTGCCAGACTTCAGTCCAAAATCTAAATTTGACTTAATGTAAAGAATAAAATTTGCGCCCGTCGTAATAAAATACCCACGTATGTATTTTAAAATCATATATTATTATTAAAAATAAATGTGGAAAAATTTCAGCCAATAGACATTGTTATATTTATCGCCTCATAAGTGAAAAGTATGAATATTTTTAGGGTAGAGAAATGCTTTTATCCCCAATATCAAAACTGAATCTATTTTAACTTTTTTGCTAGTATTGAGATGGTGAACAGCGCTTCGTAGAGGAGGAGAAATTTGATAAACTCAACGAAAGCTTAGGCGAAGACAGAAGATCGTGTTTTCACCAAAGAGTTGGAGTAGAATTAATGACACTTACTATTATCGCTGATATAACTAAAAATTCTGGAGAAGATACCTCAGAGTCAAGGGTGTTATATAGAATTTAACAAAGTAGCCAAAAACGGCACAAAGGCTTTTACATTTGCTGACAAATATAATATGTTTTTAAAAATTTGATGTCAATTGGAACTGCGAAAATATGAGATTAAAAAATAAGTTATTATATTTAGTAGTTAACATAGATGTTTTAGGCCTCTGCGAGGTGAGATGGAAGGATAGCGGGGATTACTGGAGTGACAATTATAGAGTAATATACAGCGGCGGGGACGAGAGCCAACGAGGGGTTGCCGTAATTTTAAATAAAGGGGTAGGAAGAAGCGTAGTCAACATAGAGCAAGCGACAGATAGAATTTTACTCGTAGAGATTAAAGCAGAGCCGACGAACTTGGTCATTATTCAGGTATACATGCCACCGAGCAACCACAAGGAGGAAGAAGTCGATAGGATGTATGATGAGTTAGAGGATATCATCGCGAGTGTTTCTGCAGGGAAACATTTGATAGTGATGGGGGATTGGAATGCGACGGTAGGCGAAGGAAGAGATGGTGGTGAGGTGGGGGACTATGGGTTAGGCACGAGGAATGAACGCGGGGAGAAAGCAATTGAATTCTGCAGGAGACAGGGGTTAGTCATCACTAACACATGGTTTAGACACCACAAAAGGCGTAGGTATACATGGAAAATGCCAGGTGACTCAGCAAGGTATCAGTTAGATTATATTATGGTTAGGCACAGGTTTAGGAACAGTGTGATAAATTCGCACAGTTTCCCAGGAGCGGATGCGGACTCTGACCACAATTTAGTTGTTATGAAATGTAATGTTCGTTTCAAGAAGATAAGGCAAGGGCGGCGGGCTAAAAAATGGAATTTAGAAGCAGTAAATGAATTAACGAGGAAGGAGTATCAGGAGGCTGTAGAGAAAATGATGGATGACGGTAAAGAACTGAGTACTATCGAAGAAAAATGGGAATGTATCAAGAAAGGGATATTGGAAGCCGCTAAAGACACTATAGGAACCGTTAACGGGAAAAGGATAAGGAAACCATGGGTAACGGATGAGATGATTGCAAAGATGGATGAGAGAAGAAGATGGAAAAATGTAAACACAGAGTTAGGCAAAATGAAGTACAAAGAGTTAAACAATAAATTGAGAAGGGCCACAAATAAAGCAAAAGAAGAATGGTGGAAAACGCAATGCGAGGATATGGAAAGTTTACAGAAGAAGGGTGAAATTGGTGCTCTATACAGAAAGGTTAAGTTATTATCGGGAAGTAAGAAGGCAAGATGTGTGCTAACAGTTAAAGATAAATGGGGTAAGATAATAGTTGAACCAGGAAAAATCCAAGAGAGATGGAAGGAATATATAGAAACACTGTATGGTAAAGAACTTAGGCCGACAAGGTTAGACATAGAAAAGGAACATGACGTAGAAGAAGATAGCTTAGGTCCAGGCATACTCGACGATGAAATAGAAAGGGCATTAAAGGAGATGAAAGCAAATAAGGCTGTGGGGCTGGACAATATTCCTGTAGAAATGTTGAAATGGTTAGGGAAAGGTGGGAAGAAGGCCATATATGGACTGATTCGTAGTATCTATGAGGAAGGAATCTGGCCGGAAGATTTTGTGAGATCGGTGTTAGTTCCTATTCCAAAAAAGGCAAAGGCTTCGGCATGTGAGGATTACAGAACAATAAGTTTGATATCCCACGCAGCTAAAGTTATTCTCAGGATCATCAACAAAAGGATAGAGAGTAAGGCAAATGATTACTTAGGGGATGATCAGTTTGGGTTCAGGAAAGGAAGAGGTACGCGTGATGCCATTGCAGTAATGAGATCACTAGTCGAGAGGAATATAGAATACAATCAGGACGTTTTTGCCTGTTTTGTAGATTTCGAAAAAGCGTTTGATAGAGTGAATTGGGAAAAATTAATGCGTGTATTGCAGAAAATAGGAATGGATTGGAGGGACAGGAGACTGATCCGCTACCTGTACATGTCTCAGACTGCTCAGGTGCGAGTGGGGAACGGAGAGTCCGGATGGGCAGTGTTAGGAAGAGGTGTAAGGCAGGGTTGCCCATTGTCACCGGTACTGTTCAACGTATATGTAGAGGAAATGATTAAAGAGGCATGGGAAGAACTGGAGGTAGGAATGAAAGTCGGAGGGGAATTCGTAAAATCGGTTAGGTTTGCTGATGACCAAGCATTCGTTGCTCAGTCAGCCAAGGGGTTGCAAGCATTGCTGAGTGAATTGGAGGCTCAGTGCGATAAATATGGGCTGAGAATCAATATTAATAAAACAAAGGTTATGCGATTTTCCAGGAAGAAAAAGGCTAAGCTAAATATTAAAATAGGCGGGGAAAAAATAGAGCAGGTAGAACAGTTTACATATCTCGGAAGTGTTTTGGACCAACACGGTCAAAGTGGTAGGGACGTAAGGAGAAGAATTGCGCTAGGCAAGGAGGCTTTCTCAAGGAGGAGGGAGTTGATGACGGGGACGTTGAGTAGGGATGTTAAGACAAGACTCGTAAAAACTCTGATATGGAGCGTAGCTATGTACGGCGCGGAAACGTGGTCGCTGAAGCAGGAGGATAGACGTAGATTGGAGGCTTTTGAAATGTGGGTGTGGAGAAGAATGGAAAAGGTGAAATGGACCGAAAGGAAAACAAATGAGGAAGTACTACAAATGGTGGGGGAGGAGAGGGGTTTGTTGAGAGAAATCCTATGGAGGCAGGAAAAATGGATGAAGGGCGTATTGAGCGGTAGTGGAATGTTGAAGAGGGTAATAGAGGGAAGAATGTTGGGCAAGCGAGGTAAGGGTAGGAACAGGATAGGGATGTTGGACGAGATGAAGGGAGGAAAGAAGTACACCGAGATGAAGAGGGACCTGATATAGATTAGTTTGCTAGGTGGGGAGTCACAAAATGTTTATTTGATAGTTGGGTCCATCCAAAAACCTACCTTAACCGGTAGATTACCTAAAAAAAAAAATATTTAGTAGTGCCAGATCTATTATTTTCAGGGCCAGATGACTAGAATGGTTATTTTTGCACAATTTAAACTGATGATCTATTTATGACATTTTCTCTTCCTCATTGAAATATCAGTACACGAATACGTTATCATGTGCACTCGGTATATAATACCGTCGGTTTAAAAGTAATAGTTTTGCAATCTGTGGTCATGTTGGGCTGTGGTAAACTTTTGTCTACCTTATTTAATAGTTTAACGGTCTTCGTTTTTTGTTTAGAGCTTTGCCAACATGAAGATTTTGCTTCTACTCTCCTTGCAACGCCTTACGATTTTATTTTGGGTTTAATGCACTTGCATAGTAAGGTTTCAAATAAAACGAGAGGGTCAAATCGGATCTAGCCACGCTAAAGTTTTGAACTGTAAAATTCCTCGATAAACCTGTCTGAAAAAATTGTCTGCGCGGACTGTATGTTATTCCATTCTCGGAATGGCTCTTTAGGTTATATATTTTATGGTACTTCAAACAGTGGTTCTAAATGTGTGAATTACGTAGAGATCGTGGAACTTGGCGTAAGGTAAATGATCAAAAAAATACGGAAGAATCTCTTTTATTTCTTTCCTTAATAAGGCAAGCCATCGTGGTCTCTCTAGTGAATGTGGTCTCGTTTATCGGTCGGGTCTCGCATGGGGACAGTGCGTGTGGATCCCGGGAGGGCGGTCGCGGCGGTAGTGGTCATCAGCCGGCGGGCTAGTGGGTGGGGCCGGGGAGTTTAGGGAAAGGAATTGAGGGCGGGAGATGTCCGAGGAAAATGGGACCGAAGGAAGGGCGCACTTGTGGTTCCTGTTCGTCGGGGTGGGAAAGTGGTATGTAATTGGCCCAGAAAGCTTCGCCTTCGCTTCTCTCCGCTCCCGCCCATCTTCGGGTTCAATTATCTCTTTTTCTCTTCACGCTTTTCCTTTAATTCTTATTCTCACACGAATCTATTTCCACTCAGCATATCTCGTTGTCACCCGTATACTAGTGTCACAAATGCTTTTAATAAGGCTGGTTATGACTTACAGTTTCTATATCTCATATCTAGAGTCATTAAGTCATGAATCGCGTACTGTTAAAGTTTAATGTTTGAAGTTTGATATGCAAATCGTCCTCTTAATAAATACATATTGTGTAAATTATATCAGTAATTTTAAACCGGTAAAAATTATGTAATGCGAAAAATATTTTTAATAAGTTTGTATGTGAACTTACATACAAAACAATTTATCTACACTGCAACTATCTTCAGCACCGTTCAGGCATTATATGCCATTAGTTATATATATACATATTTATATGTATTTATACATATGTGCTTGTATATATACGTGTGTGTATATAAATATATTTTTATCATAAGGTAATCTCCAGGTTAGGGTAGGTTTTTGGATGGACACAACTACCAAATATGTTGTGACTCCTAACAAAACACAATCCAACAACCTACTCTATATCAGATCCCTCTTCAGCTCTGTGTACTTCCTTCCCCCCTTCATTCTTTCCAACATCCCTATTCTGTTCCTGCTCTTTCCTCGTTTGCATAACATTCTCCCATCTATTAGTCTTCAACATCCCAATGCCGCTCAATACGCCCTTCATCCATTTTTCTTTACAGAGTCTGCATATACTGAGAAGAATTTACTGTTGCCCTTCGTTCCAGAAAATCGGTCACATAAACTCGCTGGGCATCCCAAAACACAGTCAAAAGAAGTTTCATCAACAATATTTGCTTTTCCAGGCTCGCACAAGAAAATTTTACTACCCATCGACTTACAGTACACATATCAACAGCATTGTAACCATAAACAGCTTTTAAACGACGATGAACCTCTGTAGGAATCACTTATTCAACAGTTAAAAATTCGACTGTAGCACGCTGTTTAACTTGCATGACACTGGAACACGCCTCCATGCTACCGCTTCTCAAAATACATTGGATGAATGTAACGACCTTAAACCTGCGCATGTGTGTTGAGGGGGAATGCATAAAGTGTCCTGTGACATGTAATATTTAAGTGAGATTGGTTTGTTTGTTGCTTTGGGCTTGGCCATGGGCAGGATTATTGTCGGGGGATGTAATATTTCGACGAGACTTCATATGCTTCATTGAAAATATTAGTTGTTAAATATCCCACTGTCAGACAAGTAGATAAATTCAGCGAGTTTTAATGATTTTTGGTTCCAATCAGGAGAATTTATATGTGCAGGCACTGACCCAACTTTCTCCAATAATTTCAAATCAGAAGATATTCACGAAGATGAAACATTCTCTGACACGCTAATTTCGATAAGTTTGCTCATTCAATCATGCGCCGCATAGTCACCAAGTGAGACCTCTCTGATTACTTAGCAGAACAGCGAAATGCAAAATTATACTTACCTACCGATTTGAAAACAACGGTGGCATGAACAAAAAACACAAACATTCCTCAGAAGAAAGGAAAAGAAGAAAAACCACCATCATTACTATAGTCAACTTGAGGAGACACTATATTATTTTATATAGGAAACGCGCTTCAAAGATGCAACAACATAACTCAACATATACTCAACAGCATAAGAAATGAAAGCGCTTGATTTGAGGTCAAGTATAAGAAAAAGAATTGCCAAAATAAAAATTAACTGCGAACTTTCACTTGAAGTAGAAATAAATGTGATGAAAATGAGAAAAAAATATAAACCTCTGTAATGAGCTTCTGACTTCAAACTCGACTAAAACTAGCGACACAAAGAGAGGAGATTCTTCTGCACCGAAGTCTTAGTGCTTAAACTGTTGAAGTAATTCTCCGAGGTCACTGCATTGAACAGCACAGACGCGCCGAGGAAAATACACAACCCACTAGGAAAATACTGAGCTAACAGAGAATGGAATCCATACGTTTCGCTTTCTAAAACCCAAATGACACAGAATAACGTGGCTTGCCTGTGCTAATAAATATTGGTACTCCTCGGAACCTGAATTAGCGAAATGGAGATTAAGCTTATCGCCCCCTTAAATAAATAGCATGTGATATCGCTAGAAGAGAATTTTGAAATATAAATAAATATAAGATTTATTTAATCTTTCCGTTTTGTGGGGAGATCTTATCTTACAATGGAATGGTGATTGTGCGAAAATCATCATTAAAATTTTCTCCGCTGCTCTTGTCACAAATGTTATACACCACCATTTGCACAAGCATCGCGCACAAAAGTATGGTGAGTTGAAATAGTTCATTGGGAGGAGCTGGGAGAGTGAAAAAAATTGATGTGCATATATTTCATGGTGAAACAAGAAACGATAAGTTTCAACAAGCTTCATCTCAAAACTAGAGAAATGTTTGAAAATGTGAGGTCTATCGTTTACTTACTTTAAATAAGGAATTTCATAAAATTCTTCTTGTCCAAATCCCAATTGTGTCCGAGAAATAACTCTAAGAACTTTATCTTGTAGGAGGTGTATTCGTTTAGAAAGTAATCTTTTACAAATTCTCTTGTCCCTCTGTTTTTAGCTAAAAAAAATAAAGAGATTTGTCATTTAAATTCATTAAATTATTTTTAAAGAAGAATGCTTAAATAAATACCAATTGACTTCCTTATAAACGCTATAAATGAACAAGAATATTCGAATAGATGAAAAAAATTACCTGTGAACTTATTTTAAGTTGTTCGTGTAATTCCGAGTCATTTGCTTTTCATAGCTTACGTCCAGTTGAATATTTTTTTAAAGAAACGACACGTGAAATGCTCTTTGTGACTACTTCGTTCCTCTAGGGCGTCACGTATTCTCACATTGCAGGCGACCTGACAATGAGCCTTTTTTCCTCGGTTCTGCGAGTATTTTACTTCCTAGGGGAGAAAAAAATATTTTTTCTATAAATTATGTAGTGGCATACCGTAAGATGTTTATTATAAATGGCGCAAGGGAGTCATTTCGAATGTCTGTCTGGAGTCAAACCAAAGTCAATCATTGGGATTTCATATTTTGTTATTAAAATGTTCCAACGACTAACAACCTGGATTGCATCTATCTTCAGTTGCTTGTATCGAGTGCAGTATTCATTTTGTGCGAAAAATTCAAAGCATCAAATCTAATGTTTGTTCGATAAATGAGGCTGGGGCTCACGTCACATTGAATCCTACTGTTTTAAATTCACACATTGCCCAACTTCTTGCCTCTGCTCCAGATAGTTTCTCTGAAAATTTTGGTACTAAAATCATCTCTGTTTGGTTTTAAATGGGAGTGTCCGGAGGTATCACCCGGTTATGAACTGAAGACCCTTTGCTTAGTATCTAGATACTGTATCCATGAGGCTAAAAAGTCGGTTTATTTTCACAGCTCTTCATATTTATGCATTCATATTGAAAGTTCAACATTTTTGAACATAAAAGTCATTCAACTTGACCATGATGACCGTGGAATGATTCCTACACTCTGTAATTGTTGAATTTTAATGAATATTAGTGGAATGCATATTAGTGATGATAGTTACTCTCGCGGCCCCGCCTTAAGTTCTTTTCATTCATATTTATTTGCAATGCGTCACTTTATTTTGAACAAGGAATACAAATACGGACGAAGGACATTTGAAGGAACTGAACGATAGGGGGAGAAAGAATGACTTATTTTAGGGTGGCAATGGAAAAAAGAAGAAGAGCTAATAAAAATATATTTCTGAAATTCCTATACTTTGAATCTTTTATTCGATATTACTTATTTATATTGGAAAAACCGTAAATGACAAGAAAGAGAATTCCAGATATAAAGAGAAAATTAACCGGCCTAAACGTGAGTTAGATGTGGTATAATATTTGTGGTGATACTTTTTATTTGAGTGAAATAACGTTAGGCGTTTATTTGAACTCGGATAGGAACGCCTTTAAATGGGGTGTGTGGGGGTGGTGGTAAGAATGAAAGAAATTGGCGAAAAACTGCCAAAGTCTAGGGTTATTCCAAAATAAAGCTTAAGTATTAAAGGTTTACTTACAAGCTGTCAAATAGATCAATTAGCAAAATACTAGTTTTGGGGTATGCAGGAATTTGATGCAGGCCAAAACCGTACCCAAAGAATCACGCCCTTCGAAAAAGAAATTACCAGTCGTTGTAGTTGTCGGACTACACATTTATGAACGGGATTCAAGTTTACGTTTGAAGTCGATGAAACAATTAATATCAACAATTTCAGTAAGAATATACAAGATATACCTCGTACAAGGTGTACCTCGAGGTCAATAATAAGGAAATCAGACTCCCCACTAATATTGCTGAATACTCGTTTTAAAGCAAGATCAAGCACCCCAACATTTGTAATGCACAGTACTTGTCATAAGATTCTTTCTATTCCCATCATTTTATAAATAGAGCGCGAATCCTCAAAGTTGAATTATGGAGTAAGTGCAATTGCCAAAGAACTCAAGGTTCACACCAATACGGTGGTTGTTCGGATATAAACAATCTGAAGTATATTATTTAATGGCAGAAAACCAGATTCTCATATACATCTATGCTCTATTTTATGTTATCCCTAAGATGTATACATTTGTGGGAGAGCGTATAATAGATGGGTAAAGGATCGTATCCCTTTAACTATACTCGTATCGTCTCTCTAACATGAAACTGGCCCCCCTACCGTGATGGGTGAATACACCCACCATTAGGGTTAGTACTAGGTTGCTCTACCTTTATCTATCAAACCAAACTTCGGGTTGATGATAGCTGTTGCGGTTGGTATCCTTAACAAGGGGTTTTGGTAATGAATGAAAAAATCATATAAATAATTGCAGGAAAAGAAAAAATGAAAACGGTGTACATGGCAAAAAACTTAAAAAATGCCAAAAGTAAACGAGTGTGATGGGAAAAAATGGAGGGGATGAGTAGGGTCGATGCAAAAATAAGCACGTGGAAGTAGCTCGGTGGAGCCTGCGGTTCATGCCTAGACGTGGAGCAAGGAACGCGCCCAGGAAGGTGCTCAGAGCGAAAGGCTGCGGGGGATTCGGGGATTGTGGTGCGTCTGCGCGGGCCGCTGACTGGGAGGCCTTGTGCTGCGAGGTGCCTCGTAAGTGATGTGGGCGGTTGGCTGATCTGGTGGGAGGTGTGTGGCTTCCATTTCGCGGGGGAGGAGTGCGAAGTGGGATATCTACCCACTATTCTTCAGGAAGCAATGCAACACACGTTGCCTCGCGAGCGTTTAATTCCCCTCGAGAGGGCGTGATCACGTCTTTCAATTTCTCAAGTTGTCTGGGAGGAAGATGTATTGGAATTCCATTGCCTATTTCATTATTAAATAAGCTTTAATATGTTCAGAACGTTAGGATATTTATTTTGATTTCAACGTAAATTAATTAATTACTGAAAGCAGAAAATGTTCAAGCTTTGTGGTCAGTTTACACTGACTATTGTTAGATAACCAATAATTTTTCATTTTATATAGATATTTCCAAAGTTCAAAGTCATTACATTGAATATGTTCCGTCGGATATGGATTGAAAATGCAAACGGTGTTCGAAGTTACGAGAGTAAATAATGTCATCCTACACAGAGATTGTTTTTGAATAAGATTTAATAATTCAGTTTCTATCATTAATTCCCCGTTGGTGATGCATATATGATAATGTTATGATAAAAATGGAATATTTATTTTAAAATACTCAGTTGTGTGAAAGAAACGGTTACCATGGACATTCCGGATGCCTTAATATACGTGGGACAGATTTTTGTTATTTCTATCAACTCTGGTAACATTTTTGATACAGTTCATTTGTTGATTGTTCATTGTTATATAAAGAAATGGCGAACCTTTTTAAATGCTGACTAAAATGTGTAAAATATATGTGCTTGGGAGATCCGAATTGAGAATCCTGTCGCATAATTGCTCGTGTAAATAACTCAAATAACTTATCTAACAACATTTAAAACTGTAGATACATTTAAATTGATCGTGTTGGAAAACTAACGGGTTTATTAAGTTTTATAATTTATTGCCTTCCCATTATCGGAATTCGAATGCGTAGATTCCTTTATGGGAGTTATGTGATTCATATTAGTAGCAGTCCTTAGACTGTCACTGTAAATGGTAGTCAAGGACATTGAGTTGAAACTGTTACCGCAGTTATGTTAATGTTTGTGGAGGTTGGGTGAAGATGTATAGCTTAACGTTGTTGATAACATACTTGAACGTCAAATGTTATTCTCCTTCCTCAAAGTTTTTAATACTTGCTGGGAATGCTCCTTCATTTATAATCTTCTGCATGATAGATATTTTCCACAAAAATCTTAACCAATGTGAAGATTGGTTTTTAACAATTCACAAATGAGCAGCGTCCTATTTTCACGTTTCGGCTGAAGTAAGCTGGATCCATTAACGTCACCATTTAAAAATTGGACAACATTTATGGACGATTAGCGCTCTGAGAACTTACCTTAAAAACAGGAGGTCAAGGATTTAATGCCGATTGAGAAAAATATTCTCTCGATTTCAACTCTGCATCCTTTTAACTTTCTTACCGGAATTGCAGTAATTATTTATCCTATTCCTCTCCAATACTCCTATATACATCATTTAATTATATTTTCACCGTTCAACATATTTGTATGTAAGAACATGAGCATACTTTGCGGCAAAGAAGACTCTCTGCTCCGTACCAATCCTCCCCAATCAGACACCATCCGTCAACTGCCCTACTCTGTTTTCACTCCATTATTATTTTCAGAAATATAATTTATATGTTAAATAGCAAACTATACCCATCCTTCTTTACTAAGTGTTCCGCAACATCCCTTTACCTTCGATTCAGCAATCGCCGCTTTTCCACCAAATTCACTTTCCCGTCAAATCTTTCGTCCCATTCATTTTGCGTTCCTAATCTGCCTTTCCACGAATCTTTTCACAAATCTTGATCTTGACATCCCTCCTCAAATTGTCCTTTAGCCTTGAGGTGAGGACACGAACAAATTTGAGAATTCAGAGCGGTTTAATCTCTTGGATTCAGGATTTCCCAATAAAGAGTCACCCTCTCTCCCTTTCCTCCACCCACACTCCACTTCCGCCCTTCTCACCCTCAACCATATATTGCTCAAAAAATCCTTGACTAAGTTGGAATGGCAGTTAATCAGTGTGGATTTCTTTGATCCCCTGAATCTGAGAATATTTGCGCCATTATGGTCTCTCGGCGCTAAATTAGAGCAATAAAAATTAATGAATGGAGAAAGGAAAACCGCTTGTGCATTAATTGGTAGAACTACTGCCGGAGACGGCTCAAGCGCAGAAGGTAATGGAAATTAATGTATTCAGATGTATGCTAGTCTTATGCACTGACTCCGGTGCAACAAAGGCTATACAGGATGAGTTGAAGCTTTCGGGATTGAATGTGGGCAAGGCTCGACAAGCTGACCACCATCCTATGTGTACGCTTTTTCAAAACAACGTTTCCTTATCGATATTTGCATACATGTCCCGACTTTCCGTTACCAGCGTGAATTTGCTCACAAAACAGTCTATTTTCGTCTATTATCTATCACCCATTTCTCTCGTTGTCTAATTGTTGACGATCGTTTGTAACCAGAAAGGTAATTTATGTTCAAACGTATTACGTAGGTACAACAGCTCCTTCTCAGTATCGGATGGAACTTCCGAGTTCATGTTTCGGTAACTTTTGAAAGAGAGTTTTTTGAGACTCAAGCCTAATTACTAGTCGCTGTCGTTTCTATCACAATATTTGAGTCGATAGCATTATTCAACCGTTTCCGAGTGAGAAAATATATAATTTTTTTAAGTATAATTAATTTGAGTTCGTTGGAATACTATTAATACTACGAGGGTCATCCGGAAAGTAGTACCCGTTCGTGAAATAAAGACACAAAAGTAAATATTAACAAACATAAAACATTTTATTTGAAAGAGGATACTTTAAACTACTTCTCAACATAATCTCCAAGCAAATTAAGGCTTTTGTCATAACGTGTGACAAGTTTCTGTATTCCTGCTGCATAGTCCTTTGCCGCCAGCTCATTGAGATACAGGGTCACTCCTTCTTTAAGTTCTTCATCGCTGTCAAATCTTTTTCCTGCCAAAAAGTCTTTAAGCTTTGTAAAGAGATGAAAATCTGAAGGGGCCAAGTCCGGGCTATACGGTGGATGGTCGAAAGTTTCCCATTTGAATTGCTGCAAAAGTTTTTGTGTTATCCCAGCTGCATGAGGCCTGGCATTGTCATGAACGAGAATGACACCAGTAGACAATAGACCTCGCCGCCGATTTTGTATTTCCCGCCGTAATTTCTTTAATGTTTCACAATACGCATTGGCATTAATAGTGTCTCCACGGGCCATAAAATCAATAAGCAATACACCTCGTCGATCCCAGAAAATGGTTGCCATGAGTTTCCTGGTGGACAGAACTGTCTTGAATTTTTTTGGTTTGTTTGGTGAATGAGCATGATGCCACTCCATTGACTGTCGTTTACTCTCAGGTGATGCATAACAAACCCATGTTTCGTCACCAGTAATTATGCGAGTCAAGAAAGAGTCTCCTTCATCAGAATAACGTCCCAAAAACGTCAGTGCTGCAGCCATACGCTTGGTTTTGTGCTCATCTGTAAGCATGCGAGGGACCCATCTTGCACAAATTTTTGCATAATGCAGATGGTGTTTAACAATTTCATGAACAATTGTTCGAGAAACATTGGGAAAATGCTCACAGATGTCATCAATTGTGACGCGCCGATCGTTCCTCACGAATTCGTCAACTGAGCTCACCAGTTGGTCTGTAATGACAGACGGTCTCCCCGAACGCTCATCGTCGTGTGTGTTCCCCCTCCCCATGTTGAAGTTGCGACACCACCGCCGAACAGACGACTCGTCCATTACATTGTCTCCACACACCTCCTTTAATTGGCGATGAATATCACATGGGCGAACGTTTCTTGCATTGAGGAATTTAATCACTGCCCTCACTTCACAACTGGCGGCGTTCTCAATTTTTTTAAACATTTTAAACAATCACAGAAACAACACAGGCAATGCTAGCGTCACGCAACTTGGCTCAGAGAAGGCAGACAAGCCACTGAAGCTATCTGACCTCGTCCAGCGGCTACTCGCGTCGTCAGGACTTCATGCGGCACGAACGGGTACTACTTTCCGGATGACCCTCGTAGTATATTTTATGAAATATTTCCCGTCATTTAGTAATACAGGTACTTGTATACTTAGACTTTCTTCACGTATTCTAGGTGAGAAGGGACTCACAATGATCCTAATGCTCTTTTCCGAAAAGAGAGATCTGGCGCTTTCCCGGATTATTGTGTGTAGACATTTCTCTTGAGTCTTCCACCGGGTGAAATTCTCCATTTTGACCAACGTTTCGATAGGGCTTTCACTGAAGTTCACTCTTACTCTGAAGACGATGTCCGAGCCGAATATCAAAACATCAGTCAGAATGGAGACTCTCATACCGTGGAAGACACAAGAGGAATATCTTAAACTTTTTATCATAATGAAAGAATGATTTGATACAAAGTATGTTATTTTCGGCTTGGAATTTTGGTACAGCACAGTAATTATAAATTGAATAAAAATCTTTGTGCACATTGAACGATAATCTCATACTTAAAATGTGAGCTAGATCATCTGAATACTGACATCTGAGCTTATACTTTCTTTTTAGCCAAATCACAAGGAAATCTTATCTCTTTCCTGTACTCCTCTTGGCTTTCTTTTACGTTGCTCTACACTTGGTCATCTATTCTAAATTTCACCAGTACTCAGGCATTAGGTAAATGATGTTAATTTCTCTCGAAAAACATTTTAACCTTTAGAATGTCCATTCAAAAAATATTTTTCGACGGAAACAGAAAAATGTAATGTTTACGGTTTTATTCTACCTTACGTATCTTAAAAAATGTTTATAATGGGAAATAAATGAAAATCACAAAAATAAAAAAAATATCCAGCTCTATGCCTTATCTAACAGGGTTTGGTTACAAATTTTAAATTAGGAGAACTCTTCCTCACGCGTATTAAAATCCACTCTTTCACTCCTCCGACACCCCTTTTCCGCCGCATTCATCACCCTGCAACCAACCATGGTGCTATTCTTCCCCCTTTTCCTCTCCAAAGTTTATCATCTTTATAAAGTTTAAGAATAACTTACGCTTCGAAAAATATAAGGTCCCTAATGTTACTTATGCACCTCACTTTACGAACGCGAATGCATCATCACCTCTTCCATTATTATGATTTTTACTCCACAAATCTCCCGCATTGCTTAATCACCTCATTCCATAAGACAGCGCTTTCCAATATCAGTTCTTTGATAGTTTACCTATACCTTAGTAGTAATTGGAGTCCTCCAAGAAACAACAGACACATTGAGGAAAGCTTCTGGAGGTTGATATAGATTTGGTTGCAAAGGGCTTTAGAACTACCCAGTTTAAACCAAGGGCTATATGAGCCAACAGCATCAATTCCCTCCCCACGACGGCCGATAAACCAACCACCTCACTCCTTGTAACTGCCTTTCATCGTCACCCCGAGAACGCCATCCCCCTACGTCCGGCGATAGTGGCGATGTCACTAAAGAAAAGTTACGTATGTGGAAAGTGATAGGAAAAAAGGACGAAAACCTTTCAGTGAAATTTACGTTTCATCGATAGCTAAAGTGGTGAAGATCAGCCCTGTTAAAGGAAACCCTTTTGCACTTGTGATCTTCTCGATTCTACCTTTCCCACCACTCCTGTGTTCGTATTTTATTCTATATATATGTATATATAAACACAGATATACATTTTTTTAAACATAGAAACACAAAGAAAGGACACTCATATATGTAGTTATGACGTTTCGGCAAGACCGTCATAATCAGAATATATATTTATAGATATACACGTGTGGGTCGCGGTAGTCCAGGGGATAGAGCATTGGAATACTGACCGGAAGACCTGGGTTCGATTCCCGGGCAAGCCACTCTGTGCACCTTCAACCTTCAACCACCTGTGTTGATGACAACATTGATCGTGTGCGGTCCCTTGTCCTTACCGTAAATGCTGAGTTCTACCTTGCAGTTCTCAAGCGTATGAGAGACGCGTGCGTCGTGTGCGACCAAATTTGACTCAAGGCGATGGATGGATCCTTCACCATGACAATGCACCTACACATTGGGCATTGATTGTTCGCCAGTTCTGGCAAAAAATTCAATCACTATCCTTGATCATCCTCCATATTCGCCAGATTTTTTCATTTTTTATAAAGATACTGCAGTTTTACAGTACAATTATTGTTTCTAATTACTGGGATATATAATTACTTTAAGAAATCTGTTTCTTTAGTACTATAAGCTCCCTTTTGGATGTCGAATCTCAAAGGAGGGAATTTTCTCAATTTCACGCAAAGTAAACAATGGAGGCTTAAGAGAATAAAAATATGGTCTCACTAAATTGAATTCCTTCAAGTTATTAACTAAAATTTTAATCTGCCGGCTAGCTTAAAGTACATTTTTAATTAAATGGAATAACTTCATAATTTTAAATGATAAAAGAGAACAAATTAGCGAATCCTATCGAGAAATGTTTGGATCAATTGTTTTTTCAAGATAAATTTTGTGAAAGGAGGATTGCACTTGAGTAACCGTGAGTCTACGTTTAGTCATTGAAGTATTGCCCTACATACTGTGAATTTTGGCGCTTGTGATGCTGGTTTGATTTCGGAATTCATCTAATTTTGGCGGTTAGTTCTTCCATCTTCAAATTTGGGGTAGTTTATGGTTCTTACTTCAGGAATCATTGTAGAGAGTATTGCATAGACAGTTATTCTATGTGTACAGTGAATACAGTATATGCCCAACCTTTTGTAAAAAAAACAAACAGACATTTTGAAAAAAAGTTATGCTTCGTTATTAGTTTCAAGCGTGGACCTACCTACAGAAATCTATTTCCAATTTGATCAGGCTTCAAATATGTTTTTGACATTCTGTTGACTCATAATAAGTACAATTAGCCTTAACATTCGGTGAATTTTTGTATAAAATAATTGATTAATTTGTTTAAATGCTAAAATTCGTCAGTCGTAGTACGTAAAGGTAAGGAGACGTATCTTCCATATAAAACTTCAGAACAAATGTTTAGCGGTGTGTATGTTTAAAGCATAGAAACATTTTATGATTAACAACTATTTTTTTTGTAAATTAGAACTGTGCTTTCAGGAAAAATATATTGATTCAAACTATTACGTAGCAATGAAAGGCTCCATAAGATTTATTTGTTTGCCTATTTAAGACATAAATTTTTAATCAAGGAATATGAAACATACTAGGATCTACTAAAACTGTCTAGGATCTACTAAATGTTTGTAGCTTTGAGTTCTCAATTTCCTCCCGAGCGACTCCTGGTGACTATACTAGTGTATTGGCTGAATAGAAGAAGAGCCCTGTTTCAGTTTGGCTTGCAGTAAAGTTTTCCCTTCGCCCTCGTCAATACGCCTATCCTTTTAGTGCTGGAGAGAACTTCACTCTTGATGCTCCTCGGTGCAATGCAATACCAGTGTCTTTCCTCGACCCAGCGTTGCCACCTCCTACCCCAACTCTCCCCGCAGTATTTTCTTTTCTTGTGACCCTTAAATGCCCTTAAAGTGAACTTACCCTGCCCTCTTCTTTCCCTCAGGAGCCCTTTTTCCGATGCCTCTTTCCTTTCCACCCTGCCTTGCCTACTCCTTTCCCCCTTCAACGAAATCCTTCTCTTCCCCAACCGCCCCGTCCACCTCCTTCCCCTCCATCCTAATGCCTCCATCTTCTTTTTCTCCCCTAAACTCTTAAATGCCTTTACAGCGGCGACACTCCAATTCTCCCCTCGAGTCGAGAATAAAGTGCACCCGTGACTTGGAAGTCGGAGTGGGGATTGGGAAATGGCCGACGGGTGGGAAGAGTTGGGCGGAGGGGACGTTTTCGGGCGGAGAGAGAGAGACTTGGGGGAGGTTGAAGGGAGTATAGGGGTCGAAGTAGGGGAGGACTGGGCATGGGATGGGGTGGGAGAGAGTGGAATTGGAAGAGATTAGGGCGGGTAGAGAGGGATGAGGTGATGAAGAGAAATAGGAGCTGAGCATGGAGAGAAGGAAGACGATACTAATAAATGGCAAAGATGCTAGCAAACTATAGTGAAAATCAAAGGATAGAGAATCAAATGTAGGAGAAAAATAATTTTAAGGCGGGTCTAACAACGTAAAGCTGTGATCAATCATATTACGATATTGTGGTATGCTCTACACAGTGACATCAGAATTGCATATTTGTTCTTAATTTTTCCCTGATGGAATATGTAATTGATTAGTCCTTACAACGGAAAAACGAAGAAAATAAGTTCTGTTTAACCGCTTGTATTTCCAATTTCAGTTACTGTAATCATATTAATTTATCATCCAAAGAATATGCACAAACACCTAGCTACCCGCAATAGAGAAAAGTTCACATTAATATATTTTATCTCGGAACAAAATTTATTTTCTCACATTTTATTTTTTCTTACAATACGTTGTGTAGATCGTGACAGGGATGAAGAAGATTAAAAACGCGGTCAAAAAGAGGGATAATGTAGTGGAGTAAAATAATATGTGGGTAGGGCCAGGGTGATATCCACAGCGAGGATGAGGGAGAGCGGAACAGAGGTTTGGAAGAGGGGGATAGAAAAGGACAGGACGTGGGGAAAAATAGAGGAGTCGAAGTGGAAGTTGAAGCGCGTTGGGTGGAGAGCTAAAGGCGGGAATAGATGGCTCTGCTAACTCGATGAAATCTACTAATCCCTTCCTGGAAACTCTATTCCAAATTCAGCGCTGCGCTGCTGTCGTGTCGCAGTGACTCATTTGCAGCAGTACGATTCGTGTGTGGATCCATGAATTTAGCGATAGCGTGTGAATAGGAAATCCTGCAATCCATGAAGAATTGTCAAGTGCTATGACATATCGTGGAGTGCTTTTACGACCGAAAGTTTTACGCAATTGCATAAATGCTTTTAAGTCCTCAGAGATATCCAATATAATTAACTGATGAATTCTGAGTGTCAATGCTTAATTTTTTGCGATTAAGGGTGCCCGTTGATGTCAGAACAATGGATTTTGAATTAGGTTTACGTTAATATCAACCATTTATTCTCGGTGAGGACTTAAGCTAGCAATCATTATGACTTTTTTTCCCCCAATTTCTTAATGGTGGTAATGCTATGTAAAATTATGCATTGTATAAGTAATGCGTTCTTTAAAGTGCATACAAACGTTCTTTAGGGTGCATACAAACGCAACTGTTAATTGTATAATTAGATTTGCAAACAATTTTAAAATTCCTTACCCTGTATTTGACACGAACGTACAATTATTATTAAACTTCTTGGTATAAAGTAATACTGACACTTGTAAACGCAGCAGTGGAAACAATTTAATATCGAAAAAGAAATAGTCTCCTTGAGCCTTTTTCTAAACAAATTAATTTATCGAATAACGAATATGTACTCTATCTTAGTTATATTCAACTATTGCTCAAAATTTTAAACCCCCTTATCAATCAAGGATTTTCCTTTTGCTATTCATTAAACAATTTTATTTCTTCTTCCTAGGTGAGTGGCGTAACATATACCGGAGGCCGTAAAAGATTCTCCGACGTACGAGACATCGGACTATGACTGACCGTGAGTCGTAATGATTTAGTTTTATGATTCTATATCTAAGCGTTTTATCGTTATGATATGTAGCATAGTTACCTATCTTACATTTCAGCATTTTTGTGTTTTTTGATTTTCTTTCTGTTAAGATTTTACTAAATTTCTTGGGATTAGTTAATGGCGCAAAGTTGTTTGAAATAATTGTATCCACCAATATACTATGTGCTAGATAGTACGAATGATAGCGGTTGCAATTTTTATTTATTTGGGAAATGAATGGTGTTGTAAAAGTGCGTAATCATCAGCAATATTAACTTTTCAAGTTTCATTAATGCAAAAGCTACTATCATTCCCGATTTTTCTTTTACAGTCGTCAAGACAAATAATTAAACATTTGTTTTCTTTTCTATAAATTTGTAGACCGTTATGAGCATGATTAAAAATATACTCCTTTTGTCAGCATGGTGGAAACAGTATGTTAATGCCACTTTATCGAGTCCCAAATTTTTAGCCCCATAGTGCTAACTAAGCTTAAGAGTTTAGTATTCAAGTAACTTTCAAGAAACTGCGGGAGATGCCGCAACAGTAACTTTAACGGAGTCATCCGCTACGTGTGCATTACAATGCAAAAATTTCAGAGAGTAAAAATCATTCGGTCAAGGAGAATGATATTTACTCTCTGAAATTGTTGCATTGTAATGTTCAAGTAACTTCTTACGGAAGATTGGTGCGGGTAAAGTTTGAATAAAAATTTTGATACCCACGTGTATTTAAACAAACTGTGGGTAATATCGCAAAAATAACTAAGAATCACTTAATGATATGCACCCAGAAGCGAGAAATTCACTCTGTCAAAGTCATTCTTTATGACCAGAATGTCGGTCAAGGCGAACAGTTATACATACAGTCTGCTTGCTCGAGTCAAGTACCTAATATTGCAAATATTAAATATGTGGATTACTTGTATTTGTAGGTGATCAGAAAATGAAATGGTATGTGTAGATTTGGAGGAAGGATTTAATAATGTTGATTTTACGAGCAGTTAGTGTCACGCAAAAATTCACATAATATATTAATAGAGATATTTTGAGATTGTGTGGGTGAGATTTGCTAAAAAAGGGTAACAGAAGGAGCTGGATTCAGGAAATAGTTGTGAAGAGACGTTATATTTTCTTCCAAAAGAAATGCAATCAAATAGATATTAATTCATGTCTAAAGACACACGAAAAAACAATGTACTGTAAAATAATCGAATCAATTTGCTGGTGGATTGATTTTAGAGTTAGAAGATGAAAAAGTGGGCAAGGTTTCGGAGCTCTTTGAAAAAGTATTGATGAGAACATTTTTGATACTAATGTAAAAACGTATAATTTATGGGTGGTAACAAGGAAGAAAAATTAACTTGAAAATACATCAACCAAACCTGGGACGAATAGGAAAATACTTGGAAAGAAGAACTTCCAGTGTTGGTAGGATCAAGAATGAGATATTTGTAACAGTAAAGGCGCTTTTGCAAAACTTTATACTACAAAGGAATCCCCTAGAACAAAAGTCAAATATCAGTGAACATATCCAGGCTGAGGATTTCAATGCATAAAATTTTATTACACCTTCGTTAAGCCAAGTATGAAGTTTAATGAAGGTTACACTTCAACGCAATATAGACCATGGAAAACGCCCGATGATAAGTGTATAGCCAAAAAAGTCTGTTAACACATTGCTAACACGCGATTAAATTATTGTGCATAAAATAAAGGAGGATACTGACTTTTTAAAATGTTCTTAGGGCAATGATAAAACGAAGGTTTATAAGAAATGCACTAAGATGCGAAACAATACCCTAAGCGGTTAATGAGAGACTTGAATGAAGTGGCATTTAAAGAAATGGAAAGAATAGAACGTAGCGGACGGAGAGAGCAAAGCGGAGAAATGAACATGATGACGATGATGCTTGAGAACACTGAACCTTTGGAGATAAAGACCAAATATGTAAAATCAGGACGGATTTAATTTGTGCACTCCTAAGAATAATTAAAATTTAATCCTGGGCGCCCAATGTGACCTCGGTATCGTCTATATTGCAATAAACAATTTTATTTCAAAATGTGAAATATATTCAGAATAATAAAAGATGTGGTACACTCCCGGCGTTTCTGTTAGGAGAAATCTTCTCGGGTCTTCCACCGGCATAATGCCTCCATTGCTTCGACGTTTTGAAAACCTACTTGGTCATCGTCTTCAAGGCTTCGTATGCGCCATTACTGTTCTTTGCTTCTCATTCTTAATTCTTCCATCAATGAAGGTTCTTCTTTCCAGGTAGAATTTCTCTCTTCGTCCAAGGGCATTTGGAAGCCCTGAAGGCGATGACCGAGTCGGTTTTCGAAAAGTCGGCAGCAATGGAGACATCTGCTAGTGAGACTCCAGATGATTTCACTCAATATTGAGAAAACATAAGTCTACTGTACTATAACTGAATAAGTGATACCTTTAGAAGTCTAGTGAAAACTCTGAAAGGAAGGGATAAACTTTTAGGAATTTTTAAAGAGGTAATAGTCTCATGAATGCCACACCCGAGAAAGAAATGAAACCAAAGATCTGCAGAGGAAGACCCTGGATGAAATAAATGCATGAAAGAAATAATGGTATATTCCAACTGGAAGAAATTAGTAGGTAAGAAAATTTATTGAATAGAAGATATGAGTGGAGAGCCCAGCGAAAAAATCTTAGTACTACTGACCAGAGATCCTCGTTAGTGGACAGTGAATTTAAAAGATTTTTATGCATAAAGGGTAACCGTACGTATTAACTTTTGTTGTACCCTGAATATCGCACCTCCTCCGTTCGTTTCAATGATAAATATTAATTTTGTTTGGCAAAAATCATAGTTTAGTTTATTTCAGAATGAAAATGATTGTAAGTAAAATTAATTTATTTGATGTATTCAAGTAAATTATAGTTGATTTTATGGGCAATAATCTTCGTTTCAAAAGGTACAAATCTGCCAAAGATGTAACCAGAATACTGGCTAAATTAGGAATATTATATAATTAAGGATCGTATTCAGTCATAAATAAAATTCCTGTGAAATTATGTCGGCTACGGCTTCCGTCGACTCGGCTGAATCCTTTATTGGTATAAAATTGAATCTGCGCAACAAGTTCAATGCACATATGTTTCATCATTCAACGGGCTACTATGTAGATTGCAGAGGACGTGTCGAGAGTATTTGATGAATCAAAGGGAATCAGCGAAATTAAGTAAACCTGCAAAGCTTCAGAAATAAAACAAACAATACCGTGATGAATAGCCTAAGGGAGTTAACGATGTATTCAGTGGCCAAACAATTGCGAGTTTGAATTCTGCTGGGAACATAAAAATTAAGTAACGATTTTTGCTTTCAAGTTAAAAAGTCTTGCATTTTACGATAGTTACATGTAAAGAGCAAAAATAAACAAATTACTTTTTGACATAATATCGATATTTTTCATTAAAAGTGGCTGCGAGGTACATTAACCAAATAATTTGATTATTAATGATTTAGATAAAAATAAATTACCTGGAAATGGAAACATCTTTTTTTCCAACATAAATGTTTAAATAAACATTAAATTTCCACGTACTGTAATTCTTTATGAATTACCTGAAATTTTATCCACTTTGCGGATATATTCCTTGATGGATATAATTTATAGAGGCGTAAAATTTATACCTGCTGTTTAAAAAACGTTAAATATGGGCAGAAGAAAATGTTCTAACTTTAAACTATCATTATATTTCTATCAAAATAATATGAATCAATCGTTGAATGAAACAAGTGAATGATTTATCATAGAACTATACCAGTGCCTAAGTTTTGTGCGTTGGATTCGGAATTCATTGGTGATATCAATCACTAAATGCGATAATGGTGTCATGAAAGTAGGAGTTTTTATAGCCTGTCTCATTTTTTGAGATTTGGAATCATGTTAATTTGATTCTTTGTATTTTATCAGTAGAAGGCGAAATGCTTACTTCCGAATTCAAGGTAAATTGATGAAAATATGTAAAGAAACTTCGCAAATGGGGTTTAGTAGTGATAACAGTGGTAAAATGAGGTTGGTTGAGACAAGTCATCAAATCATAACTGAACTTGTCGGTTCCTGGTTGAAGTTTATGATTTACTAGTTGCAGTGAGCTGGGACTCCGTATTACAATAATTGTTCCCAGGAAGGGGGATGAAGAATAGCATGAATTACATCGAAGGTATCTACTTTTAAATTAAATGTGAAATCAACTGACTAAATATCCTCTTTCTTGGGACTAAAATGTTAACGCAGTGTCTATTTCAATTCCGGAAGCCTACTTTTCCCCCTAAATTGCTTTTGTGAGTGCTTCGGGTTACCAAATAAATGTACAACAGGATAATATGGTATTAATCGCAAGAGTACAGATTTTATCTGGGTTCTACAAGTATTTTATTTCATTAATTCTCAGAAATTAAGTTCCATTGGGCAAAATGTTTGCATCAATTTAATGAAATTTTCTTATTCAAAATAGATATGACGATACGTATTGCATATAAGACTATGAAATCACTACATTCAAATATTTCTATTGGAATGGATTGGGAAAAAGTTTTCAAAGAATGACGAGGATATTTGTATTTCATGTAAAACATTTTCAATTCTTTTTATAATGTAATTCCGCAGATGGGACTTTTTACTTTTTATTACTGCTTTTTGCCTTTGATTGGAAAACATTTTTTTCTACCCTAATTTTCTTAAAATGTTTTATAATTTTTTAATTGATTTTTTTATTAATTTTATTTTCATTAATTGATAATTAATTTTTCAAAATATCTATGATATAAAGTATTTGTAATTGAATTACAGTTTAAAGTAGTGTTAAATGTCAATTTATTTTGCAAGGAGCTGGGAAGTGTAACGATGATCAGTAGATATCCATTCAACGAGAGACGACCAATAATAAAAAACAAATATTTGGTATAGTCATTGTCATTTTTTAAGATTGTTTGTCAATTAGAGGAAATTCTTGGGAGGTTCTGACATACTATTAAGCATTTTCGTTGACTTCTTAAACATATTTAATTAATCTTCCCCGCGAAGTTCCTCTCTTCTGCATCTCATATTGTCTAATTCCTTCCTCTTCAATATACCTATTCTTATCCTTCCTACCTTGCTTATTTAACATTCTATTTTCTATCGCACCTATCATCCTACAATCTCAACCTCTCACTTTATCCCCACATCCTCTCGATATTTTATAATTTATCCGTTATTACTTCCCACCATATTCCGCGCGTTTATTTTTTCTTTCCATGATCCTTATTTTACATCTGTAAAATTTCCAATTAACGCTCATAACATTTCTTCAAAAAAAGGTTTGGAGTCACGTAAACGCAGCATTTCACCTTTAATAATACTTTTTAACTTAAATTTAATAATATTCAGCCATACTCAGTTCCTCACCTGACATTCACCCACTGCCCGTATCCATCTCTTACCCCAACTTGCATCCATCTCCAGCTCATGTTCAGATTTAGAATAAGGCAACTGTTTCTACAATCTGTTCTCCTCTGCAATACTACTGTTTGATAAGCTCACTCTAATTTTATAAATTTTCTGTTAAAAATTTCTAATACGTGCAGTTACAAATAAAATATCTCTATTAGGAGTACAGTATAATTATGATTGTGTCGGTGAGCACCTACTTTGGCTTACCTTTCCTCCGCTGTAAATTACTTTGCATATATGGCTCAATTTATCCAATATCACTTATTTATTCTATATTAATCGATATTATCATAACTGTAACTTCTTTCCAGCTGCCTTATTTGTTTGCTTAATAATCGGGAAAGCGGTCCTCCACTGTCATCTTTTTTGCCGTTCTCCACACTACCGGGCCTGGATATCGTGTCTTGACGACTTCGGAGACCCCTCTTACCCAGCTGCAGAGCTTGACGTGTACCTTAGTTGGCTTAATATTTTGTTGTCGTGGCTAATTAATTTGTTGTATAAATTGAATAGGAAGTTAATTTAGATTATTTTCAGTTTCCGTTGCCAATATTGTTTTTATTGTGATTATGAGCAGCTTGCGGGGAAGTAAGACACTCCCTTTCCATTAAGTTTGAGTGTTGAAGTCTCGTAGGAATGGCTTTAATTGCTTACATCAATCCCGTAAGAAAGGTTATCGGAACGCACAGGTCTTTCAGCGTTGTCATAGGTAAACCGCGAGGGCGCCGCTCCTTAGTATAAGTAAGAGAACTTTTAATTTTTTAAGTACCATCATGCTCTAGTCAAACACAGGCAAGGAGCGTTTTGCTCTTTCAGTCTTTATCCATTTATTTCTCTTAAGAAGAGTTGTGATATTTCTTTCATATCCCTTCAGCAAAAGCAGTCTCAAATATACAGGTTTATAAAGAGTTAAAGGATTCATTCAATCCATTTATTCAGAAAAAATGTAGAACACATGGTGTTAACATGAGGAGAATAGATTGCATTTTATTAATGTGGACACTTTAAATTCCACGAACGATCATTAATAATGCCAGCATTTGTAGCTTCGATAAAAGTCACCAGCATAATAAACAACATTCGTGCTAGCTACTTAGGTATTTAACAACCAAAAGCGAACCTACCTGGTATACTCATATGTTATTCGCGAATGCTGGAGTTCACCTATGTCATAGATCGCAAAATAAAGGAGCTATTATATCCTAATAAACCACTTTCAAATGAAATGCTATGAAATATATGGAAATGTACGAATAAGAGTAGGTTTGAATTTCTGTGTTGAGATATAAAATTTCTTATTGAACTCTTAATGTGCCATGCTTTATCCATTTGTAGTATTATAGGTTTTTTTTTACTTTTGCTGTGTTACAAATTTCTGGGGACTTGTATTTTGAGATATGCACTCGTAAACTTTTTTTCTTCATATTATCTTCATTATGTTGGAATTTTATGAGCTGAAAAGAATATCTTGTTTTATATTCCTAGTTTTTGAGACATCCAAGTACCATCAAACTATCTCCCTTCTATTTTAGGCTATAATTTTCTATGCATTTTTCTGTTCAATATATTCTTTTCAAAATAGATTTTGTTTTTATCTCATAGAGAAATCACTGAATTTTTGGACTGTGGATCATGGAATATTATATTCTGAATAACCGTTTCCACTAATCATATCGTAACTGAGAAAGTAATAAAGTTATCAGTTAGTATTCAAAGTTACAGTTTGCTTCAATGTTTCCAGAAACAGATACACGATATGTGCTTGCACTCTTACAGCTTTAAATGAAGAATTCCAGGCAGAAGTTTTTAAGCAAATGAAAATCATAGTATTACTGTGTGTGATCGAGATGCTTGTTACCTCAAATACTTGTTCAATCAAAAAGTTTAGAACTTCCTTGGAGGTCACGTATAAATAGCTGAAATAAGACGGATAAAAATTTATTACAAAGATACAAAGCGTGTGGTTTTGTATCCAACATTGGAGATGTAATTAGATTAGCAAGGCCGACAATTGCTACAAAGTTAGAGAGTTTGACTTTCAAACTGGTAGATTCAAGTATTCATTTTTCACGCCCACTATTCGTAACAGGGATGAAAGGGGGAACACCTAAGAAAATAATAGGTACGCGCTGTCGAAAATAGGGGTTTAATACAAGATTAAATTCCCACAAAACACTCTCCCCATGTCTGGCGTCTTGACGCCGCATAAAATATTTTCCAGTTCTTTTGAATTCTTCTATTTGCAGGAAAATGAAAAACCACAATAGCGAACAATTCTGAAATGGCCTTACTAGTATATAGTTTAAATAAATTCTAAACCAGTCATGTCTAAACATTTCTGTTTTTCATTTTATGAGATAATTATGTTTTTACTAACGTAGCAGCGTGAGTTATTGTTTCCACGATATCAAGGAAAACAATGTTCAAGCCTAACACTATTTCATCCAGATATATGTCTCAATTGCTACTTGCTTCTTGTCTATTAGCTAATTCAATAAGTAGTTTACCATTTTCAATAATGATAAAAAATCTCTTTTTTTTAAGAGAAAGAATTGAATAATGTAATTTTTCCATACAAAAGTAAGTTATAACATTATTGTGACCAATAGTCTACAAATAACCTACACAGTAACAATTTTGAAATGAAGTAGGTGAAACAAGATTAAAGTTAGAACAAAATTAATTCATTCAGGGTGCGGCAACATAACTTAACCTATTTTAAATGGGTTTTGCTTCATAAAAAAGAAGCAATGTTGCCGCACCCTGTACTTGAAATGTGAAGTAGAAGGAAGGTATTACGTGCCGTTAAGTAGGAAATGGTTTGCTTGAGGATTGGTGGTATACGTATGAACTTCCTCTGTTTGAAAATATGAAAAATCGACTGGTAGTTTTTGGTATAATTCATATGATCACATTTTTCCTTCATTCTGTTTGATTAGGAATACACGTTAATTCTATGCTCCCTAATAATCAAGCATTATGGTATGATTTGAATGGATTAGATAGAAGAAGGGACTACCAAATTCTCAATCTCCCCCATATATAGTAAAACCGAATTATTATTAAAATTGAACTTGACATGAGAGCTCATCTTGTACAGACGTCTAGGTTCTTAACTTTCACTTTTTTATTTAATAATGCAAACACATATGCGCTCATTTACTGCCATCTATTTTCAATGGAAAATAGAAAATCTTCCACGGAAGAAATATTTTCCGATGTGTTCCGAAGAATGGGGTAGAAATTCCTTGTCCTTACGTTGCTGAAGGTAGAGTCTCTGTAGAAACTCGTAATTACCTAACATTTAATAAATGAGTGAATTAACATCTTTGTAGGCATTTCTAAATACAAGAGCTTATTTGAAAATTATTCAAGCAGGAGGCCATTTGAAATAAGTGATTCAACAAAAATATCCTTAGATTATAAATTAAACGAGACGTATAATTCAGTCTGAAAGCCTGGCATTTTAACTCTGGCGATTCCGTTATTATATGGCAACCTTGACACTTAAGATGCATCTCCTGATACTCTTTCAGCTTTAACTCTTCACCACTTCACTCACTCAACTCCACCCTTTCTCTCTCTCTCTCTTCCTCCAGTTTCCACACACTCTAGAACTTCCGCTCTAAGTATGTCTCTTCTCATTCATTTCAGACCTCTCGCCTCCTCTCTTCCAACCTTCCTCCATCCATCCATCCATTCCCGCCTACCAACCTACCAACACCCCAGTTCCCATCCTTCTTTTTCTAGCCTCCCAGTCTGCCCTTCCCCACTCACTCTCATCGCCAACCTTAATTTCCTCCGAGTACTTTCTTTCGCCTCGTTCCTGCCCTCGCCCTTCATTCTCCCCTCCCACACTCCCTCTTTGTTCCCGTCTCCCCCGCTACCTCCGCTTCCTTCCTCTCCCTCCCGCATATATCGCCATACCTCGCGTGTCGCCAATCCTTAAAACGCCCAACTCTTCGCTTTAATTGCAGCTGCATTTCTTTAGGATTTCCTCGAACTGTTCCTCATACTCTCCCGCAAATCCCCCTTCTCCCGTATCCTAACCCTTCTCCTCACCCGCCCCTCTTTCCCGCTCTCTCTTTCCCCTTCCTGTTCCTTAACAGCACTCGGCATGTCTTCCTTAGCGCTCTCCTTAGTCCTTGAGAACAATTTATCATGTTCAGTAACTGAATCATTATAACCGGGAAAGTGCAATACAGAATTGCTGTGGGATGTTTGGATGTGATAAGACGCCAGGGAAAGGAGTTAAAACGCTGTAAAAGGAAGCAAAATATTAGGGGAGCGATGAAATGACAATGCTTACGCAAATGGCTCGGGGGGAGGGAATGCATTCACTTGATGAGGCATTGCTTAAGAATTTAATGTAACTATAAAGGTCGCTAGTTGTTTTTTGAATTCTTCCTTCTTCCCGAAATGATCGTACTGCCGTTATTGCAGCCTATTGGAGTACCCAAGGGATCCGTCGTTTGTTCATATTTTATTTCCCGACCGCCTTCTTTTCCTTGTCTTCTTTTTTCCTACCTTTTCTTGATATCCTTTATTACCCTTCTGTCTCTCGAGGGTTTTTTATTCTTTCTTTTTAATCACTCAGAATTACTTCCGAGAACAGAAAATGCGTTGTGTATTAAAGAATACTAAATATGGATTACGTACCTCAAGTAAACATCTTAGAAGTTGGTTTAATTTATTTTTTTCTTATTCTGGTTGAGTATTTTAGCATGGTATTTTTACGGTTGTGTGGAATTTCTGTGGCTACACTGTTTTAGCTTTTACCTAGAAGCTTGATGGTACTTTTTCATTTTAATTTTATTTCCATTATTCCTAGTGATTTTTTATGCACAAACTTGAAATAATTTCGTCTGAAACTGAAAAATTTATTCGTACAAGTTTCAAGAAAATGAAATGCGGAGGGATTTAAGTTAATTTTAACTAATCCTTCTAAATTTATAGTGGGAATAAATGCAAATACTTTCTTTGTTGCCGTTTGTCTTTGATAACTACTACCATTTTCATTAATATGGTATTATATATATATATACATATAATACCATTATATAATTATATATATATATGTATATATATATGTATATATATATATGTATATATATATATATATATATATATATTATATCATTATATAATAGTAAACTAATTGAAATTATTTTAAGCCGTAGTTATTTGCTTCACTCCTTTCGTAATGAATAGAATATTTTTGTATCTTCACCAAGGTAGTAACTATTATAGAAGCTTAGGTTACTATGGCAACGGGATGTCTTTAATGAGAAATTCTCCTGGTTGGATAAGGCAATAGGGAACGCAAGAGAGAATCACCTCCGGGTAAAACGATTTTGAGGGTAACGTCTCATGGGTGTAAAACTTTGAGGCAACCGGATGAAACGGAGGAATGGCATCAAAAGTAGGACTGCGGGACTGGTGGGATGCATGCATTAAATTCATTTATTCCTTTGCCTCCAACCCCTTGCTCTCATTATAATGGAGGCATCCGGAGTGAAAGTGGCTCCTTGAGAGACATCAGAGAGTTTGGAATGGTAGCAAGATCGTCGGCAATGTTTAATTCACCTTAATTATCTCAGAATTTAAATTATTTCTTTGCCCTCCATGATCAGAGGTGAGAATTTAAATAAAAGCATTTCTCCTTCGATGAATGTAAGCACGCTCTTAATTAGTGTTTAGTGAAGTTTTCCGAGAATAAGTGCAAACTTCAAGGGGATCAAGCATTTACTGAAACGTATATAAGTTAATTATAACAACGCTCACATATGTCTCTCTGAAAATAATATTATATTTTCTTAGTATTTATGCCCATTTGTGTGTTACGAACAGTTTATGGTAAGTTGCTGTATGTTGTGTTGTTTTCATTTTATGTAAGAATACTCGTACTCTGTTGATTAAGGCTAAAGCTGAAACAAATTCACCTATGTCAGTTTATTGCTGCCACCAATTCCCAATTTTTCAGGGAGGCGGCACGTTTGTGCATGGTAAAAATACGAGGTTAGATGTGTTCGCTGATCTCAATTTTCATAGTTGTTAAATAATTTTTATTGTTTTCTCCATTACAAACTCGTTTTTGATTCTTCTCGATCTCCATTTTATAAACATATTTATGAAAGTTTAACCGATAATACCAATTGTTTAGTTGATAAAGGCGTCGCAATTTCAATCTAACACGTAAGAGGACAATTATTGTAAATTTTTATTAAACCTCATTCTGTCCTCTTTAAATATACCATTTCTCGTGAATTCGCTACAGATTACTAGAAGTTACAATTGAATTGTCAATATTGTGCTGTTTCTTAGATGAAGAGAATTATTGTTCAAAAAAGTGTTTTAGTTTTTGCTGTATAGGTATCTGAAAAGGGGGAAGTGATAAAGTAATCCGCTTTCTATTTTGAATGAAGAGTTATTTGCTACAAAGCTGTGGTCTACACCGAATAAGTATTATATAGTATTAATTGGAAATTGAATTATCAAGGTTCTAACTTAAAGGGTGCGTCATTCCTTTGTGATTTGTAGAATCTGTGAATGCTATAATATGAGAGGTTTTGGCTTTTTTTTAACCTACCGTAAGATGAGTAGATAATGAGGTCTCTGCCTCCCATTAAAAACTACCAAGGTTAGTACTGTTTTTACATAATTTATTTTTATGTAATATTTACAAAAAAATGTCTCTTACTAAATCTGTATAATATCTTTAAACCTGATGGTCCGATATAATTGAAATATGTCATTTTTGCATTTCACGGAAATTTTTGTCATCAATTATTTTGGTCACATTTTCATTATTATTGATCTGCTTTCGCAAAGTTGTGTGGCACATACGGACATTTACTTAACCAATACATTATGCCTGATGTTTGTAATCTGTATCATTATAGGACATTTGCAATGATTTGACAACTTCATGATTAAATAATTCATTAGAGCATCAAAAAATTTTCTTAGTGTTTTTAAACCTAAATTTGCTCTTTTTGATTGTGTTCTTTAGAGTACTTCTGAATTTTTATTTTAAAAATCTTTGTTCTTAATACTTAGTTAAGCGAAATGTTTTCTTAAAAATTCTCAAAAAATTCATCTGTCATCTTTTGCTTGTACACGTAGATATATACATAAAATAAAGATATTGTAGAAAATGTATTTCAGGATGCCAACGGAACGTCGTATGTTCTTGGCATCATGAAAAACAATTCTTAATTTTAAAAAAGGGTTCCGTAGATTGGTATTGGATATTTTTATATGTTCGGAATGTCATACACGGAGAGCGTTTATAGAAAAACAACATTTTTGTGGGCGTTCTATTAGTTTTCTTCAGGTTAAGCGATTTAATTCAAGCTACCCTTGGTTTACCCTTATGTTTCCTCGTGGGCTAACCTACAAAACCTAAAGACAAAATCCCTCTATTTGTGAATGATTCACCGAATATATACAAAATAAACAGCTGGATTTCATGTTTTGCCCTTTTGGAAAGACCAAAGTAAAGCAAGGCACTCGAAGTGAAAAAAATTAGAAAGACAGCTAAAAAAGTGGAGTATTACCGATGGAATTCGAGAATAGTAATGGTTGCGATGCCAGAGAAAGCTACGACCAGAAGGCGGCGTAACGTATATGAAATTATGAGATTGGTAATGTCAGAAGTACTAACGAAAATAATAAACCGAGATTGAAGAAGTAGTACTTCGATTAGGTCGAGTAAAATAAGATGCCCAACTCGCCAGAAGAAAGTGACATAGATTAAAACGATAGAAACTTTATCTGTCATATCTGAAATATTAATAGCGAATTAAACAAGGGAGAAAAACTGAATTAGAACTAATGGACTTAGGGGAAGTTGTAACTTCAAAGCGTTATTATAAGATACACTTGTAAAAGACTATTAGAGAACTAAAAAAAATAGGAATGAACACTATTTAGGTGAATGAAGATGAAACCACAGTAATAGGAGAAAATTCAGGAGATGATTAGTTCAATGAACTCAAGACAAGAACATTTTCATCATGAAGAGGCTACTATTACTGTGCACAAAGATGATAAATCAAAACAAAAATAACTTTAATGTACATATAACCTCCAGGTTAAGGATCAGGTACAAGGACCATTAGAAAAGTAGACTAATAGAAGCCTTCACAACCTAGCACTTGGATTAAGAATAGTTTGGGTATAACGAATATACTAGAAATATATGAATAGTTTCTATTTTAACGATACGGAAGTGACAAAATTCCGTCTCTCTACCAAAGCCAAGCATGTATGTGGTCGCAACAAGGGTAAGATCTCAATGTTGAATATGCAATGGCCAAAGTTAAAAAATATAGTATGGCTACTTCGGAGAATAATCAGGGAAGCGGCAGAAATTCCTAATACCCCGAATAATTTCTGTATTGAAGGCGGTTGCTTTCCCTAGTTAATTAGACAGAAGATCTCTCAAGCAACGTCCAAGCAGGAGCGGCTGACTGTCCGCATAGATCTTTTCCAGCTCAAAGGAGCCAACTACACCGGATTTCACTCAGACTTAATAATGCCTAAGGGACCGTTGGCAAAATTCTTGTCCAGAATGTCAACATACGAGGAGAAACCCGGAAGAAGTGTGCTTCATCAACCTGACGTCAAGGAAAATTGCAGAAAAATAGTTAAAAATATAATGGAATGGAGGATGGAATAGAAGAGTTAAACATTGATGATGATGAATGATGATGTGACCTGCGCCTTCTTAGTACTTATTTGATCTTCTCTCATATAGTATTCTCGTCACTTAGAATCTGTCATAGCGGTTTACATTTTGTTCTCGTCTACAGTCTGCCAGAGCTGTTAAAAAATGAGGGGTTCTAAATCGTTAATTAACATTTATTTTATGAGAAAAATTTACTTTTTATTGTCAGCTGTAGTGCATCCCCGACAAGATACCAAAAATGTACTGAACAAATTTTATTTATTTTACTCTAGTGCTGCGACAGTGAGGCATGTTAAAACATGTTCATTCTAGGCCTGCTTCTGACGATGAAAAAAATTTTACGCCTACGTTTTTCTTCATCTTAAGAAACAGGGAAAGTTCAAATTGGGCCACTCCATAATCTGAAGAGTGGAAGAGAAATAATTTTCACGTTGAAATTCAGGGACGATATTTGTGATATGCAACCGTGCACTATCTTAGTGCAACATATAGCCTGTTCCTTTGAAATGTGGTCTATTGCGATAGCATGGCTTTGGAACATTTTCAGTACTTTCCCTAAAGTTTGGTCAATATATAGATGTGTGGATTTGTACGACACAAATATGTCATTCCCCATTAATTATATGACAAAATAACCTGACCATAGTGTTCTGAGAAGAAAGTCACCACTTTCATTGTTTTGTAGTTGTGATGCAGGAACATTCCAGAGGTTGGTTGTTTGCTCCAATTATCAAAATATTTATCCACGTTTGCTACACATAAAGTTTCTATAATTCTCGTAAGAAGCGTATAATCTTCCTATAACATTTTCTTTATTGAAGGCGGCAGTCTTAATATTTATTTCCGTTAGAACAGTCATCGGAGCTCCGGGTCCATCTTCCTTAGAAGTTATTTCCTCTCCTTGAGTATTTTAAACCATATTCAAGATGTGCAATAGGGGAGAATAAAAACTATGTATAAGCCTGTTGTAGCATTATATAAGCTGGAAAGTAAAATTTCAATCGAGCGTCTAGAAAGGTGTCTTTCAAGAGCGTCCTCCATTCTTGTAGCAGGAGAATTGAACAAATTTAAAGTTATATCAGTATTGCCTCAGATTTTCACTAAGGAAATAGTTGCTTTTGTAAAATGGACTACTTTTATGTAGTAATTTATCTTACCTTGAATTTTTTGTCATTTAGAGCTGTTATCATTACGAGCGTGAAATAAAACTCAGGTTATTCTCTTCTTAAAGACTTACGAGTATATTCATAAATCTGTTCTCAGATTCAATTAATATATTATCAAGGATACATTCAGAAGCAAATATAGTTTTGAGTTTATGATGAAGGTTCGAAAAATATTAAAGATAAAATTTGAATATAATATAAATACCAAAATATAATGATAACTGTCGCTGTCTACTTCCAAAATTAGACTGAAGGAATACATTAGAATGGAATCCTTAGAATAGAATCCTACAATTAACATTTTTCGGTTATTTGCTGGTCTTCCGGTCAGCGTACGCGGCCCCTACCTCTGGCCATGAAGATAATTGGAATATGACCGATTATATCATGCAGTAGCTCATGCTCATCCAATTCTCTTTTTATTAACTAATCCTATTATCTGGGAGATATGGATGGTGTAGTGGATGGTGTTCTGGTTTTCCACACCGGAGGTCTGGATTTGAATTCCAGAGATGGCAAGAATTTTCAGTAGCATCCAGATACATACTTGTACTCAGGGTACTATGTGAGGAACACTTCGAGTGGGATGCTAAATTATGGACTCCTTGGCACCTGTCGTTTAAATTAGTCTACTATCGACGCCGGATTTCTTTTAAACCTTTATCCATCTCTTATTTACCCATACCAAATTACACACCTATCCCTAACGGATTATGCTAACTTAGTCGTATGTCACTTCTACTCATAACTATGTAATAATGTTTTAGTATCTTAGCTTATATTGCCTGCAGTCGATTACTTTTCTTTCTATCGAAGAACTTATTTGGAGGGAGTGAATTAAAATATTTGGTAAGAATGCATTACTATTTTTATGTATGAACCAATAAAACTTCTTCATTCACTCATTCATATCTTTTATGTATATATTACTTGATATGAATGCATCAAATATTGTATGTTTGGACATAAGATTTGAACCGTTAGCTATCACGCAGTTCATGATAGCATTTTTCCAACGTAATCATATATTTTCTGTACAGGTAGAGGGCTACTAACTGTTTGAATATTCTATTTATTGATTTTTAAGTAGTGCTAAGTTTCAAATGGGAGTAGATTGGAGCGTAAAAATACACAATTTTTTTTCAGCGGAAGAATCATGATGAAAGTAAGGACTTTAATGTTGAAATTGATATTGTGTGAGGTGAGGTACCATTAACCTCTCTCCTTTTCAAAGCGTTATTATGCGGGCTATGGTGGAGAATAATGCTCATAAATTTTAGTTTTCTCTTAATTTCATTTTAGAATTATAAACATTTAAGCGAGGTAATGAGAACTTACCGTACGCGAATACCAACGAGGAATATTTGATGTATAAAGAAGGGCTGTGAGGAATTTTCATCGTATAAAAAATCACAGGCATTAGTAACTTAAACAAATATAGACATCCATTCTCCAAACTCTTTGTAAGTGTGGGTAATATACCTGTATACAAATTGCTTGCATGTATGCTGCCAATAATATTCATTATCTTATTTTGATTTCCAGGCTGCGCGTTCCTCACCTATTATAGCCGGGAGAGTGCGATCAAGGCCCAACACTCGCTGCATGAGAAGCGGACATTGCCAGGGGTGAGTTTTTCTCCATTTCGATAAAATTTTCTTCTTATTGGAAATGAAGTCACTATTTTGTTATGTAGTGATATTTTTTTCAAAAATTTTGAAAAATTATTTTCGAAATTAATTGTAGTTATCTCTTCGTGGTATTGAAAACCGAGATTTTGCACGTTTGGACGCATACATGTTCAAACCATCATTTAATGCTCATCATATTTATAATTTAGTTTCAACCCTTTTATATTAATATTGAAATCTTACCTGGAAATATAGTTTATATTAAGAAATAATGAAATATCTAGTTAAGCCAAATAAGTACAAAATAACTCTGTGATCTGTTTTCAGATTCATTTCATTTTGTGTGATATAGGCTTTAAAAATCATTTGATCATTTTCATATTGACGTATTTGCCTTGTAGCATGAAATTACAAACATTTTTATTAAAATTAGAGATGTTTGTAATTGCAATAAGGATTTTTAGAGACCTTTGAAATGATCTGATCCGCACACGCAATTTGGAAAAGGTTTTCTGCTTATTTAAATTTTTCTTATATACTATTGTTAAAATTTACTAAATTTTTACGAAATACCAAAAAATTAATGCTTTAATATATTAAAGCTTTTAGTTTTAGTAATATTCAGAGTTTTTCAATTGAATTGCAAGATCTAAAAAAAGGGAATATATTAGTATAAAAAGTGAGTTACAGGAAAAATTAGTTTTTTTAAACCCAACAGCATGCAGTATAAAAAAGTTATAATGCGCGTAATGATATTTCTACTGAGTCTATGCACTCCAAATTTGCTGGAAGATGTTGCACCGAGAAAAATGTTGAATGACAAAAAATACTTTAATTATTTCGATTTAATTAAGTAAATCAACATAAGTTACATCTGTGCTGAAGTTCAGGATTGTTTGATTTTCCCATTATTCGATCACCGCTAAATCTTTGCTAAAATTTCCAAAATCACGATTTTTTTCTCTCATAAATCATAAAAAGACGCCATGGGAATAATATTCTTAATTAAACTAACTTTCTTCATATTATGCAAATGTTCAAAGTTAAGCCGATGAGATTGCCGATGCTGTAATGAATATAATACCTGAGAGTGCTTTTAAATGCTATCTCTCAGACCACCGCTTCTAATTGAGTCTTAACCTGCATTTGAATTTGTGAATTCTTTGAGAAAGACCGTTGCCGATTCGCGAATGCGAGCAATGGCGTCCGTGACTGAGATCTTGGATCCGATATCCTTCTCACTCCACTCCCGTCTTCTACTTTCACGAGTTCTCATTTCAACCCTTCTCTCTTTCTTTTTCTCGGCACAGGCTCTTTTCTTACATTTCTTCTTCCCTTGTTCCCTGCTATTCTCTTCTTCTCCATAGGTTTCGCCTCAGATATCTCCCTTCTTCTACCAAACTGAATGCTCGTGGAAGAGCCTTCTACCGGCAGCCCACCGGTTTGATACGGCTTATCATCCATATTTCGAATTGAGTTACTAGTTACATACTTTTACCAGATCTGCCGTTTACTTCGACCGAATGTGGGCGAGTCAATTTTAGGGGCTAAAAACTTTGGGTGATGGCAAGGTCAGTCGCAGGATCGACATAATGTTTTAGTTTTGGTTTTTGCTTCTATTTGTTAAAAGACGGATGTTTTTCAGATTTTAAGGAATCGGTTTGTTAGAATGTCATTAATGGATATGAAATATAGATCCAGTAGAATGATTTAGAGAAAAGGAATCTTAATATTAAATAATTAAAGTTCATTCAAAAAATTCTTTTTCCATCAATTCACGCACAATCTCTAACTGATAAAATAATAGAGGTAACACGTGAATTGAGAAATGTAAGTTTCAGAGTGCAATTAAAGAGAGTGAATCAGAGTTAATGCTGGTTTTGAAAAGGTGAAAGCATTGTTTGTAGAGGATAACCACTTTCTCGGAGTGAGTTATAAAACGATTTATCTAATTTTTATATTTCTAAGATGTAGTAAAACAATCTTGAAACAATTAATTATTTTTCCAATCCAAGGATTGACATACTGATGATAATGAATTGTAATATAATTTACCAGTGTATTGTATTCATGCCTCATGAATTTTCCTTATGTGCGCATATTATTAAATGATTGTGGTGGTGGTACTTAAAAGGATCAAGCAAAATTTAAAGGTTCATTTGAGTAGCTTTAAATTGCATTTCTTAGTACAGTTATCGATGTTGTTCTAAAATTTCCCACTAAAATTATTTCTCCTTTAGAGCAATAAATGTTTTACTTTTTAACCAATATCACACAAGATTGTTCGATAAATAATGATCATACTTATTAAAACAATACTTTTACCCATCCTCAAAATTTTGGTGTACTTACTGAAAGTAGTCCAGATTACCTACAATGCCTGGTTCCACCATATTTATTCAGTTTTCTAAGGTATGCTGGCACCCATATTTATGTCTTTCAACATCGCATCACACCTGTCTCTGATGATGAAAAACACTTTACACGATGTTTCTTTACTTTAAGGATTCAACAAAAGTAACACAGAGTTACGTCTAACCTACAGAAATGATAAGAAAAACTTTCTTTTTATATTTAACCAAAAATATTGCAATGAACGCCAGTACATTGTCGGAAGTCGAATTAATGGCGGTAAATGAGCCATGGTAATGGTTTGAAATATGAACATTGGTTCGATGTGGTCCTAGAAAATATTCAGTACATTCCTATAGTGTACTTCATTGAAAGATGTGCGTACAAATACATCATGATAATAAACCACTCCCTCAATATAATAAAACAACTTGGTTATTGCTTTCGCAGCAGAAACCACCACTAGCTTTTTTGATGTTGCTGATTCCGGAGAATTCCGCACAGAACTTTTTTGTTTCATCTCGGGATAAAAATGACGTAGCCAAGTTTTATCTGCAGTAATAACGCTCGAAAGAAACTCCTCATTTTCCTTCGAAATGATCTTCAAACGGAAACTAAACTGCACATGGACATCCTGTATGTGTATGAGACGTCTCGGAAACCGCCGCTCACGAACGATTCTTGAGCAAATTTCCTCTTACTGTGTAGGTGGCACCAAGTTCAAATTTCAATATTTGTGTTTGTTCTCTTAGCTTTATGGAAGTTCTTCTCTCGCTATGGTAGTAGCGTTCTTAATGTTTATTTTGATTAGGGCAGTTATTAGATCTGCGGGCTCACTTTCCCTCGAAATTGATTATCCATCCTCTTTAAGCATTTGAAATCATCTGCTAGTTATAAAATGGGTAAATACTGGCTCGATAAAAGCCTCTTGCAGCTATAAATAGGCCGGCTGATTGTTGGTTTAGGTGAAAGCAAAATTTCAATGGGCGTAGCGGGTTTATCATTAATGTTGACATAGGTCAACTGAGCTTAATTAAACTTAAGAACGGCTGTGTAAGGTGCAGTACTGTAGTCTAATCAATTAAACTTTTTTACCATACATACAAGAAACATTCAGCTAACAATATGGCATAATATGTTTTTTTTTCGTTGTACATGTTTAATGTGAATTAAAATATATGATTATTTTATACTGAATAGGTCATGTACTATTTGCACGAAGTCTTATTTGGGACCGAGAGTAAATAATCGTTCTGATTTATTCAAGAAATGTAGACACCAGATTCTCGTTAGCGTTAGTGTATGCACATAACTTTTTAGTTTATCTAAAATGGAATAATTCAAGAAATTTTACTAGCAAGCTACACTTCATGAAAGAATATTTGTTACAGGAATCCTATCTGTATGATATCCGGCTTATAACTTTCGAATTAAGGTAGTCAAAATACTGCAGTGTGAGGTAACTGTTTCAACATTCATTGTATTGTATAAACCCTCGTTGATGTAATCACTGGATTCGGTTATATCTATAATTGTTTTTAAATTCTTTTTCACTCCTCAGTAATTGAAAAATGTCTTGAGAAATGTATTTCTTAATGTAAATGTGTAAAGAATGATTTAAAAGATTTTGTTAGTTTACAAGAGCCCATCCCAATTTACTTATTTATAGAACGGTTTTATTGGAGTGAGATTGGCACTTCATAGTCTTTTCTTCCACCGAACCTTATACTTTACAATTAAGACCATCACAGACATCAATGCCATGGGTAGAGGTAAACCCACCTAGACGGGTCTCGAACCCGTGATCTCTGAATTGGCAAGCAAGGGCATTAACCCTCCGTCACCGGGGCCGGAAAAGGAATTTGAGGCTAGATGAACACCATCAGATTCCTAAATGAGGATTAAAATGATTTGGCGTCGGTTAATTGCTTAAAACAACATTTTCATAACTGTCATTTTTCTCTAAAACTCACCTTTTGAATTTATGAATAATGATACCATATGCATGATTTTACTAATTAATATTTTGCCACATAAAATCGGGTCACAATAAAACATTTCTCTACGATTAGTTGCTTATTTTTATTTTGAAGTCAAGGAAATATTTTCGCAACCACCAAAGAATTTCGCCGCCATCATTTTATTGTTCTAAATTAACTGCGTGCAGGAAAATTCAATTAGTTTCGTTACGATGACTTCTGGCGTGAATGCTTTCCTGGAGGAAATTAGAGAGAGGAGGCCGCGTTCAAGGGAGTGGCTACCCTGCTTTACCCCACCCGGAGCCCATCTTCTCTCCCTTGCACCTCCGGGGCGACGCTTCCCGGAGTCGGCCAATAGGGATGGACGGCTGCCGAGAGCGGCCGGAGTTAAAATGGGGGCGCGGTGGGAGGGATGGGGGCCGTCGCCGCTATAGTGCTCGCTTATCGCCGCGTGCTGATACGTCAGGGTGTTTGGCTGGCGAGGGAGAGACGGGGGGCTTAGATGGGAAGGAGGGCTCGGGAGTCGGGGAACAGGGTACGGCGAGAGGTCTATGGGGATAGGGATGGAGATGAGAACTGTGGTTTGTGTGGGTGACTAGAGGAGAAAATAGGACGAGGGGAGAGAAGAGGAAACGTTGGAAAAGGGAGGTTGAATGAAGGAGAAAATTAGAGGCATGAGGAAAGTGGTAGAGTAAGACGCTAGTACTTTCTCAGAGAACAGGGGTCGTTGCAACCACTGCTGTACTTTACTAATATACTGCGGAAAAATAATAATAAGTCGGAGTGACAATAAAAAATCTAATAACTTGGAAAGCAGCAAGTGTGGATAAATCAATCAAGAGAAATGGTTCTGCGTGAAAGTGATAGGGAGCTGGAAATGATGATGGATGGAGGGGTGGTGAAGTAAGAGAACGTGAGAGCTGACGGGAAGTTGCGAAATTCAAAGACGAGAAACGAGCGAAAAGAAAATGAGAAGGAGCGAAGGACAGAGGGAAAGACAGATAATGGAAGAGAAGGAGGCAAGCGGCCTTACTTTGGCGAAATGGAAATCGCCCTTTCGACCCTTTCTCACATATGAAAACAGAGTGAGCGAGGTTGAGAAGAATATAGGAAGGCAAAGGAAGCCGCCGGACCAAGGACTTCATTTAGAACGAAATTGAGTCACCCCTTACCATCAACCATCCGCGTATGACGCAGTCGCATAAGGGCAAGGAAGGAAAGGGAAAGTAAAATAATAACAATGGAAAGGAAAAGGAAAAATAATGAACAAAAGACAATGGAACAATATTACGGAGAACTTGGTGAAGCTTATGGTAGGAGTTTTAGCGATTACAAAAAAAGGTTTTATAAAAATAACATGGCGTTATTAACTCGAACATAAGTTTCGGGAAAAGCAAGTTTTTGTTCCGAAAAAGAAGAAATATTTTAATTTCTCCGTGTGTAATCTTGTCGTAGAAATTATACTCTAATGAAATCATTGTGTAAACTGGGAACATCCTAATTTAACGAAATAAAAAGCCCTTCAGGTGGTGCATCACGGAAGTATCAAGTTAATCAAACCATGTAATTTATTCGGCTAGTGAGTAGTCCGGGGCGGTCATCTTGAGCGACCAAAAAGATTAAGAGAACAGAAAGAGATACACAAAGTTGGAGGAGCAGAAAAGAACGAAAACATTGGGATGGAGGGAAGAGAGGGCTAATCTCCAGGCCGGCACTCCCCATCGTACTGCGGGAAAGACGGTTTTCGAAGCATTCGACGTTGCAAGCAGGCGCGAGGGGTCGGGCGGAGAACGGTTTGGCACCGCGGGGGAAGAAACGAAATGGCAAGGAGTGTTTCGTGGGAAGAGCGGGAGGGTGGGGATGGGGCATAGCCGCGGAAGGGAGGGGGTTGGGGTCTGAGGGGACTGTCGGGAAAATGGGAAGGAATCGAGGAGGAAGAAGTGCGCGGAAGCTCGGAAGAAAATGGGGAGGGAATAAGGGTGTGCGGGTGAGGAGCGGCGAGAGCGGGGAGGGAGGAAGAGCATTGTGGAGGGAAGAAGGGTCGTGGTAACAGAGCTCCGAGGAGAGGGGGAAATGGGAGTCGGAGGAAGGGGGGACTCGAGGAGGGGGATCAGCTGAGGGGTCCACGACCCTTATAATAATAAAACGAGGGTTCTTCTGGGGATCCTTAGACGCAGGATTCCCGGCGTTATCGCCAGTCTTTAATTTGGGGACGACGGGAGGGGGGAAAAGGGAGGTGTGTGGCGTGGATCGCGGAGTGAACAGGCAGCCAAGGCTATGTTTGTGGCTGACTGTGGTACCGATTGGAAGGGGGGTAGGGATATAGGAGCAGTAGGAGGAGGAGGCGTGGATTGGAGCCAGGAGGCGGGGGTTGTGGAGGGGAAGCGAGGGGGATCGCATGGAGTTTGGTCCAGGGCAAGGGGGCGGGAGGCGGAGCGGGTTAGGGGATACGTGGCCGAAGGAGGCGTCGGAACCTGAGAGGGAGAAGAGATCTCTTTCCGTCACCACTACGCTACCGCCGCTCTCCCCAGGGCAAGGAGGCAACTAACGGGGGGGGGCTGGGATAGGAGAGGTTGCGGAGAAGGTGGGGGAGGGATGTCGGTAGTTGGGGGGAGGAGAGAGCACCACCGCGCCATAAATCGCAAGACCATTCTTTCCGGCCGAGTTATTCCGAGAGAAGCGGACGGGTGGGATGGGATGAGGAGGGGCGGAGCCTCCGTTTACTTGAAACCGTGGAAAAGTTCGTCGTTTGCGAGGCGCGTGGAGGAGGGGGGTGAAGGAGGAGGAGGAAGAGTGGCGGGCGAGGGAGGCCGTGTCCTCCCGCCACTCCGCCCCACACACACACATCTCCTCGACTACTCTCCCTACCGACGTCGTCGTCCTCCGTTCCTCCTGATCCCCTCCCCATTTCACGCGCCATCCTTCTTCCTCCGGAAGCACCGGCGTCCCCCGCCCATCCGCCCCTCCGATCTTCGCCACAATGCGCGCTATAACACTTTTATCTGGAAGGGCCTTGACCTTATTCCATCTCTCCTTTGGCGGCTGGGGAGATTTTAATCCTCCCCCCCTCCCCCTTCAACCACCTTTGCACCCGAGTTTATTTATTTAGAAAAAAAATAGCGGCGCTCGGGAATGTAATTTCCGAGCAGGAGGAAGGCATTCCATTTTTTTTCTCGAGTTGAAAGTTGGCTTTGGAGAAGCATTCTCGAGAACGCGTCCGCGGTTGGGTGCTGCCAGAAAAAACATCTCGAAAATTCGTGGATGGCTTCTCATCAAAAGCTTTGTCGAATATTATGTGAGGAATTCAAGGCTGTCCTCATTTAATCTGGTAACAATTACAATGGTTTGAAGTGATTAATCGTAAGGACACTTTTGAATATTTTTAATCAGATTAAGGTCATTAAGTACTTATGTGCGTGTATGCATACGCAGATACGCTGTTGATTACATGAATACCTTCAGAAAAACACACTCGTGTGTAATATACACATTCATATTTATAAAAAATACACACATGCATATATATGGAAAAAGATATACATGTATGTACATATATATTTATGTGTTTAACACACTTACATAACATAAATATACACACATACTATACATACATAAATTTTACCTTTCTTACGCATATGCATAAATACTACTTTCTTTGCTCTGTGTTCTATACTGTGTTCACGTTGAATTAGTTAAATAATATAATTTAAACCATTAAACCTAGAGAGGTGGCATTCCTTTAATCATTGATCTGTTAACTATTCATTATCATACACTATTAGAATTCTCCGTGATTCCTCATGACCTGTATGAACTCAGTTATGGATTTGCTGTGTAACTTCAGCATATTGCTTCCAATCGCAAATACAATTTAATCTTTTTTAAAAATCAATTGCCTTGTTCAAGCTGTCTTGAAAATGTTCTTTGTCCTTCATTGTTGTCATCATCATATATTTTAAAGTACGCTGTCTCCTATCCTTAGAGTATATATTTGGGGGCTTTCACGAGTGTTAGAAGATTTTATTTTTTATATTAATATAAAGATTTATGATATTTTACTAAAAAAATCAGATTATAGATATCTTTTAAGAAAATCCGTTAAAGTGAATGAATTCCGCTGTGAATCAGCATATTTGCCCAAAAATACACTCTCTGGAGGTGAGTGTGTTCTTGGGAACGCGACTATTTTTTGAACAGCATTCCTTAAAAAGCGTTACTAAAAATTTCAATTCAAGGTTTAGTTGAGATGATTTTCATAACCAAAGCGATCACCAATGGAGGCCTGCTGTTACAAGAATATTTGGGTATATTTTATAAATAGATAAATATCAATAATATGTATAATAAAAAATATAAATACGATCTTGTGCTTTCCCGGCAAATTGCTGTGGAAAAGGCCACTCGGGTCTACCACCTGGTCGGTTCCTGCATCGATGACGCCAACGTTTCGAAAGACGAGTTTTTTACCATACTCAGGGCTGATAATGAGGTTACATATGGTACATTGATCATCACCGGCCCAGAGGATGGAAAACGACTCGTTTTCCGAAACTTTGACGTCATCGATGGAGGAACTGAGGTGGTGGAAGACCTGAGTAGAACTTTCCACAGTATAGAAATATGGTTAAAATATTCATGGTCTGGAAGAGTTATACATTATTTTTGTCGCAATATAGATATGTATATTAAAATGAAAATCTGTATAACTTTTTTTCAATACGAAATTTCCTATTGAACTCAATAATTCACATCAATTTTTAAAACTCTAATCAGAGAGAATTCGAATTGTTCTTTAGAAAAAATCGTTGGAATGTTACTAAAATAATACGGGGTGGAGTTGACACATACTAAGCCCTAAGATTAGCAAAACGTACAAAACATGGAATGATACAAGTCATGTTCCCTTCAAATAGTAGCTAGAACTAAAAATAATCGAATATTCTTATATATGTTTTAGGGATTCACTTATTTGAATAATAATTAATTCTCTCCTGAAGTACGTATACTGTTATTTAAAATTTAAACTAATTTAAAATTTTAAAAACTCCAAAATTATGAAAAACTTCAAATAAATTTTATTGTCAGTAGTCTTTACCATTAGAGCAGCTTGATAGGCGAAGATCAAACTTACTTAGCACCAAGTTCTACGGCATGAGAAGTTGGCCCACTCCGCAAATTATGCCTAAATTTTACCTATGAAAAGTGGTAAATTATATCCCCCGAAGGTAGTCCATTACTTTAAAGCCTTGCACCGCATCGATTATTCTCGAAAACCACGGATAGCAACAAGTCTGAATAATGAAATACAGTTTTACGGAGAGATGGAGATAACAACTCGACACGACTGCTTCAATTTGGAAAACTTAATGCCAGCGTAAGCAATTGCTCCGGTTGAAAACGGCTTCTGGGATGTGTCCACGGTCTTCGCACGCTCAGCGCCACTCCGTAAATCTTATGCCGCTTCATCTGCAAAACCTGCTTTCTAAAACAGTGGTAAAGTAGCCACTTAACGTGCTTCATGCCATTTATTCTTTGATACTTATTTTTCTATTAATTCTTAAGCATTAAAATTAGACTTACGAATCAAATTAACAACCACAAATACGACTGAATTTCCCATGAGATCATTCGTTATATCTTCCGACCTTCGTTATAATAAGGATTCACTTGAATTAAAATAATAAGAATATACTATAGATAGCACTCCGAGGTTGTGCATATGGCTCTTATTTCTATTTAGTATCGGACGCACTATGATATCAGAAAGCGTACAATGTTGATTCCATGTATAATGAACTTAATACTTGAATAATTCAAAACTAATGTATTGTAAATTAAACGCAATGCATCAGAACAAATCTGCAGGTAACACCTTTTTTTTTCTTTAATACACCTTTTAAAAATTGTCGATAGTGCTAATAAATTCATTTGGATGTATCTCCTAGACCAATGTTAGTATTAAACCAACTTAGATTTTTATTCATTGAAAAATCTTAAAATTGGTTAAATAAAATAACAAAACATGTTCGGGTGTCCCTAGGCTTCCTTTTTAAACAACTTGTTTCTCCAAAGTATAGGTTTGCTAAAAATGCGCGACAAATTTTGAAAAATATTACCATCAGGTGATTAGGCCACCTCCTGATGAAGCTTTCATAACAGAAACTGTTTGTGAAGGAAATTAATCATCCCAGAGATGATAAAAATGCACTATAATAAATAAATAGTATAGCTACCTATTTATACATACAAATGTTTATATCTTTCTTTAAGATATTGTACTCGTGTATAGGATATTTTTCATATCTTCAGTGCTAGCTACAGAATAACATTTTTTCATATCACCGTGATTTAATTTCTACTTCATCGCCTTTGACCATATTAGATAATTAGCCAGGAAAAGCAATCAATAATTACTCTTTACCTTTCTTTATTTATTTGAAAGTTACCTACATAAAACAGAGACCCCAGGAAGTGGTTGAACATTAGTTTATTTCTGTCATGATCCTTAGGTCACAACTGTAGTAACTGTGTTTTTTATTTTCTGAAGGATACCTCTATTTTTTAGCACAACCAAATTAATTGTATTTAATTTAAAATATAATCATTAAAATAAGTTTTTACTTACTTAAATTGGAATTAATACTATTTTTGTCCTCTCCATAATCAAATTGGTGAACAACTCGACTCTATATCGAATTCGGCATTTTGTTTAAAGATGGGAATAATTTTGATTAGAATATTAGTTTTATTTACAATGCAATTAATATATAGTGACCAGGTATCACCCTTTCTTATTCTTATCTTTTGCAATCAGCCATTCTAGTTACAGTTATCTTTCGTATGCGGTTTATCATGGTTACTCGTATCTAGCTTGCGGGGCCTTGTATCACATTTGAAGGCTCTATTTAACTTACAGTAAAGAATACGCGCATTCTCATATAAATTATTACAATTTTCTTTTCCTTTTTACCGATGGATGTGTAACTAGAACATGTTAACTGTTCAATGCTTATAATAGCTCTATCATATCATTATTAGTATTTGTCTTTTGTTGAACAGGAATGAAATATGTTGATTCAATTAAATACAGATTTTCATATTTACACCATTATTCTAACAAAATCCATACGTCTCTTTCGTTAGCACTAAAAATAAATCAAAGTCTCAGTAAATAACCTTCCAAAATCATATCTGCGATGCCTATATGTTCATGTAAATAAAACCAATCATTTTTAACTCAGCTACAGTTTGAGTGTACCAAAGACCTGCAATGCAGACGGTTGGGATTGAAGTAAACATTTTCAGCGGATGAGAAATTTAACAAGCACAGGTGCATGTATGTTTACAGGAATGTATTAGAATGAGGAATTGGCTTCTTATAATCTATTCTCTTATATATTTATTCTGCAATTTGATAAGGAATTTTGCTCACAAGAAACGGCCTTTTCAAGGATTCCTCTGGTTCCTCATGGTTTTAATGCGTCTAATCTTGATTAAATGCATTAGAATAATCACTTTCTAGCTTTCCCTGGGTGCCATTGAGACAATTCTGGAATGATATGACATTTTTAAAAGAGTTATTACCGCATTTACAGGGTCTTCTACTCCTAAAAATCCATTTATACGGTTTGAAAAGGTTTTGACTCAGAAAATTTCAGAAAAAATGTCTTGTATCTTCGTTAGATCGGAAAATTTTCAGACCACCCTTGTATATGTAATTATGTTTTGCTTTGCCGAAAACGTTATCTCATTAAAAAAACGCTTATTCCTACTGATCTAATTGGAAAAATACACGTTTCCACGACTCATTATGCAAGATATAGTAGTCGTGAAAGAGATAGTTTTGGGTTCTTTGTTACGATTTTGTATTATTCAATCAAGGAAGTTCTTCGTTTCTCATTTATACCCTATGGAGAATAAGCTGCAGACTATGACCAAACTAACTCATGTGGCAATGCGCCGGGACGTGGAGAGAAGGAAAAAAATGATTGTGGACTCTCAAACCGAATTTGTAAGCAGAGCTCATTCAAAGGGGCGAATTTAAAAAAATGGACGGCGTTCAAAGGGAAATAGAACCGGAATGCAAAGCACCGTGGGAGCATGGAAGAAATATTATTCGTCGCATTCGGTAGCAATCCATGGGCGAGGGCATATAAGGGAGGGGACGACCTTTATTAAAGGAGAAGGCAACTTTAGCGGTCGAGCGGGGTCGTTAATTAAGCATCCGGTCGCAGATGGCGCCCCATGTACGGAATACCTAGAGTCTCTCTAGGAAGAATTTGGTCAATGTTGGGTCGATTTCCGATTGTCTCCGCCCCTTTAGACGTAATTTGGAAATTAGCTTAATTGGCGCCTTTATTAACTTTAAAATAATTTGCTGTAATTACATATTTCTCAATTTAAATGATTTTATTCATTAATAAAATGAGTTGGTCATTGTGTATACATCTAAAAATCTTTGGTATGCAAGCAGGAGGAATAGGGCATTAAAATTTAGTGCACGGGTAGCTTTTGGGTGAAAACGGACGGAAAAAATCCGACACCCAATTGAGGTCTATCACAGCCTGTGAGGGCTAAAGGAAACTACGCTTAAATACAGCTGTAATGGCAGGAGAAAACTTCATACTTCAGACTCTTAAGTGTATAAAACTTAAATAGTAACGTGGAATCAAAAGGTTATGTTGTGCTAGAAGCAGTTAATTCCTTGAATTACTTCATCATGCAATAGTTTCTTAAATTTCTTATTGAAGTGCTACTTGCAAAGAAGAATATTTTTCTGTCATTATATGTATGGACTACTTAAGTTCACTTTAAATCTTTGGAAACTTTTCGTTTCAAAAACATCTAAGTTGAAAATAAAATTCAACATAATGGTTTTTGTTTAAATCTTGTATGGTATGTTTTTTCCAAAAAAAACAATTAATAAATATACATATTATCATTATTTTGCTTTATATCATATTGCTCAATCGATTAAGAAACATCAACGGAGAACACAAAGGAAAAAATTCAACTTCCTGCAAAACCTTTTTTTTCAAATACCTGCGATTGCAACACAGCCAAAGATGAGTGAGGAAATTGAATTAAGATAGCTTTGAAAATACCTCAGAACATTTGATCAGTTGCCAAAGCATAAGGTAACTAGTACACACGGTACTGAAAATTTAAAAATAAATACTGAATTGCAGTTAGTGTTAGAGGACTTATTTACATGTTATTTACTTTGAACACGTTATTTAACTTTAATGAGGACGAACCTAATAAATAAACTGTAACTTCCTAATTGTTCATAAAGAGTATATTTTCCAAGAATTTTCATCAATATAGCTTAAAATTACTGAATTGAAAATGCTCTTAAAATTAATTTCATCAAAAATATTCTTCATTTCTACATTTATATTGTGTGCTACTTATAGTTTTACATGGCGTAAAACCACTCCTATTTCATAGAGTACCGTATTCCAAAATTTATAAAATCCTAAGGACACTATTAACAAGTAAGTAAACAATACATGGTTGGTAGCAATTACAGAAAGTGGATAATTTAGAAAAATGATTAATCTCTTCAAATTTCTGTAATCTGACAATGACCATTCAATTAAAGCTCGTGTGCACTCTTATAACAACATTTTTATTCACAAATAATAGGTGGCATGTTGTACCGACATCCGATTGCGACTAAAAATTCAGTTGATTTGACCAACCTCTTAACTGAAGGACCCTAGGAATGATGGGGAGGGAAGAGTCAGAAGAAGAGTCAGTGAGGGGGAGGAGGTTATAGTCCCCTCTGGCTTACGTCTGGAGTGGGGGAGTGTGAAGGGTGCGGGAGACGGGGTGTGGCGTGGCGGGGTGTCTGGGGCGGGCGTGTGGGGTGTTGTGCCGTTGCACTCCAGGCGGCGTCGCAAATGTGTGGGCGATGGAAAGGGGGAGGTCATGGAGTAGTTGTCTTTGTTTCCTTCCTTCCTGTGTGACCGTAAGATATATATATATATATATATATATATATATATATATATATATATATATGTGTGTGTGTGTGTGTGTGTGTGTGTGTGTGTGTGTGAGGAAATGGGGAGAGTTGGGGAAGGGGGGTAAAATGAGGCTTTTGGCCAGTTTACGCCGAATACTCGGCGGAAACGTTTCAGCGATGCTGAACAAGCTACGGCTCTGGTTGTTTCCACTGGGTGACAGAATGGATTTGGTCCTTTCCTTCTTCCACTGCATGTTAACCCACAATTCGTCACACGGGCGTGCTTTCGGTAGGACGCTAAAGAAAGAAATATGTCAAAATATCAGTAATGCTTAACTTCTAGCTCATTTGTGTTCATTCATTATATCTAGAAACAATCATCATACTGAAAATTTTTCTATAGAATAATTGTTTTTATCTTGTTTAAAGAAGGAATTTCATTAAAATTTCATTTTTTTAAAACTTTTATTTGCTGAATAAAGATCATAATTTTTAAGATTATTCCCTTGAATCGGTCAGCATGGCCACAAATGTATGGGAACCATCGTTACTGTTATAAATTTGCTTATGTTAACCATATTTTTAAGATGGAGTGGGTTTTAGTCAATTTTTCTTACTAATGAAAAATAATTCGATCAAATTTTTGTTTTAAATATAAAATAACCAAAGTTTTCAAATCGGTTATAGATTTTACAAAATATGTTCTCTCGTTAAAATCACGTAATAAGTAATTCGTTAGTTTTAAATCTTTTTCCAAAGTAAAAAGAAAGGAATGGTTTTTTAACGGGTTAATTACCGAAAAAAGCCGACATTTGAAGCGACTTATTTGTTGTGAAACATTTAAAAATTAATACAAAACCTTTTTAATATCAATAAAAGCTATTCGTAAAATGTGATATGGTTATTCGTTAAATATGGTAGATATTATCGTCCTCTCTGACTATCAGGTCTAATATTCATTTGATGTAGCTCTCCATTCAATTTTTCCTCGATTATTCTCTTCATGCACACTTATTTGTGTGACTTTCTCTGACGTCTGCTCTTATTTGCTTCTAGCTTCTCTTCCAAAAGTCTACAGTCTAGCAGTGTCTGCAGTACACGTTTTCCTGGGTGATAGTTGGATCACGTCTGGAAATTTGTCCGATAAAATATCCCTTCTTTTTTCCATGTTTTTATTTGGCTTCTTTACTCTCGTATTCTTTTTACGGTCTATAAACCATTTCGCTTCCAAAATTCGTCCATTTCATCATAAAACTTCTCTTGTGGTATCACCTTTCCAATACTAACAAAACTTTTTCTTTAATATTTTTGTCTATGCTTCTGTCATAGAGAAACATGCCTCGGAAATCTGAAATATAGATATGTGTCATGGCTACTATCCTCTTATAATCTCCAGTTTAATATCTGTAAGATCAAAGTGAGTATGTAAAATAAACAATATATAGCAATACGTTGTAGGAGATGAATCGGTCCGAAAGAAAAAGATGTTCAAGTGGAACGCATCGGTCGATAATGTGGAAAATTCCTTTTATTTTGAATATATAACGTATGTGTATCTGATGTTCAAGTTTCTTAATTATGCTACATCCACATCAATTACGAGTTTTCCCTTACCACTTTAATTCAGTTAAGTTCACTGTGAATAATTGTCAAATAAAATATCACGGAAGAACTATGGAGAAAGGGAAAGCAATAACGCTACCGTAAACGTCGTCGTTTATTCGATAAGGAATTACTGCTCTAAAGCACGGAAGACCCCTTTTATTTACCCTCCGTCTATGCACACTACGCTTTTGAACGGGAGTGTTTACTAAGAGGGAAGAGAAATCGTGAGGGTTGAAACCAAAATACTTTTGCACGCCACGGTGCATTTGAATTGGTAACTAGCATCTCATAAACTGACTGTATATCCAACGCAGTTAATCTCTTTACCTCTTCAGATTTAATTGTCTTTCAGCACACGAAAAATCGATCAAGAAATTATTAATTCAACGCGTTTGCTTCGATGTACTTTAATTATACTTATGCCATAACAATAATCCACATATGTAGCAAATTAATAATATCCATTGATAATAATGTAAACAATTATAACCCACAACTTTAAATGAAAACTGAGTAAACATACAAACGAGATAAATATTTGGTACATTCGTAAGACTAATTTTTTTACCCGCAGTTAAGGCTATCCTGGAGTTAAAAGCAAATTTCAGAAACTTAAAAAAATGAGGACATTATTTATGAAATTATTTTAAGGTAATTCACAAAGGTAATTGAGTGTTTGATGAACTTTTGGGTGCTGTAGTTTTAGAACACGGCCTTATTTTGAAGCAAAAATGCTTTGTCAGCTGTCTTCTCCAGATTTCCGAGGGATATGGTAAAGGTTGTATATATATAACTGGCAAGTATACAAAGATTAGGTATATACCAACATGTAACACCTGTTTGTTCGCCACTAAACTTAAACTATATTATATATTATATACTTAAAGCAGAACTAACAAAAAATGAAAAGATATATAGATATACATATATCGCGTTTTTCTGGGAAATATATCAAATACTTTTAGATTCTATTAACTGAGACAAAAACTACTTTTAATAATTACATTTCGGAAAGTTTACGCTTTCGGCCTTCTTCGGGTCAGACGGAGTCCGGAGGCTTATGCAACTAAATACCCCGATTTTTTGGCCAGGAGATGGCGTTAGGGAGTTGTTTCACCTACCGAGGGAGAAATAGACAACATACATATGTATATAGTTATACCATAAAGTATGGTATATATGTAATATATACCATATAATGGTATATATATAATATTTATGGTAATATATATATGTATATTACCATAAAAATGGTAAACAACCCGAAGGTTTGGCAGGTGATGATAGAGTTTACCCTGTACCCAAACCAGCGGCGTGTGAAATTCACACATCACAGTAGAGGGGCAATTCCTTACCATGTGCCAGTTATGGTTTCCAAGGAAGATCTGGTACCCAAGAAATCACGGAGTGATTGGGTGGAGTTGGAGGGACCCAGAGAGGTGAACCCGAGCCCTCCGGTCGGTAGTCCAACACTCTACCCCTGGACTACCGCGACCCCTACACACGCACACACATATATACCTGTATATATCTTGAACTAACATTTTTCACAGCACGATGTTTTTGTTTACAACTCTCCACAACTAATACAATTAATGTCGGAGTTCACTGAGAAACTCGCAAAATACCATTCGACTACTCTTATTCCTGTGGAGAAAAATAGAGACGATTGCGAAGGATGGAAGATGGAGATGGAGGAGTGGGGATGACTTGGAGGGGTAGACAGATGAGAAGGTTGGACATTAAGGTCGTTGAAGTGAAGGGAGGAGAAGGACGGGATTTCTGGGGGAACAGGAGGAGGCGGAGACAGTGAGAGAGGGGAAGGGGTGACCAAGGGGGGGGATCACCACACCGGATTGGGCGTCGCTTGTTTGCGGTCTCGACGAGGAATTCTCGCTATCAAGCCTTAAGCGGCGAACTGGCGGATATGTATTGCCCTTCGCCTTAAATGGGATATTTGGGAGCGTGGCCAAGGTGGCGTTTTGAGAGCGTCCTCTCTTCTTGGTTCCTTATTCCCCTCACGCCATCTCAGAAAGGGAATCTCACCCACGTTCTCCCGCCCCCCTCTGACTGCTACAACCCACCCATAGCCCCTCACTTGGCCAAATCTCCAATTGCTTCCATCGAGAGGATGCTGTGACGGTGGTAGTCAACCGCCAGTGTGACTTACGTCGTCACATGGTACTTGGGTGACTGGAGTGTCTTACTCACGGCGACTGTTTTAAAACCAAGTGATAAATTCACGCAGCCATGATATCTGCCAGCGTCAGTAGCTCGTGCTGTGAAACAATTGATTGTTAAATGTCAAAATAAACAACTGTAGACATGTCAATATGAAGAACTGAATTTGTAAACATCAGATGGATCAGGATAAATTATTGCTATTTTTGGCGTGGATATTTGGGCAGAATGAAGGAATAGAAACGCTCAAAATAAGTGCATCTTACATAGTAAAAAGAATGAAAATGTACAGAGGAGATGGACCGTGCCCTTCAGCAGACTGCGTATTGTTCGTTCTTACTTCTTAAGGAAGGGCAGCAACACTCCTTTCTCGTGGGTAATTATGACAGGTGTTTTGAGGCGTCACATAGTTTTAAGTCTTCGCAAGGGTGTTAAGAACCTCTCATTCCCTCAGTAAACAAATCAATACTTTTCTGTTATTAATTACGAAATTCGTTTAAAAAATTATGAATATTGTGATTTCACATGCTACTTTGTTGATATTGTAATCACATTCTTGATCTAGTGCTGAAAATTACCCCTTTTTGTAGGTAAATTAGGAATTATAGAAGAATTGCCGAAGACATATTGTAATTTGAATGAATTTTTGTTTAACACAACTATAAGATTACTTTTGATCAAAATAAGTTTTCCATTCGAATTGGAGAATTTCATGAGCTGTTCTCTGCTCAATTGTACTTGTTAAACTAGTGTATGACCCAAAACGTATTTTATTTTTTAAATAAAATATTAATTAAATTTAAAGTAAATACGGAAAGAAACAATTGAACCTAAGCGTTATTACGTTAAAAATATAAAGTATATTAAAAGATACTAAAATAATGGGAATAATACATTAAATGTAAAGAGTCAAAAATTGAGTTTAATTTTCCGCAATAGATTTATTTCCGACAGGTAACTCAGCGTTCATTTTGTAACAGGTAGTAGTCATATATAATATTTGTTCTCATGTATCCCATGCTTTGCGTTTGAAAATTTTTGCCTGAGTTTTCTCTTTCTCACATTTGGGTACATGTTTAATAGAAAAAAAATACCGAATAATACCATTTTATGATGTCATCGGGATAGGATAATAAGAATGCCTGAAAATTAGGAAATATCACACTGCAATATACATCTCGATGTTAAATAAATCGTGTAATTTATTGAGCTTCACCAAATCAAGCCTGAAAATCATCACGCTATGCAACTATTTTTGAAACACGTTCCTTATTATGTAATGTTTAACTCCTAACCTTCATATTGGCTTTCATCATGTAGAGGAAATATATATACCCTCTCACTTTCATGCACTTCTTAAGGGAAATAGTTTTAAAGTAAATTTTCGTAATGGAAATTACGAAATGCTTAATGAATACACATTGTGGAAACATTTCGATTGGCAACTATTTAATAGTTAGGATTTTTTCTCCTGATAATGTATGTAAACATTCTTGTGAAGGATATATAAAAAATTGTGGATAAATATAGAGATAAAATTGAAACGAATTTGATGTGAACATAAAATAGTTATCTATAGAATTGATTCTAATTTTATTTGTTTGAAATTCTTTCCTAAAAATTCAAACATTTACGAAACTTCTCCACCAAATAGAGCAAATTTATAAAAATAGTTTTTCATCTTAAGACCCTTAAAATGTGAAAGATATTATTTAAAAGATATCAATAAAAATTCTCAGAATTATGGGGTCTCTAATAATGTTTGATGGTCGAGTCTTGAAAGGCCATATAACATATATGCATTACAATAGCCTTATTGTGACGGGTGTTTACGGCGCTGAGTTTGAATGAATCTAACATGTTGCTTTCTCTTGAGTTTTTCTCTTCCCATTGCATAAAAAAGGACCCGCCCATTTTATCATCCTTTGCTTCGCATTCAATCTTTCGCTCACTGCCTCTTTGGTCTTAAATCATTTTTCACAACAGGCCGTCCGCATTTTCGACAAAATATCCATCCTTTTTTATTTCTTTGGTTCAACCAGATAGTGCTTCTATTAAAGGATTGCGCTGATGTTAATTTTATAGCGAAATCAGATGGGACCTTCGCTTATGCATGGAAACATACTTCTTAAGATTTTATTTTTATTTTGACCACGTTGACCTTAACAACTTAGTGAAAAACTTTATTATGTTAATATTATCTTATTTTTTAGTTTAAAAATTAAGTTTCCATGTGGAATTTTACAGAACTGCGTAAAAATGTAACTTAAAGATGATTGTAATGATTGATTAATTTTTAAGACTTAAATGTATTTGTACAAACTTAAAAAATTAGTTAATGCATTTGACCAATAAGCTCATTAATATGCTGGTAGAGCACTAACTTCAGGGTATCCAAGTAGTTGAACTCACACTGAAATTTATAATTTAGCGGTGGAGGGGAAACCACTTCCAAAATTGCGTTACTTTTAGATATTTGTGACTATTCTAAATTTATTTGATTCTATATTCTCAGTGAAACTTTTAAATCACTTTAGAAGAACTTGTGCCGAATTTTAGGATGAAGCTGAATGAGCAGAAGCAACGAAATCTGATCCTTTGCTTATATAGTACATCATATAAAATGGCGGGTATGGGTAATTCAGTTTGATAACTTCTCAGATCAGGGTTCAGCTCATATTTCAGCATAAACTTTACCCAGAGAAGCCCATTACCGGAAAATAAATTATTTTCAGAAACAAAATTCAACTTTGTGGCCATTGATTTTATTCCCGCTACGCAAAGAACGCAGTTAAAACAGATATACATATTTATAAGTGCGTTTTTAATTGAAGTATTTTTGCAGTTGATAAAAATGAAATTGATCAATTTTGATAATAGTCTACTAATGAAAAATAAGCCATATAAGTAACATACCCTTGAAAGGCGTCCTTCAACTCGTCACGTCGAGGATTTTCATCTAGCTTGTCCTTGGGTACATAGAGCGTAAAACTTGGCTTGATCAATATTTACAGCCTCAGTCGAAGAGAGAGGAGGGTAAAGTGAAGCCAAAAGTTGATGATTGGAGAGAAGTGGATATGGGTATTGGAAAGAGATTGAAGTGGTGTTTGGTGATGTGGCGAATATTTTCAAGGTTATCCTACTTTCTGCAATAATGCAACAATCTGTTTATCTTTAACGGAACTCAGGATTACGCTCAAAATATAGGCAGAACAAACAAACTTGAAGATAATTGGCCAAATATATTAAAATGTAAAGTCAGACCAGGTGATTGCTTACGATCAAAATCTTCAAGCTTTCAATATTAAACAACAAAAGATATATTTTCAGTTTACCTTCTTTAAATTTATTATCAAGTTTTAAATATAAATCCCACATGCTTGGTTCAATGTAATGTTCTTCATGGACTTAAACCAGATGCATTTGAAATGCTAAAGAGACAACTAGAGGGATGCTAATACGTTTTATGTACCATATGGTTGCATTCCATGTTTAATTCTACAGATGCAACCCCCGCTTTCGGAGATTATGCTTGGGCTGTTTTTGAAGGATCGTTAAAATGTTATCCAACTTATTTTCGGGGACCTCCATCATGTCAAATTACAGATATCTTAAAAACCTTGCTAATGTATGTTCACTCTCACCATAAGTAATTTAAGAATTGAAATTCCAAAACGATTTCTACTATATTATAAGTAAGTTTTACGAAATTCGATTGATGATTGCTAAAGTCCTGAAAAAGATCATATACAAGTATTTCTGTTTTAATAATTGGATTGTGAAAATATTAAGGTGATTTTTGTTCGGAGTTCATGGTAATCGATGAAATATCAATAATGAAGATGCACTATTTATTTTATAAAATACCAATGAAATAAAGTGCGTCCGGCAAGAAAAGAGAAATAGATCAATTTAACGACTAAATATAACAGAAAAAACCTAAATTTCTTGAATATCGATTTTTAGATCCTAATTACAAATATGTCATCTTCAGAAAGATTCACCGACTAATAGAAGTAATGATTTGGAAAATGGGCTTGTTATATTTACATGTGAATATTTATCAAACAATCTCCAATCCCCAGTGATTTTTTCAAGGCTTAATTCCGGGAGCTGCGTATTCAGTGACTCTATGAAAAAGCTGAGTTTTGAACTCCGACTTCAAAATTACTTGAGATCGGTTGTAAGCGTAACAAAATTCGCATTCACAAATTCCGATTCTTTTCCGAAATCGGTCTTGAGTGGTGTAAAATTTCCCTTGACTCTTAAAGCACGACACCCGTCGGGGGAAATATGACATTTTCAGAGTTGTTCCGAGATAATTCATGGCATGACTTTGCCTCATTTATAGTATATGCAATTCATAAAGATACAACGCGAATTACAAACGCTTTTTCCTAGTTAGTCTGCAGAGGGCTAGTGTTAGTGTTGAGATATGATTTAAGCCCTTTTTCAGAGCTGAGTCAGTAGAGAGGAAATAAGGCCTCCGATTACAGGGTTGATTAGATCCTAATACACGAAGGAATATGCAGTATATGGAACGATGTCGGAAGATGTCATCACTTATTCATATTCTATTATTATTCATATTATTCTTATTCATATTTTATCTCGGGCGAATACCCATAGTTAAAGAAAATTTAATCCATAATGAAGATTTCTAGCCAATTATTTTTTAAAGTGTGCGTTAACTGACTATCGTTGATATTTTTTAGAAAGCATTTTCCTTCATGTTTACCACAAGGGTAAATCAAGAGTCTAAAATTATTTTTCATAATCGCTAGTTTGACTTGTCTTTCCGGGGTATACCATGTTCAAACTCTCTTGGAGCAGAGTTTTTTATAAATATTTTGTTAATACTTAAGATGTTTTACGCAAAATACCTGAGAACTTCCTGTAAAGTCGCATAATTTAATTAAATCCCTTTCCTATTTGAAGGTTTTACGCTTGAGAGTTATTTTGCCCCCCTGAGATTATATTTTACGCGAAACTGGTGTGACATGCGGTTTGCATACGTGCAAGGATAGTTGCCGTAACGGACGAAAGGTTAACATGAAGCATGCGACTAGTTTTAGTTGTTCAGTTTACTGGTCTTGAGTTCTCAAATAGGATTCGTTTCTCAAGCTTTAAGCACTACCCTGTTTCCTGCTTATGTTTCATTTCTTAATATTTTCTTGCGCTGATTTCCCTGCCTTCTGTTGTTCTTTTCATCATAGTCTAACAATAGGTGCTTATAAATACAGGATGGCACAGGATATACAGGACCTGTACATCGGATTTATTCCCTATTATTTTTAGGTTTCTTCCGTACGCTTTTTTTTTCACAAAGTCTTCAAAGTACTTTTTCATCTGCTACTCTATTTCTTTCATTGTAAATTCGTAAATTCTAAGAATAAAATATCTCTGATGTTGGTATCTTTCCGTTCTCACAGTGGCACGACAGTAAAATTGGTACGTGCATATTATATTTGACCTGGTATTCATTTTATATTTTACCTATTCCATCGAATTGCTTTCATGTCGTACACATGAAATTCCAAGTAACTCGATGAGTCTACAACGGAAAAATCTTACTCTAGAACCAAGTACGTTATAATTTTTAGAATTTTGTAGTCAATTTTTGTCATGCTCTTTATTACATGTGCGAATTGACTGACTAATTATTTGAGTTTTCCAAACTGTTTTCCCTTTATCTTTTATGTGTGGGGAAGATTTCAATCCTTAATGAATCCCTTAGGTTTTTTAATTTAAATATTACATGTAGGACGTAGTACACCCTCAGAATATTTCTTCAAAGTTTGTACATTTCAGATGTAGTGATTTTTTGTTGGGTATACCAATGAATACTTCAATCCACAGAAAAACAAGTTTTGAGAATGTAATATCCTTTTTCTGCGCCATTACTAATATTTTTGTATTTGAATATTATTATGTGGATACCTTCCCATAGTAAATATGCTTAAAATTATCTTTTCCATCTGTCTGCGCTGTCATTAATTAAAAAAAAATATTCCGCCGGTACTATTCAGAACTAAAATGGAGTTAGCCGTAATTTTTTAAATCTATTATCTCAAAGTTCTATGAGCTGTTTCCCATTTCCCTCAAGCAAACTTCTGATACACCTTTTTCATATATTGTATGCAATATTTTCTGGATTTCCACCCATTTAAATTGATTTCAACGATCACTAGCTTGTAAAAATCTGTCTTTCTTTGATTCTTTAATATCTTTAATTTTCCTTCTCCAATGAAAGATCAAAATGTCTGCGACATGTGTTTGCTCTTCAGCTTTCTCTGGCAAAAGATTTTATCATATATATTTTTCATACCCTGACGTATTTGATCGATCCAATGTGACTTTTATTAAGTATTTACAAAATTACATTTACAACCAGATCCTTGATTATTTCCCACTGCCTTACTAAATTCTTATATTTTCTTCAGTCTTTTGGATTTATATCGAACCTATGGAAGTGTCAATTTCTAGGGTCTGCCGAGATATGCGAAGGATATCATTATTTATTGATATCTTCCATATATTGTAGCTTGATTTGATAACGGAAACTCTAATTCCTGGATTTGTGTTCATATTTTTTTGAGTGATTTTCTTACTCACACGTTTCGAAACTAAGTAATAGCCACAACCGACTTTCCTTGTTCGAAGGACACCATTAGTTCTTTTCCTCAATCGATTGCGCAGCCGATACATTCATAGAGCTTTTTCTTTTAGCTCTTCTTTGACCTTCCAACCTCTCAAGGTAATTAGGCTTCTTTCTCATTTCGCATTTAACATAGCTTCAACTATGCCATAATGCATAAGAAGATCTCATTTCATCTTTCCTATACAGCATTGTACTATCTCTGGAATTTCAACTTTGGATCATAAGTATTGCAAATTTCGGTTTGATTACCATACCTATATAAACATAAATATTATCTTGCAGGAAGTTTCCACATGGACAACAATCAACAGAGCATTTTTTGCCACTCTGTGGCAAAAATTTATTTCGCAAGTATATTTATACTTATAATCTCTTTTCTATTCTAAGCTACATAATAACTATCAATTTCTACTGTTTGATAATAAGGTACTGCTTGCCGCTTTAAAAAGATTATCTGTTCAATCAAATTGGGTTCCTGCCGTCGTCCTTTTTCATCTAATTAATTATTCTCTATAAAACTTCAAGGTCTAGTTAAAAGGACACATTAAATAACTTCATTTTTATATGCACCAGCGCTGTCTTTCATAAAACCGTTAGTTTATAAAGAGATTGAAATGGTTACTAAATGAATATTTACATAATCGTTTCTTCGGACGTATCTTGTGAAGCAGATGTTAATTTGATTGCCAACCAAAATATATTTTCCTACATTCGTAACGACGAATACAAAAGCAAGTAATTATAAATGATATTAAATTAATGTACTTGAAAACATATCTCCTAAGATTACAGTTTAGAAATAAGATTTTATGTAATTATAATTCTGAAATTGAATTATGAAATTATGTCTAAAATTTGGAAATTTGAAATATTGATATTGAAATATTTGGAAAATTGAAACATTGGACGAAATTAATATCAATGAGTTACAACAAGCAGGTCAACTATGAGTCTATTTTTTACTCCTAAAAACGTTCGTCGAAAAAATTATTGTAGTAGTTTTTTCGGACCTTTCTTTAGGATTCATTTGCTGTACATTCCAATGTTACTTTATATTTTTGAAATACTGGTATTATTCTTTACTTTATGTGATTTCCAATACTGACATTAACAAATGGTCGGGAAAATAATTTTTTGCAGGAAATCAGTATAGAATTTGGGGTGTATTCCTATAAGTGTACGTTAAGGAATGTCTGTGAGCTAATAGGATTTCATCGCTCATTTTTTTTTAAACTTACGTGCAGTTAAAAAGTTAAAGCCGTTAAACAATTTTTCCAATTTTAAAGACAATATTGGAAAAATTAGGCTAGGGAGTAAAGAAAGGGTTCTTTCGAAAAATATAACTGGTAATATGCAAAAATATAGTCAAATACTGATTTGACATACATTTTCTTACGTTATAATATTTTCCTAAAGGATGAATTTATGTTCAAGAGCATTTATCATGAAAAAATATCTTAATTAGTTTCATTATGATATAGGAATAACGTAAAATATCACTCACATTTAAAGAATTAGAGAAGAAATTATACTCTTTGTAGAATGGTATATATTTATACAAAGGCAACGCTTCTAAATCTAATATGACTGTAAAGCCAAAGATGCTTACGTCCAAACACATTCAAATATCCTCCGTAGTTTTGAAAACGATTGGACGAGAGATGAGTCCTACCTACTTTTATTAACCCTTGTGCAGTGTCCCATCATTTTGAAATCGAGCCGATTCTCACGTTTTGCAAGTCCGCCATAAAACTGCCGATTTTTCAAAAGAACACAAATCCAACCCAAAGACAAAAAATGGTTAGGAGTTCAAAAAATAAAATGCGAAGGATGCTCGAGCGAGGAGTGATGCATCCTCCTTCCGAAATCCCTCCATGCAAGCATCCTCGGAAAATCGAATGATGGCGAGCTTTGGAACGAAGACATCGATTCGCCTCTCCTGTTAGTCACTCCCTCTTTCCATTCTTTCTCCGACCCACCCAGTCCTTGGGGAAACCTCAAGCGGTAGGAGCCGATCCGTGATTCTGATAGGGCACGCGTCATGCCTCCCCTTTGGTGCGTGGCACTACCGCGCCAGTCTCATACTCTCAGAGCCAATTCCTTCGGTATTTTCTTCCCGTACTACATACGTCCCATGTGACGCCGTGAAGGTGGAACTTCGAGCCGATGACACTTAAACTTAAAAAATTATGAGATATTATTCAGACGATTTTTTTGGATCGATACAAGAGTTAGGCGCAGTCATTTACTCTAAGGGAAAGACCTGTTTCCTTAATGAGTATGCTATTATGTTAAAAACTTCCGTATCTAAATCGTGTTCTGTGCTTCTGCAATTTCGGTTAAAAGAATAAAGAGACATTTGTAAATAATTAGGTTTTGTTGGCTATATAAATTACACGATTTCAACTAAATTATTTTTATAAAATAAACTAATGACTCCATTAAAAACCTAATTTCATAAAATTTACCGCATTCAAACGAAAACTTATTTTTTTAATGCAAACATAGATCCAGGAATATACGTATTTATCAACTATTGGACAGAAAGGAAGTTTAAAATAAAATCTGAGTAGTAATGGTGTAACCTTTTTGATAATCTATATATTTGATTCTACAAAAGGTTCTATTATTGCATTTATACAACAAAATAATTATGAGGTAGTGATACTATTACATCGGACACCAAATAAAAGTTATTAATATCCATACAAGCTGACAATTTCAGCCTAACAAACTCGTTTGATAAAGTGCAAAACGTCCAGCAGTGACTGGGTCATGAGGCCGACGTATTAACAGGGACTTGACCTAACCCAAAGGGTCGAACCTTATCACAAGGGCCAACAGCCAAAGAACCAACGTTACGCCTGGGCCACCGACAAAGCCTGGCCAATTTTACATCTATTGATCACTTTTTGCTAGCAACCTCAAAATGATTCAACGATACCAGGTAGTAATAAATTTTTCGGTGGACCCTATTAAGTGATATGTTTTCGCTGACTGAAATGATGACCTGTATGATATTCAATCCGTAGTTTAAGAGTGAGAAAATATTATTTTATACACTTACGATGTACAGTGCAGCGTCGATCCAATAATTTTTGAAAATTTAACTTAAAAAAAGAATCTTCAGTATAATGACTTTTGACAGCTTCCAACTAATACATAGGCAATTCTACGTTACAATAATGAAAGTGTATTATTTGGACTCTTTTATAATTAGTATATTACCCATATGAAGACCATAGATCTTCCGAAGACCTTTCCAAATTACGTAGTTAAACAAATTCTTACGGACATTTATTGGTAATTTATTGTTATTTTGTTGCAAATTTAATGCTTTTGTAAAGATTAAAGGTGGAAATCAAAATTTTGTTTGAAAAAGCACTTAAATTATGCGATATTAAAGAAATTTTGGCAAATAAAACCTATAACTATGTTCAAGTACGTCGGTATTACATACCACGTAAAAAATACTACATAATAAAATTACTTACTCATAAATAGACTCTGAAAACCAGTTCTAGAATGTTTATACTATGTAATAATATCTTTGTGCAACTTTAACTTACTGTTCCTACTTTTTTTGTACATCATTACTTTAGTTTCCGATATTTAACCAAAAATTTACCTTTATTATTATGAAAACTTTTTCTTCTGTAGTAACCTTACACTATGCATTATATACAGGTATGTACGTATTTGTTGTTGATGAAGTGTTATCCCTTGAACAGGTTTTTATGCTATGAGATATGCATAAGAACTTTTTGAATTAATTCTGCACTTGAAAATATTCCTCTGGGATCAAAACAAGCCTAGAATGAATTAATTGGATGATTGAATCTTAGGATTTATTGTAAAATAACTGCAACATATTCTATGGGCTTTTTAATACCCGCGGTCAATGAGAGAGATTATTGATACGTATGATATGATAAGTGGGTCGCGGTGGTATAGTGGGTAGAGCATTGGACTACTGACCGGAGGGTCCCGGGTTCGATTCCCGGGCAAGGCACTCTGGGCACCTGCAGCTCCACCCAAGCTAGTTGATCTTCCTGGGAAACCATAACCGGCACAGGGAAAGGAATTGGCCCCCATACCCTGATGTGTGAATATCCACACGCCGTCGGGCTTAGTGCATGGGTGAGCTCTATCATCACCTACTAAACCGACCTTCTGGTTGATTACTGTGTTTATGGTTTATATATGATAAAATTATCCGCTAATGTTTCAATGTATCTTGTAGTTAATTCATAGTCCTAATGTATGCAACAGCAAAGTACTTGTATTGTATTAAGTTAAAATAAATGTTGTTTAATATATTAAAAACCTATAATTTTTGTTAATTCAGAGAATTACAGGATATGTTGCAGGATATTACAGATTCAGGTATTACAGGATAATGATTGTCGTTCGCAGATTTTCATTGAAAAAGCAGATATTTTGCTGTATAAAAATTATTTGCCTTGGACCGGATTCGAAACCGGATCCCTTGATGCCAATGATCATGTAACTTAATGCAACATTTCAGAGTGTAAAAATCATTCCCCTTAGAATTATGGAGCTTACCTTTGAAAAATTATATGAATGAAGTTACATTTTTATTGATTGTTCCCAACTCTAAATAGTTACGTCAACCGAAATGAACAAAATGCGATGCAACGGAACTGAAATCACATTTCGTAGTCCTTACATTTTCATTATCTGTGGTGATATGGGATAACAGTCGTTGAATACCATACCACATCTCGTTTGGACCTTGCTGCGTCACAAATAGTGAACTATAAATAATGTTTTACGCTGGCCATCATTCATCCTGTCACTATCGGTTGCATAATTGTCAGTTGGAAGGATCCGCCATTGCAAAGAGGCGAGGCGAAGGCAAAGCTATGACCATGGGGAACGGGAAACATGGGACGAGGGAAAGGATAGCCGTGGAGTTTAAGCGGGAGGGGATATCTTTGCATGAGGAATGGGAAAGATGAAGACGGACTGGCGTGGGAGGGGCGGGGGGAGGAGGTGGAAGGCGACGTAAGAAGCATGGAAGCGATTCGGAGCACGTATTCTCATCGTGCACATCGTGCGGGAGGGCACGCATTCTTGGCTTCTCCCTCTATCTTAAGACTGCTTCTTTCTCTCACTCTCCACTCCTCGCTTTCCGTATCCCTCCTTGCCCTCCCCCTCTTTTCCCCTTTCTCTTTTATTTTTCCCACCGCCGCCCTCATCCCTCAGCCACGCCAATTTCTGAAAATACTCCCCAATACTACCTCCCCCCACTCGCCCTCGGTCTCCCGGAGTCCGCCACCCCACTCACTCCCGTCTCTCCGTGGTCTCCCAATCTCTTCCCTCCATCCAGCCTCTCCTGGACCCCGCAAAACCCTCCTCCCACCACCCCCTTCCTTCGTCCTGCGACCCCTTCATTACTTCTCCGCACATTCCACTCGACATATTTCTCTTCAAATCTACTCTCATCCCAACACGCGCGCGCTCATCCCATCGCCATGCCTTTGCCCTCATCCCCTCCCTCTTTCACTTCCACACCCACCCACTCTACCTCCCTCATCCCTCTCGCCATTCCTTTCTCTGAACACCCAATCTGTCTCCCACCCCATCTCCGTTTTCCCTCCCTTCCACACACCCCCTTTCCCGTCATTCCTAGCCCTCCCATTCTACCCGCTTCCACGTCACCGTCCCAACATCTCATCGTTTCTCTCCCCGCTACGCAATATACTAACCCTCGCCCCGATCTGCTCCCCTGCCCTCCTCCACGTGCAGTCTCCTCCGGCCTACTACTAGCTATCTCATCACCGCTCATCACGTGCTCTCTCTCTTTTCACAGAATCACCTTCCTCTTCCCATTTTCTTCCTCGTATTCTCCTTCTCATCATCCTCTTCAATTGTCTTCTAGCCTTCCCGCTTCCTCCAATCTTCTTATTCTGTCCTCTCTCATTCTGCTCTTCCCTCATTCGGTACCCCCGTCAGTATAGCATCTTCCTCAAGAAAAAAAAATCTCTCTTTACCCGAAAACTCCTCATTTTCCCCAGAATTCCATTCCCTGGGCCCTCTTATCTCTTTTATCTTCACCCTCGCTCACTCTCCTCCAACCCCCGTGGCCACACATCTTTGCTCTCATTACCCCTCCTCCTATTACTCCTCTTGTATTCGTGTCCTCCTCAGAGAAGGCATTTGTGTTTTTTTTTCGATCCTGGCTGGCCACAGTCCTATTTTTCCTACCCTGTCTGCTCATTTCATCTTATCTATATCCGAAACTAAGGTGTTCTCCAGCTCTCGACTGCACACTTCGTTTTAGGGATCTATTTCGAGTAACCGGAGTTAAACAGGCTTTGTGAACATTTATTACTCAGGATATTTTCTCCCAGTCTGTTCCCTGTTTATTGGGGAGCAGAAGAAATACCATTGCCGCACGGAACAAAGGCCCAAATTAGAGGTAACATTTGTATGAGTTTCACAGGGAAAAACAAAAATTTATCCTTGGCACTTTTTTCACAAAACAAAAAAAAAATTACAGCAAAATTTAAGCGTTTTAGATTTGCAAAAATATATACTTAAAAGTGATATCTTTTTTTTGTACCCGTTTTCAATTTCTGTATTAGATATTAGCGATAAAGGGATGCATTGCATGCGGCGGAAGAATTATTGCATTCGTTTGAAATGTAACATATTTATTGCATTACACTACTGAAGATAAAAATTTTATAGAATTTAACTATACTAGCTTGCAAACAGCGGACGTTTCAGTTTTTAAAAAGGTTTTTTCCCCTTTCTAATCAATCGGGTTGTAAAAAAATTTATATTCCGGAATGCTCCCTGTAATATATTGAGTTCCATAGTTTCGGGGTTTTCTTTTTTTACGCAGACATTGAAAAAGAACCATTCGATAAAAGATGAATAGTATGTTTTCTGGAGGACTCTTCGGTGTACAATCCCTCCCTGCGGAGAGCCTCTATATTTCTGGTAAGACTCTGTTGGAAATTCCTCCGATAAAATTAAACGCCGCCTCATTAGTTCTCTGCCGGCCAAGCTCTCTCTTTCTCTCCCCCCAAATCCCCCTTACCACTTCTTCCTTGCTCGCCGCTTCTCTCGCAAAGCTTGTTCCACGCCCCGCCCACACAATGCAGCAGAAATCTCATGCCGCCGCAACCGCCTACTTCTGAAATTATCTCCGCGAGTTTGCGGTCGTCTATCTCTATCACCTCACTCCTCGAGGGTCGCTTCCGTCATTCCAGTCTTAACTTAGGCCTTCTTCCAACCATACTCAGTGCCACGGTCCTCAGTCCAATTATTTTTTTCATCTGATTGGTGCGTGCAGTTGGCTAAATGAGTTGGCTAATTATTTTCATCCCACCCCAAACAAATAGTGAAACATTCTGACAGCGAAATTTTTTCATTTCGTGCTCGCAAAGAATTTCAACTTACTCTCGGCTCGAATACATGTTAATTATGACGAATTACATTACCACTCATGATAATCTATATTTATTATTTAAGTTAATTACAATAGATCTAGTTTTTCATTTAAACTATAGTTCTAACCTTTAAGATTTCAAAAGATGATATTATATCATTTAATGCAAAAACTATTTACAACACGAAATAATAAAAATTCATCATGTTTATCTCTGTCGTCTTAAAAAATATAAATGGTTGGATACCCATATAGGATGTATACGTTTATTTAATTTTGAATAGTGTTGTATAGCTGAACATAATTTCCTTCATTTTAAATCCTGTTTTTACAGCCGTCAACTATTATGAAGATGATATACTCAACCTTTATACAGTTTTTAGGGAGGCTTCATCTAATTGAAACTGGTCACGAAATCCCATTGAATATTTTACTTTGATTGTGACGAATAATGCTAGCATATCTGCTTGGTACTTGTTCGAGTTCATGTTAAATTAATTTATCCTTCCTTTTCTCCCGACCTCCGACAAGCCACTTGACATTTTGATCTATTTCCATTACGCCCACTAGCAAGCGTGAACCTCCTTATTTCATGCTTTACTAATTAAGTAAGAGAAAGGATCCTATATGAGCTCTTAGATAATATAATAGATTTAATTCTAAAGCCAGTATTTTGTTTTCATCACACGCTGATCATTAGTTATTTTCATTATTTTAATTTTTTCCGCTTTATTTTAACTCATAATAAATTTCAGTAAAACCAATCCGTATCCGAAAGTATGTTAAGGTAATCATATTGAGCAGTTATAAAAGAAAATAAATCTCAATAAATGAACATATAATTAAAAGGTGTCACCGTTTATCGCTTGATTTGTTATGACTTGCAGAAAATATGTCTCGATGCAGAATCTATGAATTTCAAAATTTTAAGGCAACATTGGAAGTCCAGCAAGTAAAGGCATTTATAAAATGATAAAAATTAGTTTTTAGTCTAGTGAAGGTAAATTAACTCTTGACTAGACTGAGAACGTATATGGTGACATATTTGCGGGAGGGTAGATGCAACAGTCAAATTAAAAAAAAATCTCGAATATCAATCACAGATAAATGCCTCCGATACATTAAACCGGTTTTAGGCAGTATGATTGGGTTATGCGATTTAATCCTACTAGAGAGTGGAGAAAAGGGACAGTTGAATTTTTTACCGAGCTCATAAAACATTCTGCTAGTTAAAGTCGTTTCTTTTTACAGTATGTTACGGCACTTGCCTCAAACCGCGACTTCGTTCATTGATTGAAACTCAGTTTTGCTCAAATACGCAGTTAGCAAATAGGTTTTACAATATTTAGACCCGCGATGCTGAATACTTTCCTCCATCCATCTTGGCGCCCAATTATTTCCCTCTTGTCACTCTCCACCGTGTACTTAACCCCTCTGTCCTCTTCTCTCCTTCCCTCATTTCCTCCACCCGTTCGTTTTAATTCTCCCTTCCCTCTTTCCTGCCTTCTTCTCTTCCTTCGTGTATTCTTCTCTCCGTCCTCCTACTACCCACTGCCTTTCCACTCACTATACGAGTCCATTAAAGTTATCAACATAAATAAGGGATTCCGTGGCCGTATCAGCGGGTAACAGAAATGGCATGTAGCCAGGACGTGAAGGATGGCAGCGTGGTTGGAGGGCGATGCGGGGCGGGAGTGGATGATGGGGAGGTGGGTGGGGGGTGATGGGAGGAGCGAAGTTGACGGCGATGGTGGAGGGGGAGGGGAAGGAGAGAGAGAGAGAGTTTGTCGAATCGCAAAACCCTTTCCCGGGATGGAGGAGTGAGACAGGGTGTGTGTGTGCGTGTGTGGTGGGAAAGGGGATAGGAACCGGGAGGCGTTGAATTAGGCAGTTTCGGGAAGAGGGGAAGTAGGGAGGGTCTGGCGTGAAATGGGATGAGGGGAAGGGGATGAAATAGGGGTAAGGCGGGGGAGTGTGAGGGAGAGAGAGAGAGAGAGAGCGAGAGAGTGAGTTAGGGTGAGGGAATTGTGGGAGGGGACTGATTTTACGCTGCTCGACTCGAGCTACTGGCCGAATGAAAAATGAAATTAGCAATTACCCATTTGGACTGTAATGTGGAGCTCCGACGAAACTTGAATATTCCGCGTCCTAATCGTTTATGATTGAGCGATTTATTCATTTCGGGCAATTTTCTAGAATTAATGCATTTGCGCGTTACAATTTATTGAAGCATTATATCCTCAAGCTAGAGAATATGTATCCATATAAGGCCGTCGTGGATTTTATTTTACTTATGAATTTAAGTACGAATTTTTTTTACAGGAACATTAGGTTGATAGAAAAGTTGAAAATAGTACAAAGACACGATTTTTAATGAAATTTAGATAGAATTGAAAGTATATTCATTAATGATATAAATGATTAACAAATTTACCATCAAAAATATTTTATGCATGATAAATTTCTCATACCAACATTTTTTTAATGGTTCTGAGGGATGTATTTTATTAGCAATTTTTGCATTACTTATTAGCATTCTCTGCTAACAGTTGTTGATTGGCAATACATTCTTAGTACTCATGCCTCACTTAGTAACTAATAATTGTACAAACAAAAACATATACGGGATATGTTCCCTCAAATATTTCCTAGAGTCGTTTTGAATTATAGAAAAGGAGAGAATGATACGTAATTAACCAAGGAAAATCACTTATTTGCAAATAAGGTGGATCAATGAAGCAACAAATATTCGTTTATTAAGGCTAGTTGAATTCGATACGATTCTACTACACGAGAGGAAAGATAAAATAGTTTACCGTTGAAAGCAATAAACCTACTATTCCATTAACGGTGATCAGAATTGTTTTTATTATTGTGTACAGATGATGGCTATTACGACAGGATTATCACAGTAGCAGCTACGTATGCTCTTATAGATCGTATTGAGTTGAACGAAAATAGAATAGAAAAGATTGGTAAATATTTGGAAAAGGATTATTTCTTTTTTTTTTAATTTTTGGAACAGGATTCATTGCATACACTTTCTCTATCTGATTTGGCGAGCTGCGAAATTGGTCTCCCACAAAATTTTAGCAATTGGAATTTCCTGCAAATCTCGAAATAAAATCGTATACCTTCCTCTCGGTAGTATGGCGAGCATTTTTTGGCACCTATAAACTATTATGGCGACCCTCAGTCATTGCATCTCTTCTTTCTCTCTTCCTCCCCATGTACCCTGAAAATAAAGACGTGTCCCTTTCGATTCCCATGTATCCAATGGGCTCAAGGCAGAAGTGGACGATCGAGGCAGCGGTAGTGAGGAAAGAGCCGTGGGCTCGACGTTGACCACGTCCTGGGGTTCGTCTGCGGCGTGTTAGGTTCTAGCAGGAAGAGTCTTTGGCACTAGACGACGAACGACAGCGGGGAACCCGCCGCGCGGGTGGGGGCTCGGCATTCGTGTTCTGCGTCCGTCGAGGATACCCACAGCGGGAGCTCGCCGCGTGGTTCCATGGTCGCTTGGGCCTACGGAAGGCCGTTTTCTTTTGACGACTCCACAGCTACTGTTGGGAAGGGCTCTCGTCACAACACATCATATCTTTCCTCTTCGTGATTGACATATGATACTGTAAAACATCCTTAGCACAGAAATGCGACATGCGCGCTAAATCTGTGTCTGTTTCCGGTGAGCAAATGTGATAGCAGTAAACATTGACACTGTCTTCAACCAGTGTGGTGAGGTTTGAAACGCCCTCTTGCATTCGAAAGAATAGGAACGAATCCACATTTGCCAGGTGTTCCTCAGGAGTTTTTCATCGAAGGAATAATATGCCGTAAAATGTCCAGAAAATTGCGAATTTCTATTCAAAAGTATATTACAGGTTCAGATTTATATTAATAATTTGTTAAGTTATAGGAAAGGGAGCACACAAGTTGGATATGTAATACTCTTGCTGATATATTGTTAATAATTCCATCGAATATTTCTGTTTAATTCTTTTTCATTGATCTCATTTTATTTTCTGACTATCCTCGTAAACTATAGTCGAATTATATGGGCCTCCTCTCTGTTCCTGACATACAAATACATAAACATGTCTCTTTCCTTGGTCTTTATTGAATTCATTCTAGATAATATTTACTAAATACGATCAAATACGGAGAACTTAGTTTTGATATTTTGTACATTGTCCTGGAGATTACTTATAAACTTCATTTAGAATAACAACGTTTTTGGCCAAGAAAGAAATATGGAATTTGCCAAAAATTAAGGGATAAAAATAAAGCTATATTTTGGAATGAAATAACTTTTTGAAATAATTGTTCAAAGTAACGTGTTTAGTTGACATTAGAATAGACATGACTGAAGTTGTTTAAAAAATATAATCCACCAAACAGAAAAATATGAAGGCATGAAGGGGCTTCCCGATAGAATAATCACTTGGATGCTGACGTGTAGTAGATTTTTGACTCCTTGTGAAGGTGATATTTATGTCGAACATCGTAGTTTGACTTGGTTCCAATGCCCATTAAAATTCACACAAAAATGCCACAAGGAGAAAATTTAGGACTGATATCCATCGCATATGGCTTTAATCCAGAGTTTTATTTTGAAGACTAAGATTTTTCTAAAAACAAACAAAAGACAAAATAAAATGTCGCAATATATACGAAGACGAATTGAGAATAAAATTGGCAATTAAGAAGTAAACTGTTATTTAAGACTATAATCTTTTCACTTACAGCAGATTATGTTTATTTTTTCTGGGATAATTATTGTGGTACTCTCATTTAACCGGTGGGTGGCAGAAAAAGAAGAACGGGAAGACTTTATATTGATCTCATGTCAAAAAATTAAATAGTACCCTAACTATAGTTTACCACATCATACGCGTTAAAATCAATTTTTAATCTGAATTTATTGACTCAGGAGGGCCGATCACGACTCAGGAGCAAAAATAAACCAACCTTTCACGCAAACTTTGCTGAAACACACCGCCGCTGAACGAGTAGTAACAGGTCTGTCACTCATTTAATGAGCTTTGTCGACCTTCAGGAAAAGTGTTCTCCAGGGAAGAATGAAAAGAAAAAAAAATCGGAGCGTGTGTTTGCACTCGTCGTAGAGAGATGCAACAGGAAGGTTTCGTGCTTCGTAACGCCGTGCCAAATAGAGGGTTTTTTTGGATAGGGTTATGGAGCTTAAATGTGCTTGGTTTCATGTATAACAGCCAAATTTCCCTCAATTTGTTCCTTGCTAAATTCATAAATGCTTCCTTCATTCTAAGATAAATGGGAAAAATTTTGGCGTGATAGCTGCTAAAACTCTTTTCCTTCTCGCTTGCTAAATGGCTTCTGGGAGACTTATGCCTACCTGTATTGAGAAGGATCAGAGCTAATTCGGAAAAGTTTCACAACTCTCCATGTAATAATATCCATTATTTTCTGAATTCGGATGGTAAAATTAAAAAAGTACTGGTTTACAGCAACTGAATAAAAATACTAAGCTGTCAAATATTTTCCCGCTGATGTTGATGACGTTGTTACAAATAAAATATCAACAGTTCGCGTGCTGCATGCTAAAGTCACGGCACTCGTCAAGTGTGTGAAAATGTTAAAAAAGAATAAGTTATTGCTGATATTACACCTTATGAATATAAATAACTTGATTACTGTTTCATCTTTTGTTAAAAAGTAATGACGATTTAGTTTTTAATTTTTGAAAAATTGCCAGATATAGTTATTGAGGAATCGGATTGCATAATTCAACTTACTATTTTCTCAATGGGGCTGATTTCTCTTCTTAGAGAGCAGAGTTATTTATTTTGATTGGACTGCAGTTGGACCTTTGTCACAAACAAAAAAAATCAACAGAAATGAAAAGCAGATAATAAAGGCATCTGTGCAAAAAATCTTACAAAATTAGTACCTTTGGGATAACATTACAATCTTATCCGTGGATTGGAGTCTAAGTTGTTTTGGTCAGGATAAGGATAGATGGGACTGTCCGTTGACTACATAGCAGAATTAAACTGCCTCCTTAGTACAGTTACTTTGGCTATTTTTCTTTCTTCCTAAAACCCTTTTATTTTCTCTTTTAACTCCCTCCACGCGCTTCTCTTCCCATATATGTCTCCATTTCTTATCCCTTCGCCTCCCTTCCATCTAGTCACTCATCCACGCTCTTAGAAGCCACCCACTCATCTTTCCTCCTCCCTTCTTAACCCCATCCTCCCTCTCCTTCCGCTCTTAAGTATTTTACCCCTCCCGACCCATTTTTCTTTTCTCCCGCCAACCTTTTTTTCCTTCCCTCTTCCTCTTTCCTTCCTTCCTCCTCCTTCTCTCCTACCCTCTCTTTTCTCTCTCTATCTACCCTCTTGGTGCGGGCGAGGGGAGAACACGACGCCGGTTGGAACTAACGACCCAGCAATCATTAATTCACGAGCGCCTTCGTAATCACCCGCTCGCGCCCCTCTCCCCCTCCCCATCTCCACGCCCACCCTCCCCTTTGCTTCTCACGCGGCCCCCGAGGGGAGGACAGATGCGGGAGAGAGAGAGAGGGAGGAGGGTGCCTGTGGGGAGGGGTTGGCATTGGTGGATTCCGATCGAGGGGACTGGGAAATGGAGCGGGAGGGGGGAGGGCGAGAGGATGAGGAGCGGGAGATGTTGGGAGTGACGGGAGGATTGTGAGTGAAGGGAGGAGAGGTACGCGGAGGGGGCGTTGTCGCGAACGGTGGCGGCGGCGGGGAGGGGGGCTGGGGGAGAGGGGGCTTGGGACGTGAGGAGGGGGAGGCGCTGAATGGCAAACGACAGCTCATCTAGACCGGCCGTGGGTACCATTGGCCAATGGTCTGCCTTCATTTCGACAACGCCTGCACGCAGACTTGAGGAGAGCGCATAATGATGCGTGAAAACGCTCGAATTTTTATTTATTTTTGGTCATTATTTGCCATTAACGTCCGAGTTTCCTTTCATCCTTTTACTAGCTCAAATTTCTCACCGTGACGCATTATCGGACTTTTTTTTGACCCTTGGTTTTAGGTCACCATTTATCCGTTCTTCGCATGTTGTTACTTCCATAGGACTTACTTTTTTTACTTGAAACTGTTCGGACTCTCTTTTCCCCTTTTAGACAAATCTATTTAGATATGGGTCAAGAGGTTCATATTTTCCTGACTAAGTTAATGGATAGTAGCCTGCAAAAATATGTCGGATGGAAATTTCCATGATTCTCCAAGAATTACCATTAGAACTTAGTGCCGGTGTGGAAAATCGTGCCCGTTTTAGAAAAGTAAATATTTTTTTCTTTTAAAAATAACTTAAGTAATGATGATATGTAATAAAACTATGGCATATTTGATAAATGATGAAATTGTGGCGCCAACAAATGATTAAGACCAAGCAAATTTAGAACACAATTATAAGTACGCAGTACACTTAATTAGACCAATGTCTGGTGATAATGTGAGGGGAAGAAACATATAAGCTTTACATTCCTGACTGAACTAAAAACCATTGTTCATATTTCATGAAGATTAATTTTGAATTCTGATAAAATGCCACTGAGTTGCCACTCCTTTAACCTTAGAAGTAATCTATCTTCCTTCGAAGAATGCTGAAATTTTATCAGAATCTTTGGTTGTGTCGTCCTTCAAATGCATATATGTTAAGGGAAGTAGCATCATGCTCTTTCCCATTAATCATTGCTAAATCCAATACGCGGTTTTGTTCAACGCTTTCACTGAAAGCGGCATCCACTTCTCAGATTCTGTCAAAAAGTTATATTTTATTTATGGAACATCAACGTATTTAGCAGACGAACTCAAATCATAAAATTCGACGAAAAATGGTGAATATACGATATGATGACTTTTTTCAAAACATTTGTTGACGCAAGAAATCGCACTGTGAGAAAAAATGTGACAAATAGTATATTTTCATTAAAATAGGTTTTTCTGAATTTGTAGCCACACATGCGCCTTCAATTCTATACCACCACTAACCCTCCAAAAAACTGGTTGCATATTGTTATTCTTTATCGTTCTGCATTAATATAATCATCATATGGCATCAGTTAGCAGACCCACTTTAACATTGTTTTCCGGTTTTGGCAATTTCCCCGGGGTAATAGTATTTATTGGCTACGTTAATTGGCTCATAATTGGAATATATTTCGCTCTTGAACGACAGCGTCATTGGCCTAAACACATTATCTTGGTCCTACGAAAATTTGCTTCCACCAAGATTGAAGACGGGTGATTATCGGAGATTTGGGGGATTGGCTGTACACTCTCTCTCTCTGTGGACTTAGTGGTGGGTGTTTAGCGGCTCTTATAGATGTAGTAGTTGTTACTTTCTTTATCCCTTCTGATACTCATTATCCTATCTTACGAGACTCATACCATTACCTATAAAATCACACAAAACTATGTAAATGTTTTAAAGTAAAATATTTACATTTTAATGTAAAGTGAAGGACTACCTAGGCGGAATGCTGGGACATAAAAAGCATTCAATTATTAATATATTATTAATTAATTGATGCTGAAATTCATTAATATGATTAATGTATTGTATTGACGAATACGTTATCTTTGTAAGGCATTCTGATTTACTTTTAAATTATTGACTTGTTAGTGGTATTAGTTACCATTTGTTTATGAGCAATGAATATGAATATTGCTAGTGAATATTTATTTCGCCGTTTTTCTTCTTAATCTCTAATTACTTTTTCATATTCTCATGTATCGATCACAACGCCTAAAAAATTGACGCACGTCATCCTCTCCACCATTCATTTCTTTAAATTTATTTAATAGCTATAGGTTACAAAATACAATTCTATATCATACGTAACAAGTAGGATATTTTTCAGTAAAATTAAAAACGCATCACTTTCTCGGAAACCGTGCATAGATGGAAATTTAAAGTTCTAATCACACTACCGTAAGAAAAAATATCGTTTATATTAAATAAACTCAAGGATACACAATGGTATTTATTTATTAACCATTGAAATATAAAACATAAATTAATTCAACCTATTCAGGCAATGCGAATCGGTAAGGACCAGGGATGGCATCAATAGTTAATTTTTTTCCTTGCTGCAATCTTCGAACTTGGACCGAACAAGAACTTTGCTTCCTTTTTCTGAAAGCAGGTTTTACCACCGACCGTATTTCCCTGATAGAGACTAGTGCCCACACCCATTAGGACAAAAGGGGATGTCAAGGACCATGCCTTTACTTACCCCGGTCGTTCAGCTTAGGGATGTGTGGCACATAAACCTTGAACCCAACTTTCACTTTTATCGCTTGGGCCAGGATTTTTCTTCAATTCACCATACTGCGTCGTTGAACATGTACAATGCCCATGTTTCTGGTATCAGTTTTTCCAGTAGAACCATGGACAAAATAAAAGTTGTTCTTTTAAGTTTAGTCACTTCAATAATCAACAATATGTTATTTGTGTACAACATTCTGGGCAAGAAAATATGTATTTCATTTTTGGTCTGTATTTAAGGTGGATTTGTGGAGAACTGATGGGATTTAGATAGTTTTTATTACGTTTAATTTTAATTTAGGCTACTTCTGGGAAATAATTATTTTTGGAAAGGATAAACTTTGTGATGAATCTAATAATTGGTGACTATAATATTGTTACTATTTTTACCAAATAAGTGGTCAGTACGAGATCTGTACAATAAATACGCAAACTGGTGCATTATGGCAGCCATGGCGCGGAATATAGCCCCGCCCACTAGCGCAGCTAGTTGCTTGAGACCCAATGAGCCGTCTGTACTTGGCGGATCGTCGCGCTGTACGTATGGTTCCACTTATGTTAGTTCCTGTTGTTCTTGTTTTTACTGATAACTGAAAATGGAAATTGACGAAATAACGGAACAACGAATCAACATTAAGTTTTTGGTGAAGTGCGGAAAAGTTTATCAAGAAATTATTGAAATGTTGACAGCTGTTTACGGTGATAATGCTCTCAGAAAACATCCGTTGTGAACTGGGTTAATCGTTTTAAAGTTGGACGACAAGACGCCACGGATGATGAAAGACCGGAAAGACTTTCAACCATCTGTTTTGACGACAACATTGATCGTGTGTGGTGACTTGTCCTTACCGATCGTCGAAAAACTGTCCAAATGATATCTGATGAACTGAATTTAGGAAAATCAACAGTGCACACTATTTTAACCCAACATTTTGGTTTAAAAAAATGTGTGCAAAAATCGTGCCCATTCAGAATTGATTGTTCGTCAGTTTATGGGAAAAAATTCAATCACCATCCTTGATCATCCTCCTTATTCGCCAGATCTCGCCCTTTGTGACTTTTTCCTATTCTCAAAATGCAAAAATGTGCTGAGGGGGCATTACTGGGAGGATGCGGACAAAATAAACAAGAAACGGTAAGAAAACTAAGCAACTTAACTGCTGAGGACTTCCAAGGGTGCTTTAAAGAGTGGAAAAGAAGATGGAATAAGTGCATAGAAACGAATGGAGAGTACTTTGAAGAGAACAAAATCGTTGTAGTCTAAATTTTTCAAAAAAACGTTTTTAGTTCGTCAGTTTGCGTATTTTTTGGACAGAACTCGCATGTACATGTATTTATCACATTCCCTCATTTGAAAGAAAGCCTAATACATTAATGTGTCCAATCCAGTATTTTAATACCATTTTTTCATGAAACAAAGTCAGAAGTGATCAATGATTAATTAGAGTAATAACAAGTGTGTTAATAAGTTCTAAATCTTCAAGCTCGATATGTGAGGTTTGCAATATGAGTTTTTCTTATGCTTCTAAAGCATGCGCATTAATGAGGAAACAAGTTCTGTCAATGATGGACTCTAGTCTATTCCTGCAAGTATCTTAATATTTTCTTTACCTTAATGGGTTGAACGTCAAAAGTAAATATGCAAATATATTCAGGTACAGAAGGTCCGGCCCTTGAAAAATAAAAGCATAATAATTGTCTCCTGTAACATCTACTATTTTGTAATCTAGAAATGATATTGGACTCGGGCTCCATTTTGCTTGCAGATTCAGCAATGGCTCCGCGGTTTGTCCAGATAAAATGAGAAAGCATTTAAATTATAAGCAGTCTAATTACTCTGAAACTGTGCGGTTTCAGTCCATTTTCCGCCTGAACAGTTTTATAGCATGGAATGTTATTCAAAAGCGGGGCAGAATAATTAAATATGCTAAAATCAAGGGAGTGCAGATCTCGTTTTGCAGTTGCATTGACCGTAAACAGGAAATGTTTGCGCGGGCCCCGCGGTGCCTCTTCTCCGTCAACTCATTTGAAAAGAGGAGAGAGCGTATCGGACCTACCCGTGTGGATGAGAGAATAATGGTGCGGGGAGAGAGGGTGGAGGCGAGGGTCGGAGAAATGTCAACGGCCGGCAGAGGAAAGTGGGGAAGAGAGGTGGAGAAGGCCTGTGGTGGTGGATGGGTGGGTTGCGGAGAGAGAGTAGGAGGTTTTGGAGAGGGGCAGGTTCAGAGATCCGGACGAGTGAGGGAGGGGAAAGGGGGAGAGGAGGAGATTGGGATGAGCGGCCTGGAAATGGGTCCCATGGCGGTCACCTTTGCGTGGCCCGGCTAACGAGCCACCAGGGCTCCAGAGTGATGCGTATTTTCCGAGGCGGAATAATACCGAATGTTAACTGCAAGTTATTTGAAATATCTACTAACCGTTCTGAAATCAAGGATTTATTCACGACAGATTTGAAGACTTAATTTGATGCGCTCTCGCGCTTATGGACGCAGAGTAAATGTGTGCATCTCGTTTCCTACGGAATGTCTCATGATTCTTGCATGAATTGATGTGAATCGAACGGTCAGATACCGAAAGTGTTTATTTTGGAATATTTCAGAATAAAAGTTGGCTAAAATATTAGTGCACACCGAATGGGAAGTTAATATCAACTCGGAGGTTTTTGCATCCTAGTCGTAGTTCAGCCATTAATGAGATTTAGAATACATTTATAATATTTGCTTGAAAAATGTTAAAAACCATTGTTAGTTTGAATTTTAATTAATTTTCTTATATATATATAATATAAATAAATAATTAAATATATATATATATATATATATATTTATTTATTTATTTATGTGTGTGTGTATAAAGTTTTATTTTGAAAAAAAGCCATTGGCTGGAGAGTTGGCTTTTAATCAGTCAATCCTAGTTACCAGCAATTGCGGTAGCTGGTAAATTATAATACGTATTGTGTGCGAACGATCAATTCGGTGTCAATGTACAAAGAAGTATTGGTGTGTAACTCATGTTCGACGGCATAGTCTGTACACAAGGCATGAAGGTATCGCAATATGAATTCTCATCTCATATATCCTACACTGAGCTCGGCTTATTCTCCCCACCAAATCTGAGCAGGGATTAGAATGCGCCTACTTGGTGCCGTACGTCAAAATGAGAAGTGATACTTACATACACACTTACACCGAGTCTATTTGGTTTCAATCTTGCTGTTCTCTCAAACTTGTTTCGGGAACCGGAAAAATCATGTTTGCAAAATGTTTTGATTCTAATCAGTGATTGGAACACGGCGAAAAAAATTAACGTCATTTACTGAAATGATTTTGTTTAAGGGTGGAATTTGATTAAATCACTATTATTGATCCATATTTTTTAGGCTTTGCTTAAATAATCATTCTATTCCTTGCGTTTTTTGGATGGACACAACTACCAAATAAATATTTTGTGACTCTTAAGAAAACACAATCCAGCAACCTACTCCACATCAGGTCCCTTTTCATGTCTCTCAGCTCTCTTGGTGAAGATGGGGAGGGGCCTGAAATAGAGTAGGTTGCTGGATTGTGGTTTGTTAGGAGTCACAAAATACTTATTTGGTGTCCATCCAAAAACGTGCCTTAACCGGTAGATTACCATATAATAATGATATTCCTTAGGATAACTTATTCCGTTTCTGGAAGAAAATGTTTAATATCTCGGCCATACTATTGTAATTGCTAATTTTACTTAAAATATAGTCCATTTAACAAACATAACATGTTATTTTGCTCATTCACCAGTTTTTGTACATAATAATAATTAAACCTGGGCCTATGTGTCCTTTGTATTTAAGAAATGATCGAGTTGTGATGATTAATATTTACCCTTAGTCCGCCTTAGCCATACTTTAGGGCATTTAAGACAATTACCTTGATTTCATCCTCCGACCACATCTCTTGTGGCAATTATGCGACGCTATATGCTCTAGGGAGACTTATGAATCCTCAGGCGCAAAAATTCTCCAGGGATTTCATCATCTTCTGAATGCGAGGGATCGTACGAATGGGCTGGAAAAGCTCCTACACGATTCTCAGTGTTTTAGAAGCGAAGACGCACACTTGTGGCGACAAACACCACTCCCCTTCGTCTCCCTCCTCATCCCCCTCCTCTCACTCAATGTCTCACTCCCTCTCTCCTAACTCCGTCCCTCATTTACGCTGAATACTTTTAATTGCACCGCAGCCTACCGAGTTTTCATCCTTAAATTGCTCCCAGCGCCGAAGCGAGGACACGGCGGGGGTGCGACCAGCGCGGCGGCGTTGGCGGTAGGGCGAGCGAACGGAGATGGGTGGTGGCGCGAGTAATTGGTGTGACGCGAGCCGAATAGTGTTTGGAGCCGAGGCCGAGTGGGGCGCTGCAGTCTGGTGTTATTTGTCTGTTGCTCTCATCGGGTGGGTGCGGGATGAAGCTGTGGCGTCTCAAGAGGACTGCGAGGAGCGGGAGACCGTCGCTGGGGAGAGGAGTGGGAGGGTGGGGGACGGAGGAGGATGCCGTCACGTGAGAGGAGGGTGAGAGAAATAGAGAGAGGTGGGGAAGGGGAGGATCAGGTGACAACGTAAAATGAATTGCAGTAGTGCTTCGGGCGTCCGTTAAACCCGTTCGTCGGATTAGAAAATAGTTTCGACCGTCATCAAAATTAAATTTTTATTATTTGGGGCTCATATCTTGCGCTCTATCATGGGATTAATTTGGATCCAATGATTATTTTACGAAAAGTTTATATTTCTAAAATATCTTCCAAAAGTGTATTTGTGGGCGGAATTGCATTTTTACTTGTCGTATTATCATTTAATAAATGATTTGTTGCCCATTTTCTTTGGTATTGCCTTAAAATGAAACATTAATAATACATTTTAAGGTTTCGGAGCCTACGATGTTTCTGAATCTTCATTGTACCCTTGTTGTGTTCATGCTATGGGCGTTTTGGCAATATGATTTGCGTCGATTAATTACCAGATCACATTATGACTGAATAAATTCAATTAATTAGAAACCAGGTCAGGAATATTGCATCCTTTGGGGAATGGACACAGAAGAGAGGGCCTCAATATTGATTTTTCGACACGTATCCTAAGCTCGTGCGTGAGGCATGTTAGTGCAATTCCCAAATAACGTGATATTTATTCATTGCATCATTACGACATTTGATTTTCAATAAATACCTTTCTAGAATTTAGTTACCTAGGTTATCTAGTTACATATTACGAATTTAACATATTTTCATCTTCATACGTATTTTTTCGTTTTCGATGACCAAATATTTGCACAGTGCCCATAGGCACTTAGGATTCAAGAAATCTATCTTAAGGTAACTAATTGAGGATTATACAAGGGAGCGGGTTTGATACTTTAGAATCGAAGATTAGGTATCGATCACTTTTTGTACGCAGAGTGGAAATGGAATGGAATTTAAGAATATATCTCGCACATAATCGAGATTTTATAGGTACGTATGGAGAGAGATTCGCTTCTTCTGCGTTTCATCAACCCTGAAGACGACGAGTCGGGCATCTAAACGTCGGCCAACATGAAATCCCTGACCCGGTGGAAGACCCGAGAATCCTTCATGAAGCAAATACGCTGGGATAGCACCAGATCTTACTTCTTCTGGGTATATTAACATCCATCCATCCGTCAGTGTATATTACAGACCTTGGCAATGGTAGAGCATGTAAATGAATTGAGTTCGGGACCAATAGGCTTTTATGTATTTCATCATTACAATTATTTACAAATCGGGATACCTAGCGTTGAACTGATTTATTCATTAAAATACATCGACTTTTACTGTCAATTTTTACATACAATTTAAATAATTACATTATAACGCTGGACATAATTAGACTTATTACGAGAAGTAGTTGCGTAAGTTTGTGGAAATATATGTATTATATTATAGTTGACAGCTTTCCTATGTTTTAAAAAAACCAATCTCCTATCAGGCGAATTTTAATTATCATTATTATCCTACATAAAACGCATTGAAGTCAAATGGTAATATTAACGTCACATCGCTACTCCGTTAATGTAATCCTATTGTGCATAAAGTCTGAGATTTAGCCTGCAGTTGTCTAAACTATCCGGAATTTAATTGGGGCATCTTTCAAGTCATTTAAAAAAATTAATCGCGCAATAAATGCTTTTTAGGTTTTAGTTTTTAAAACTTACACTTATTGATTGGAATAACTGTTGTCATAGAAGGTCAGAAATCCTTTGTTTACCCTTAAAGATAAGTCACTTTTCCTCCCAAGGGTTTTCTAAGTGCATCATTCATACCATTTTTATTCGCTTAGCAATTATCTCTGACATTTTTTGAAGAAATAAAGTCACTAACGTTTCAATATACTATATATACAGCGAAATTCCATGTTTCTACGGTATTAAAATTTCACTATAGTATTATTGCTACAAACCATTATTATTGTATGCATAGCAACGTAGGTTAATTTGGAGTGTAAGAATTTGAGGCGTACTTTACGGCCTAATACGGAAAATATTTGCTGAAGGGTTTGTTCTTTTCCTTCACGACAAAGACTTTCCACATAGCCTTTAGGTACTTATAATACATGAGTGAACTACATGGTTCGGAATTGTTTCATTAAAGAAGTCTAATGCATAATTTCAATGGTTGTGACATCCACATCATGGATACGTTGTACTGTTTCAGGCTTCACTTCGAGGAAATATTTATTATCCATGCTTAGAAAACTTTGTAGTTTTTCACACATTTAAATTTGTGGAAAAGTACAAAGTGTGTTTAGTATGGATGCACATCTTGACATAACCTATGTCGTAAAAAACTCTTGAAAAACTGTTTCCGTGACTTTGGTTGCTTTAATTCAATGGCTATCCCAAACAATATCGTAAATTTCAATAGTTGATACTCATGCCTTACTGTCTTGCGAAGGGTTGTATAAGCCAAACGATACCAAGAAATGTGTAATGTGTAAGGGAATATTGAAAATAAATGTCAAGTTAATGGGGGGGGGAATATGTCGCTGGAAAATCTGGCGTGCTTGAAATGCCATTCAGTCGTTGAATTTGTGATTCACCATCTCATTCCGTGAAAACATCCACACAGAGTATCATCACTCGAGGGTTTCATGAGTACATTGACGCACTGCTGCAGATAGATTTAGTTAGCTAAATGTGTCCAACTTCATAGAAGTATCCACTTGAAGATACCTAGAATATTAACCCATATAATCAGATGAAACACGTTAATGAAGTAATCAATTTGAATCTCATCTTTATTCCTACTTGAATAAGCAAATAACTATTGAATATTACTTTGGTTAATGCATCCATTTCACTTAACGCGATTTTGGAATAAAACATCTGCTTGTAGATATAATCTGCTAATGGAATTATAAATGCACTGAGAGTAGAAAATTCCATTTTGGCAGTAAATAGATATTATAAGCCTGAGAAAACAATATTTTGGTATAATATACCGAAAATTTTTATTTGAAATCCGAAAATTCTCTAGCAACGATAAATGCGATATATTAAAAGTCAATATTGCAATAGGGCCCATTTAATTACTATGCATACCATAAATATAAGTGAGTTAAATGATTATATTTCACTGTCTTTTATTAAGGAAATATTATTTATATATATACTTTTATTGATTATATTGGTAGTTAAATTCAATTAAAGCCTGTCCATCAACGGTAGTTATCATAACAATTGTAAAGGAAGGTTGGCTGAGTTGAGGAATATATTTCTATAAATGAGCGTCCTGGCTTCAATAGATAGTTCGTTATACTGAAACACTGCCATCATCGAATAGGAAATTAATCTGGATTACTCCTAGAACGTAAATTAAATGTGTATTAAAATAAAAATGTCATCATTATGACATTGGTTTCTTTTCATGCATTGGATTATTTTTTACTTGCCGAGGTAAATGGCAATGTATAAAATTTTATTGAACTTAACAACTCGATTTTCGGTTATAAATTTATTTTTTTAATGTAATGGAAAATGCGGATTTCGGTGCTTACATTTTATTTTCCATGCCTTTATTAATTTTAATTTTATTTATTGAATATTAAAATCACTAGTTCATTTTGGTTAGTGAATTCATTCCGTATTGATACTACACATTTTTAGTTGGTTCCCTCCTCTAATTATTTCTCACAAACACGATATTCCTCCATTTTCCTCAGCATCCTCTTTTTGTCGTTTTTCAATTGGTTTCAAGTCTCTTACTTAGTAAATTTTATGTGCCAAATTTTCATATTTAAACTCTGAAGTATTCCTCAATTTCATAACAAAATAATTCCAGGCGTTTTTATATATGTTGTATTAATATTCATACTTTGGATCAATCATTTCTTTCTGAGGTTACTGAAGCCCCATCTCCCACTCATTGCTCTCGTTGACTATCCCTCTATCCCATTCGCCAGCAGTCTTGCTATCTTAATACACCGGCTTTGTGGCGCCTCTGAACAATGAGTTCTACTACAGTGTTACCTCTCTTTTTTTGTTTTCTTCCTAACATATCTTAAATCAGCTTCCACCGTCAATGCTACTCAAGGATTTTATTTCTACCACCTGAACCCTCATCAGTGCCGAATATTACTATTATTACCTTAGCTCCGTCAAGAGATAGTACGCTAACTTGGGAAATAAAAGAATGTTAATGCTTTTAGTTCCCCAGTAGCTATGGTCACGTCCTATGCTGTAACGGTAAAAGGTTATTTTACACAACTAAAACTCCAGGATAGTTAACGTACCAGATGAAAATGCTGCAGAAAAATAAGAATGCACGTGCGTACTAGAATATAGACGGCCGCTTATCTTGGATACGTGGTTAACTACAACATTTCCTTTGCCTCCCTAGCCTGCCCCCAGCATTTACAATTACTGTTTTAGCCAAAGATCCAAAATTTATGAATATATTATCCTCTGGAGAGTTGTTAATAAAATGCCGTTACTATTGGTTGCCTGTTGAGTTAGTCGGTGCAAATTCATACTTCATAATTATGGCGATAAATTCACATTGATATTCAAACATTTCCATTGATGCTAGTCAAATTAATTTCTATGCCTTCATAATATTAAAGGAGAAAATTTTCTCTTCTTCGAATTTTATTATTTTGGTATAATCCATTCCACCGTGATAGGGCATCATCCGGCCTCGAATTTACGATGTCATGCCGGATGATGCTGTATCACGGGTAAAATCCGGTTCTCTTATCAATAAAAACTTTATGGAAAAGTCCATTGTCCCATCTATGTTATGGATATTGACAAGTACCGCGGAGTGAAGATTCTATTCTAACGCTTAATTGCACGCTTTCGAAAGTCAATTGCGAGTATTAACCCTTTAAAAGAGTAATTTTATTGTTTTTCCGGGAACATTTTCATTGCCATCTGGTCTTTACATATTTAGATAATAATCAATTCTCTGACAAAAAAATTCGCCTTAGCACTATGAAGGATATTTTGAAGTAAGGGTTGCTTTATGTTTAATTATAGTGCTGTAAACATTAACGTTCATTGTTATTTAATGGGTTAAAATCTTTCCTAATTTCTCTTGAATATGATTACTCGTACCTTGTCCACATACTGCCTATTTACCTAATCTGGAACCAATCCCGCAGACCTTACCAAGTTTGAAACCTCATGTTTTCATTAGAATCCCTCAGTAGCTGGTTCTATTTCAGGAGCTGATCCCACAATTTCATTGGAGCAATCGCAATCTCTTGCCGTTCGTATGCGTTTCGTTACTTTCTCCATGAATGTTCCCGTGCACTCTTCCAATGAACGCCACTTTTATTTCCATACCATCCGGTCTGCTCTTAATCTCGGCCTTTCTCCGCTCTCTCCTTCGTTACCTACCCATAATCGCACTGCTTTCCGTTCTCCTCATTCTCCGCTCAATTTCCGTTGTTGTCAGAGGGGCTAATTCTTATGCTGCATTGCATGCCCCTTTGACCTTTCGACCTTTGTTCGACGCTTTGCAAGAGCTTATGCCAGCTTTTTTGAGGCGTCCATTGCAAATCTCCCCCCCCCCCTGAATGGATTAAAATCGACAGTCACCTACTTGAAATATATGGCTATTAAAAACGAATGCTCATTTTTTCTCGATGACATCTTTATGGTTGAGCTATAGATATAATCGATAGCGTTTTTATAATATATTTTAAAACCGTGTAGCTGTTATCCGATGGATTCGAGGGTTTTCGTGAAGAGTGTGAGATACGATTTGGCTGACAGGTACAGTATTGACCAACTGTAATTTAATATTTTTCAAGATTTCAAATGATATCAATGATACTAATTATTAATACCACGTTTCGTTTATAAGTAAATTTTTCATTTATGGTAAAAGAAGAGGAGGTGCTAGAACGACATATAACACTCATTTGGATAAATATGTTTTCTGCTGTTCTTCATTGATAAAATCGTTTTTCTGATTATATTTTGTTCTAAGCCGAGCATTCGCAGTTGCAATTCATAGTTTAAATATTGAGTAGAATTTAAAGAATACTCGTAATATTGTTTATTAATTGTTATAGCTATAATTTTATAATATTTACTCCATTTAAGACCTTTTAACTTCATGCTTTGGTCTTGTTGTCAAATATGACATTTTTTGGCGAAGGACGGGTAACATCCATTTTCCTTTGAATGTAAATCATCCATCTTTTTCCCAGAGAATAAGGATTATTATTATAGTTCTATCACGTCCCGGGGGTAAAGGAAAAATAAGACATTGACAAAATATTATATGAATGGTGTTCCACGACATAATGTATCATGCTAAAAGAAAAATTAAATTTTTAAAAATTGTATACGAACCCTGCTGTTGGGGAAGGAATACTTAACTTGCCTTTGGTTTTCGAAAAACTTCTATAGATGTCGTGGTAATTGATAATTTCTATAAAAAATCGAATGAATCGTTTATATACGTATTTGTATATTCTTTTCTGTGAAACATAATAATTAAGCTATTTGATAGACTTTGAATGCGCTTTATTTACAGAAAGCAGGCCAGAATTACTTTAAGCAAAGAATTTGAATTTCGGACCAATTCCGCCAGTTTCCAAACGACACTTCCGTACATACGTAAAGTGATAATATTTTGAGATATTCTTAAGTTTCTCTTAATTTCCTTCCAAAAGTAAATAGCTGTTGTTTTAATTAAAACATGCTCTGAGTTTATTACAATGGCTACATACTCATGCGGGCTGATACTTATTCATAGCGCAGGTCGGTTATCGCATTGCGTTAAATACTGCTACGGTTTTGTGTTCACGAAACCTTTTCTTCGTTTTCAAGGGCCTCATTAAGCCTAAAAACTTTCTCTACATTTTCGGTATCTTACAATTTCGAGCTCTCCGATTAGACAACGAGAGTAACAAATATACTTAGCGCTTAGCCTTTCCTACTTGACACGGTAATTTTCGAATCCATGCTGTGGATATCTCCGCCCTGGATTATTACCAAGACTCATTCTGTCCATCTCCGTCTTCTCTCTGTCCCCACTTCTTGCCTCTTCCCTTCTCTATTTTTTCCTTCTCATCAACGGCCCCCACCACTCCCCTTCGCCTCGGGCCCCGCCCCCCACCTCCCCCCCTCCCGCTCTCCAACCCTGCGCCATATGCCTTGTCCCTCACTCCCTATTCCTTCCCGCCAACCGCTCTCCATCGCTATGGAGCTTAGCAGCTCCTTTCTATTCATTTTACCTCTCCCCACTCTCTCACTAGAAACTCACATCTCCCACCCTTTCCATGACCTTTCCTCTGACCTTCGTTTCACCCTCCACATCTTTACTTCCACCATCTCACTTCATAAAGTAAATTCATTTACCACCGCTCCCTTTTATGTTCCCTTTTCCCCAATTATGACTTTTTTTGGTCTCATCCAACTCTATGCGGCTATTTCGTTCTCCTTCCCCGTATCTTCTTGCGTTGTTGGCTCTTATTCCATACCCTACATCGCCTTTTCCGTCGAGTCTGAAAATATTGGGCTGGTATTCTCCGTTCCTTCCTCTTCAAATCGATGATGATATCGATTTCGATTATTTTTTCCTCTATGAGATTGTTTTGTGAATGATATAAAAGGATTTGGCGAATCGCCCGAGGAAAGGTGGAAGGGGAATTTATTTAGCGTTTATCTCGCCCAGTGATTGTTCGGGTCAATTGCTTTTCTTTATTTCCATACGCCTTATTCTCTTATTTTTCTCCTGGACCTCCCTCCTGTCTGTGCGTTCTTTTTCTGTTGTTTTCTCCTAAGACTACGTTCAATGGTTTAGTTTGTATACGCTCTTTCTTGATTTTGGGCTAGATAATGAAAAAATTGACATCATCAAGTTGAATTTTCCCTTATGATCATGAATTTTGCTTGGTTGATGTTGAGAACTGGAACGAATATAAGTATGGATGTAATATTGTTACGGCAAATGGCATTCTTGTATTTGAACCTGTATTTACAGCAATTTATGGTTGCGTTCCATTTGCGTTGATATATCTTGATTCATGCAAAATATCTCCAACATAGTGTGCATATGACGGGCATGTGATGTGCTTTGATCGTAATTTATGATGTATGAGCCCCCGGTTCATCTTCGGTTAACATCATCAATTTTAAATGCGGACTAACACTCCAAAAGGCTCAAACACGACGGTTTGTAACGACGTTTGAAATGTCTCCTAGATCTCTTGCATTTCTCATTCTTAATAAAATACCTATGTAAACCTAAACCCAAAAGGTGAAGTCTTACCCAGATACTTCAAGATCGATGCCATTTATTTGAGTACTCCGTCAATTGACGTTTTAAATAATCGTTTTCATTAGTCATTAGGGGTATAATGATAATTTATTTTACTGGGTAGGCGTTGGATGTAATATACATAAAATTTTTTTATTCATCTCGAATTTGTTGGATGAAAGAATATCAAAAGTTTGTTCAATCGTAATCGTGATCGAAGGAATTCATTATCACGGCGTTAAAAAGTTTTTCCCTAATTAGGCACAATTTTTAATGCATTTATGGTTATGGCTTTCTTCCATTATAGTGGTAGTACCGGGTAATCAATAATAGAATGACCTTTAACTTTTGTTCATATTGGCTAAAATTATACCGTTTTAAGTCTCCAACTCTCTGGCCCCGAGCAATAATAAAAGACCTATTGAGGATATGTGTTAATTATGGAAGAAAGGGCTGTGGCCTGAAGTCTCCATGTAAAATGAGCTTGGTTGGGGTGGCTTTATTGGGAAAGGCGGGGAAACTTTGGCAAATTGAAAGGAACTCTAAAATACAACTTGTACCTCATCTTTTTTCACTAACTTACCACTATTTCTAAGAAATATTTGTAAGCAGTAATTTATGTAAAATAGACCATATTGTTGAATTTATTTATTTTCTCATATTGTATAACTTATGTTTAGTTTCTTCCATTGATGCCTTTGCGGCAGTTTCAATCCTAAACACGGCTTTGATGTTGGCGAGAGCTTCCAAATATTTTCATTTATTGACTTTTATCGTAGTTTGTTATATAGTATGTACTAAATAGAGATGACAAATTGGATGATTGGCTTAGAGAACTAGGATCTAATAATATTGATACATTACATATTCATTGTTTTTGAAAAACAATATGAATCAACTCAAATTGGAACTTTTTCAATGATTAATTGGGCCCTATTTAGTATCATCTTCTTACTCGATCACTTTTTATTAGTTTTATTAAATCCTAGAATCTGTTCTGAAGTCCTATGCATTTGTATTCCGACTAATGTAGCATCTGTTTGCGCCACAATCATATTTGACTAAGATTATCGCACATGGCTTTGCCTTTTTGGTCAGTTGTATCCCTGTAATATATATACCCGCCCATGAGAGCTCTGAAATCCCTTTGTAAACCTGTGATTCATCTCACTTTAATTGCCAGCGAAACCTTTATGGTGAAGGCATCTGTCGTATTCTCAATTCTGCCCCAATCTCTTTTGTGCGTGTCGCACCTCCACCTGTGAGACTACCTAATATTATTCATGTTTTTCCACTCACAATTCACTCCTTCTTAATCTATTGCTTTATTATTCACGCGCAACCAAATTACCACTCCAGGTGCTTTTGGGCGTGAGGATGCGCACGCCACCGTGAATTATGAAGACTTTTTTTGTTAGCGGTCGAGGCAAGGAGATGGGCTGCCTCGTGGAAGGCACGCAAGAAACGGAAGGGGCCTTTTTGGCGGCTCGTAAAACGAAGCGCGCCTTAACATTTCATTGGTCCCTCGATATTTCCGTCCATCTCTCCGGTGAAAGAATTGCTGCAGGATGCATTCGTCCTTGGTTTCTCACCCTCATAATTTCCACAAGCACGAGGACCTGGTGAGATTCTTGTATTTTCTGCATGCCCACTGGAATTTTAACGCACACTTGCGATGCCGGGTGCATTTCGGATGAACGCTAGGCGATTCAAGGGTGAACAAAGTTGACAGATGTTTCGAATAAATTATGGAAAAAGTTTTGTTCCCATAAGATAGTCTTTACTTGTAATTTGTTTGTAGAGTCTTGGTTTTTTGAGACGTCGTAGTTACTCAACCGCCATTGCCCTTCACTTGGGAAATGTGGAAATATTTGAAGGAAATCATGGAACCTGAGAAACAAAAGTTCTTTATGGATTACTATATTCTGAGGGAATATTTATCGCAAGAATGGAATATTTGTTATAACTCTGATATCTAGGATTGAGGTCTGCGATTTTTAGCCACCTCGGAAAAAAGATATGAGAAACAAAGTCTATATGCATAAGAGACGGTATCAAATCAATTAACTGGGGAAAAATCAAGTAATTAGGAGTTGAAATTGTATCACGTCTATCTTAGCGCGAATGAATTGATAGTATGTACGAGCACTCCTTAAAGTGATTTTGCTTCTTCCAAATGTTATTAGTGACGTTAGATTACTATTAGCGACGGTACATTTGGTGCATAAAAAGGATTTTTCGGATCCATCGGAGAAAGTTTTACGCTACGGAATTGAGTAGGTTTAATGATAATTTACTAGAGCCGTCAAAAGCCGTTGCATAAAAGAAGTAAACCTGACAGTATTACTTGAAGAAATAAGGATGGGAAGCCCTTCTGGTGCGAAGAGGGTAGGTAAGGCTTTGTGATGGGTAAAGGATTGACCCCTGAAATTGCTTGCGGAACGAGGAAAATCAGGACCCGTTTTATCTCGGCAGATCAAACGATACGGATAATTTAAGATGAACAAACACCTGCAAAAACAGCTTTAGCTGGTTTTTGTCCTCTACATATTCACGGCCACAATAATGCTTCTGTTGTGGAGAGACGTTCTTTGGAGCTTCAAAAATCCTGCAGGGTCAAGCAAACACGAGTAAAAGTACCCCAACGATATTGAATGAAGAACCTAATGTATTTATTATTACACTTCTTATTGGAATAAATCCGCTCTTCTCTCTGTGAGACCAAAAACAAATGTTTGGGAATAAAGCGAGAGAATATCAATGGTAGATTTCGGACATTTGAGTATGGTGTCTGCAAAGGGCATGTAACTTAACTTAAAAGACGATGAAAAAAAGAGAAGCCAGATTTTCTTCTCTGCTGAATATGTTTCTCAGTGTTACACACGTGATTAAAGTCAGCTTTGACCATTCGTAGAAAATAAAATGAATACACAGTCTGGCTTACCGTCAGTCTCAATGTCCCAAGCTTTATTGGCTGAACGTTGTCTGTGTATTCAATTAAAAAGCATTTTTGTATCCCATCGTAGCCCATCATGCTAAGTAGAATATGATACTATTTTAAAGACTATAGGCACACTAATTGGGAAATTGAGTAATAGAAAAAACTCATTTTGTATGAAATAGTGCGTACATGTTATAGAATGACACACTTTCCACCGAATGTATTTATCGTTTTTCTCGCAAAACTGTACAATTTATATTATTGGCAAACACTTATTTCCACGTATTTGTGTGAAAAATCCAGCCGAATTGAATCGAGATTCCTTAGTTTAGAAACTTGGTACAACCCGGACAAGTAATTCAAGAGAGTCATCTTTTAGCCTGCTCAGATGTGGAAGGAAGCCAGTGAGAGGAGGGAAGGTTTCTTCCTCGCAATCCTTTTTTATTCCTGGAAACGGATTGACCCATTTAAACTGCAAAACATCTGTCCCAATGTTAACAAACTATTATTGTCGCTTAGAGTTATTGAAGAATTTTTATTAGAATTTGCTCGAGCTCAGACACCAATGCCATCCGGAGCCCGGTGTGTAAGTAATGAATGCCATCTTCGTGGCAATCAGGCTTAAAGTATGAATCTGAGAAAACTCTAAGGGGAATTTTTAAGAAATTTTATCTCATGTAGAACCGTTGCCAGATCTATCAATGCTTCTAAATTTAGGCGATTACGTGTACTTTAAAACTCTACTTCCCATAAGTCTTGTGAAAAGAATCTATATTTCTGTCTCCGGAAAAATAACAAAGGAATTCCAAACTGCCAGTCTAACTTTGCTCTTTTGTTATTTGGGAATATTTTCCATCTACGAATTACAAAATGGGGCATCCTTTGAAATTATTCCTATTTTTTTGGAAAATTTAAAAATAAGTGAAATCAGAAGAGCACACTTTGCGTAATGGGTCGGCTCTCGAACTTAAATCTTTCATTCATACTTCGTTATGGGCAGGTAGAATCATTGGTTTATGCTATCAAGCTACATAGCCATCAAGATAAACATCAATGAAGACAGCCGAGACCAATAACTGTTGGTGATCAGATGTGAGTCGAAACAAGATGATACGTGATGGCATCGTCAACTTTCAGTAATTACTGAAAAATAACGTATTAGCTAGTAGCTTATAGACATATTAAATTATTTATTATTTGTTAATTTTAAGACTTCTCTACACAATCACTATCCAGAATTACACATGTTTCCCAACATTTCTTGACCTTTTGAAGGTTTTTACTATAGAATTTAGCAGGTTCCGTCGAAAACCATTGGTCCACCTTTTGAATGATGTCAGTTATGTTGTTAAATCTCCGACTACGAGTTCGTTTTTTGAGTTCTGGGAATAAAAAAAAGCTTGGAGCGAGACCGGGAGAGTAGGGTGCATATGATAAAATTTCCAAGCCACCACATTCCTTTGATTACCGATCGCGCAGTATTAGCGACTGCAAGTCGTGCCGTGTTTGCTTCTTAAAAGGTTTTAGTGGCCGTGGAACCACCCGTGCTGTCCTTTGGCATGTACAGTTCTTCGTGAATAATTTTTTTTATACACAGTACAATACATGATCATGATCAAATTGGACTTTCGGTCTGATTCGATAGGATTCTCCACTTACTTCACTGTGGCAGTATCGTTCGTGAGTGACGGCCTTCCGCTTCTTGGATCGTCTGTGAGAGACATATGGTAAGTTTGAAAATAACTCTTCCACCTCTCTCACTTTTTCCACTGTCTCAAAACTGGGCTACCATTTCTATAAACGTCCATAACTTCATCGTGGATTTGCCGGGCACTGTAATCTTTTAAATGAAGAAAATTCATCAAACTGCGAACCTCCATCTCCTCTTTACCGCGAGTTACTTTAATCTACGGCTCCCTGAAGCAACGCAAATAAACATTATTAACTTTAATCTACAACGTTCTGTACATGAGGATCTATTAATATGCAGAATAATTGTATCCAGGTATCTCAGTCATTTTGTAGTAGTATTTAATTAAAAATCTCCACGTACATCTGAGCGTGAAGCAAGTTTGTATCAAGGCATCTTTACTCCGATGTTTTTAAGTGATGAATTATTTTATAAATTACGTAATTTAATTAATAAATAAATGGAAGTTTATGGGTTTGACATTAATCAATTTTGCTCATGAATATAGTGAATAAAATTCGCAAAAAAATAAAAAAAACAAACGCCAAGTAATATATTATTCAGATATTTACTTTATTTCTGAATAATAATTACTTAAAAACGATATCTTCGTGTATTTTGCTTTTGTTCACTGTCAAAGAAAGCTAAATGATCGAAAATAAATCAATTGAGGGAAAATAGCAACGAATACCTAAATATAGCTATTTATTAACATTGGTTTTATATGTTATTGCTATTAAATCGTAGTTTCAATATTATGTTTATTTGTTCATGTACGCCTGCAATATAGTTGGGGAGGATTGAATAACACTGCAGAAAGGGGATATTACAAAAGTTCCCTATTCAGCTAACAAAATTTCATTGATGAAAGAGATAGCTACATATTACACGTTTCTACTCTTCCCTTATTTGTTGTATTTTTATGGCAGTCGTACGATAAATATCACGGATATGGATATAGGTGGTCTGAAAAGTTTCCGACTGAGAAAATTTCAGAAAAAATATCTTGTATCTTGTGGGGTACTTTTCAGACCACCCATGCATTTAAGTTGGAGGGGAAGTACTCTTATTGTCTCAGAGAAGAATATTGAAGTACCTCATTGTTGATACCAAATATTAAAAAAAGCTGATTAATTGAAATTAGTTTAATCAGTAAAAAGCATATTATTATCATATTTATTTCACCCATGCATGACTAATTATGCCAATTTTACCTTTTTATTTCAATTTTGTTTTTTTTTTCAGGTAAGTAACTACCGTCAGACGGCCTTCTCTTCTTAAGTTACTGCAACAGCATCCTAGGAATAGACACTTTGATTTGCCAGCAGACATTCAGGTGTACGGTAAGAGCCTTGAAACACATTAAGTTATTCTACGGCCAGTTTAAAGTCGGCTGGTGTCTTTGATGAAGTTATTTTGAAATAATAACATGTAGATGAATTTAGTTTTTGCCAGTTGTAGGGTTGTCAGTAGATTAAAAAAATAAATGTTTGTCATTTCAAACAAACGGAACCCGTAAATATCCTTAAAAAATTTGCTTGATGTGTCAATTAAAGTCAGCTTAAAGTATAATCGGGTTTGTATATTACTTTTTACGAAAGTTTTTACTGTAAATTAATAATGGATCGTGGAATTAAATGTGCACGTAAATTTGGTAAAGATCAATTATGAGATTTTCTTTCTAAGAAATCAGTATTTCTCTTTGCTTAGTGCAAAATTGGTTTACTTGAGTGATGCTGTTTGACGCTTCTCTTTGGAGAAAATGTACTGCGCAAATAAGTAAGCTGTTATATGTTATAATCTTCTCTAAATTCTCAATTATTACTGAACTACATGAAAAATATTTGTTAAATTCTGGAATCCAGTGTGCTCGTTATCGCAGTAGTTAGTGAACGTGAACAGATTGTATTGCTTGATCTTATCCAACAGTATATCTTCCGAGATTGCCTATCAATAATTCCAAATCAGAGTTTATATCGGATATGCATGAAACATTCTATCAATACCTGATATACCTGTAGTTGGAGAGAGAGTGATGTAGTTAGCAAGTCCATTCACTTATGTCAAAAAGGATTTATACTTAGGAAATCTTTCTCAGATGTTTATTACGATAAATGTGTAATCATTCCAAGAATTTATACTCTCAAAAGTGTATTGTTTCATTACCAATTTATATTCTTTTATATCTACATGGGCTAATATTTCTATACGGCCAACACGAATGAACTATCTGTTAATTAGAAAATATTTAAAAACTAATCTGTTCCTTTAACTGTATTAAATACAGAATAAGATGGGACAAAAAATGTTTAATATTCCTAAATCGAAAATAACAAGGCAGAACCACAGTTACAATACTCACACTTCTATGCCTAAAATATATTTTTTTGTGATTTACGATTATATTTAGCACCTTCAATATATTTAACGGCTGCATTGATATATTGCACTACATAGTCAGATTTAGCATGCTCTCCCTGAGAAAGTTTTTTTGGACAATTAAAATTGAGAACTACTCTCCCCGTATCGGGTCTAACTGAAAACATATCGACACTATCTTATACAGATATATCTATTTTCGGTTCTACTGGCGGGGTGATAGCAAAATAAATCAAAAAGAGAAAAAAATAGTTAATGATGAAAAGGGAAGCAATACAGAGCAGAAACCTGCTCATGAGCACATCGAAAGAATAATATATCCTGGTGCTGTGGTCACATTGGATTTTGTTATTAGTGAAATGGTCTTGGTTGGCCATTGCATGTATCTAATTAAATATATGGTAAGGGTCATTGTGGTTACTTTGTGTCATTAACCCACATACATTTCTTTTGTAATGTCATTATACTCTCCCATTCCCTTACCTTTCCCATAGGTTTATAACGTAATGAATTATTGGGCAATCATGACCAGAATATACAATGACACAACGTTAATATTAACATTATAATCATATTGACAGGGAAAAGTTCTGATAACGTTAATGGCGTAAACAGAACACTTGGCCGAGTACACTTATGTTATAGTCATTCGCTGCAAATTTGTAAAACCTTACAAAAATCTAATTTGATAACTATATTAATCTATATTTATTTATTGAAATTCCCTTAATCATAATTTAATGAGAATATGGGAATTTTAAGGCCTATCTTCTCCATTACTTACAAAAGTTAAAGCTCTGATTAAAAGATTATGCATACGTATTTGCAATTAACTTTAAATTAAAATAACTATTTTAGAAAAATATATACAGTGCTTTCGGTAATGCTGCATTTAAAATATAGATGTTATACATACTTTTCAGAAATTTGAATTGTTTAAATAGGAAAGGAATTATATTTCTGGCAAAATAAACTTTTTTATCATAAAAATTGTATGCCTCTATTATAATCGGATCTCAATGATTTAAAGGATTTAAATAGGCCTAAAAAAAATCTAACCTGAGTTGCGCCAGTGAGTTGGTACTATAGATTATGGATTTTATTGCTAAAATTGTTTCAAATGCAAAAAATTATAAATTAAAATCGTTTCATATCTTGCTAGGCAGAATTGGGAAACTTGAATACATATCGTATGTCATAAATTATCGGAATGTATCGTTTCAAAATGTTAATTGTTTTTTAACACTTTTTAATTTATCGTCAGTAGTAACAGCATCTTTCGAGTAAATTTGGTCCATTTACAGATAGAACAGGAAAAAACGAGATTGGTGACCCACGCCGCAAACATAATTCATAATAGAATCCGATCTCTGCTGATAAGCTTCATCTCCAAAAAGGAAAAGGAATATAATCCCTATATATATCCCTATATATTATAAAAATGTGAGTGAAAAATAGTGAAATAGTTTCAAGGAAAAACATAAAATTCTGAAAAGAAATCACTTTCAAGTACCTGAAATGCAATAATTCAAAAGGAAATACTATCACCGTCACTTAAATTTTAAAGTAAGAATGCCTATTGTTACATTAACGATCAGCTCATTGCTCTTCTGATTTGTCAATAATTGACGGATCTATTCTTATCTTGGACCAATACAATTGTATAATCCTCTTAGTAATGCACTCGAGTCATGGCTACACGGGGCAAAGTTTCAGAACACAATATGAGCGCGGTTAGGCGTCAGGTTTCTATGGCAATCCTTGTTTTCCCAACTGTTTCGGGTCAGAGAGAACGGCGAAAGATTAAACTGTGCATTTGGCACGTACAAACCACAATAATGACATATTGCAGTTACTAAATGCAGAACCATTTTATCTCGCTGACCATTAGTGTGTCTACGGAACGACTCTAAACCCTTGGCCCTAAATCTCTAGGCAGTGGGGTCAATTACTTATGAGTGTTTCAGCTCCAGCTAAAATCGATGGCCGGAAATTCGTTACACCCCCAAGATAAGAGCTGGCGCCCCGTTACCTCACGTGTTTGCGAGCTCACCTTCTTTTAAGAACACAGTCGTCTGAGCCCGGGATTGGAATGGTGTATCACCTCGTAACCGTGCAGCAGCTCCTCCCCGAGAAACTGCCACCCGGAGCGGCGGTGACCAATGCCGGGTTTCGGCTCGAACAACGACGGCCGCAGTCGAGCGGCAACTTGGGGAAGGCGATGGGTGCCCTTCATCTAATCACTGTCCCGATGCTCGCGTTTCCAGAACCGAAGTGGCCCTCCCCATCTCCACCCACCTTACTAATACTGTTCCCGGACGGATTGAGTTGTGGTCCTTATTACGTTTCCCTCGCCCTGTCCCAGCCGATTCCCTGCAGCATGCTTGATTTTAGGAATCCTTTGAGAAATTTAATGGGGGAAATAACCTGTTTTATATTCTGTTTTAAACCCGTCATCCGTTCCCCGTGCGTTCGTTGTCCCTTACTGGCATGCAGTGAGTTTTTCTACGCTATCACACCATCTTTTTAACAGCCGCTTTCGGATGCGGAATTCCGCGAATCTGGTCGTAACTTACGGCACTTAAAGTTTTCACCGAGCTCCGCGTTATAAAAAAATAGTATATTCCCGTCGCTCAAGCGTCTTATCTCTCTTCTCGTGATAATTCTCTCATTCTCTAAAACCGTTTTTTAAAACGCTTAGCGCGGACGCGCGTGAAATATGATGATGGGACCCGTGGCCTAAAAAAAATCTCTTTTGTCTGTCTGTCTGCCCTTCCCATATCGCTCCTCCGATTGGGTTATCATCCCTTCCCATCGGCCCCTTTACTCCAAACATGTTGACCTCCTCCCACGCCTCCCTCCTCGACCAGCGGTCTCCCTCCAACCCTCCCTCCACCCCCTTCCTCACACCCTCTCCACCTCCGCGCCACCCGGGTTCTCGCCACTCTTCCTCCTCGCCACCTACCTCCACGCCCCTGCCCCCCTACACCCCCTTCCTTATCCTCCTCCAATGGGATGGCGAGGTTACTCCCCAGATCCCCTCCTTCCCTTCCCTCTCCCGTTCGTCTCGCTTCCTGTATTCCCTCTCCCCGCCCGCCCGCCGCCCTCGTCCCCTCCCCAGTGTCACTCGCACCCGGCGTCGGCCCTGCCACAGGCACATCGCGTGTCTGCAAAATGTTGAGAGGTGGGGGGGGAAGGGGTCGGAGAGGGTGAGAGGTGGCGGCGGTGGCGGCAATGAATGCAACCGGAGGAGAAAAAGAGAGGGGAAGGAATGGATGGCGTGCCTTAATAATGGCGTGGCACGCGAGAAATTCCTTTAAATCATGTTTCCAGTTGCCGTGGCGGAAGGGGCCACGAAAGACAAATAGGGACGAACTGTAGAGTCATTGCCGGTGCGGGGAGGGAAAGCGTGGGGGGGTAGCAAGGGTTGGGTTGGGAATTAGGGCGAGAAGGGTTGAAATCGGTGGGGATGGAAGGGAATGGAAATGGAGGTGGTGGGTAATGGGCCACAAGAGTTGAGGAGGACACATTGAGGACGAACTGGAGAGACCGAGGGACTTGGAGGAGGGCGGGATATAGGATTCGTCTAATTGAGTGTCTCTCGCTCGAAAGGGCATTTTTAATAGGCATTTGATTGCTTCTCCCTATCCATTATTGCATCCATTTCCTCGAGATATCGGTCAGTTTTCCCTCTCCTAATTTCAAAGATGGAATATATTTTTAAAATTTTGTTACTGATTTTTGCTCTTTCATTCGTGCTGTTGACAAAATTCTGAATCCAAACAAATGAAACTTGAAACGCATAGTATACAGTAGACATTAATTAAATAATAAAACATAAAACTGATTTGTTACGAAATAAATTATGCGAATATGCTGTTTATGCCCAATTTTAATTGAAACTTATGCGTGTAATTTGATGGTACGTTATCTATTCTTGGAAAGTATTTCGCGATGGTTCAGTTGGTCATTCTAGGTTAATATGCTATAAGAACAGTATTTCAAAGTAAATGGAATATTCATTATTGAAAAAATTTTGGAATATTGCAATTTAAAAAAAATATGTGCATGAATTACCACTCTGAAGTGGTATAATAATATTCCGCCTGCAATATTGGCGGATGTGTTTACTGATTAACAGTTTTAAGATTGATGAAATAAAATTGCTTTTATGGGCACAACTAACACACAAATATCCGAGAGTTGCGGGAAAAAGTCTTTCAAATCCAGCCTATGCCATTCGTTTTGAAACCCTTGACGATGTTTGAGAGTTCGAAGGACATATGGACGTACGCAAAATAAAAGGTTATGGAACCAGTGAAACATTTTTGGGGCGTCCAACATACAACGGAGCGGTAATGGGAGTTGGATTTGATGGGGAGAGAGATGAGAGAGGGTGAACTGGTAGGAGGTATTAACAATGGTCGAATTCGGAATGAGTGGGGGCGAGGGGTTGACGGGAGGGGAGGGGATAGCCTGCGATGGGGGCTCCGTTTGAATGGCGCACTTAGTGTGTGCCGCGCACCGAAGACCTTCCTGAAAGGAGCGAGCGAAATAAGAGTTTTACCTCGAACTCTCGGTCTGAAAACAATAAATAAAGGGACCCCTGACATTTAATCTGCATAGGGGCTCCCTGGGTGCCACTCGCCGGACCCCGCGGGAGGGAGCATGGAGGGGGCCAGCGGAATGGTGGGAGGGCGTCAGGCGCTCTTGGGCGTGGGAGAGTCTGGAGATGGGGAGGGCGTGAAGAGATTTCTGTGTGCGGAGAAGTCCCGTCCTTCCACCGCGTAATCAGAGATTTGTGCGCCCGTGCAGCGATAGCGAGCTAGAAGAGAGGATGAGGGCCATGGCAACCGTCTGAACGCGTTTTTCACCTGGACCGCAAGAGCTATACGCATTGTGTGGAGACGTACTCAGTGAGATTTCTCCCTGGAACGAGGAAGGACGATCCTTAAGTTGCCGTTAGCGTCGTTATAGATTTCTTTTACGGTTTTAAGCATCTCCTTTGTTGGTCCATGGATCCAAATTCATTCATGAAGCACTCTAAACAAGTTCTAATAGTTCTAGAGAGATTGTAAATGATTCTGTGGTCGCACCTTTATTTGGAATCACTGCGTAATAAATTGGATTTGCATATAAAACATTTACTTTCACAAGTTATTGGCTATTCACCAATCGGGAGAAACCTATCTCGCGGTGCACCTTCCTGTTCTATGCCCGACATTTTTGAGTCTTACAAGCACCAAGTAAACAAACGAAGTAATAAACGTTTATGTAAAAATTTATCTTCTGAATGAAATCCGTTAGTAATAGGAATACCTATATGTTTATAGGAGGAAATCAGGTGTATTACACTGTGGGCTTCTGCTATTAAGTGAGTTTAAAACACTAGAATACGAATACCGTTTTCCTTTGAATTTGCACTGGCGTTGGAGCCTCACTTCTGTTGGAATAGGATAAAAGAGTGGACGGTTTGCTTTTGCAGAATTCATGAAAGGAATCAATATTTGGGGATTGAGAGTACCTGCCCACCCCATGGTTTCCCTCAGTATAAAAGTTTGGAAAAATCATTTCTTGGCATTGTTGTGACTCAAAGTCCACCCCAGTGCACCTCCTTGTCTCTTTTGTCCTCGCCTCGCGTTTGACTGTTGTCTCGGTCAGCAGTGGTCACCTGGTCCAGGGAGGTCTTTGTTCACCTGTCACTTGGTCCTATTGCGCCACATTCGGCTCAGTGCCAACTCTTTTTCCTCGAGATCTGGATTGGGGTAAAGGCCTTTGTTTGCATTCAGCCATTCGCTCTGTATTTCCCTCTCGTGTAGGATTTGCCGAATTCTCTATGACGGAGATGTGACACTATTTGGAATTTTTGCTGCAGTCCTTATGCACCTTTGTGACTTTATGTCAGTTATTTTGGTTTCATTGGAATTCTATATCGTTCTTTACAGCCAGGTCAAATATCACAAAATTTTTAGATGCAATTTGGAATGAAAACGTGTTAAATTGAGAGACATTTTAATACTGTGCATTTAAAATTTTCAATCCATACATAAGAGACTATTTTAGTAATAGACTATACTACGTGAAGCCGTTAAATAATGTAAAATAACATTTTTCATAAGACTTGTGGTGGACTATTTTTCTTTTGGGAGGCAGCCTTATGAAGTGTACTATCCAGACGATTTATGTATTCCACGCAGAATTGATGCGCATCTTTCAATTTATTTTTCGGTTTCGTGAAACATTTTTAAGGGAAAGAAAAATCGATAAGAGCCATTTTTTTTGTTCTCTGCGAAAAACCCGCCAATGCTTCCATTAAGTGCGATTACTTTTGGTGTATGGCATAGTTATTGTGGCAAAAAGATTTCATTGACGTTAAAAAAATAAGCACTATGTGAATGCGGACCTAGTTCGCAAGTACCGGACGTTCATCAAAGGCAAGTCGTTAATGAAAAAACTCCGAAGCATTTTAATTGAAACGTGGTGTAATTTCGGCCCTTGCGGTTGTTAGTTTGAATCGGTTGAACCGGCAATTTTCTCAGCGATGGAAGCTCAAGGGTAAAAGTGACTCTTTAAATCGTCGCTCGCGCTCTGGGAACTCAAAAGGGGGCGTTTGAGAACTCGGGGCTCAGTGAAACGGAGTGCATACACCTTTCAATTCTTGTTGCTATTGATTGCATCACGCGCACGATTGCACTGCTTCTCCCCCGCCTTCCCTTCCTCTTCCCTCCCTCTGCTCCCCGACACAACCCCTAACCATCACCACCCCTCCACGCCACACTTAGGCTCTCCTCTCTCTCTCTCCCCCAACCAACTCTTCCCAAGCCTCCCCTGAGACCCACAACCGCCCCCACTTCCTCTAGCCTCCTCCCCTCCTGTCTTCCCTTCCCACACACTTTTCCAAACTCCATCCCAGTTCCAGAGCCCCGGCTTGGAATTCCCCCTTTTCCACAGCCCCGCCTCCGCTACCTTACCTTTCTTTCCTCCCACCACCCGTCCCTCCCTTGCGTGCATCATCTCCCCCCTCCCCCTGCGTCTCCACCCCTTTCTCACTCCCGCGACCCCACCCCCTCGACCCCTCCTCCGCATTCTCTCGCTGCATCCGGCTAACCTTTCCCTTCGCCCTGGGCCAGTCTCCCTCCTGCCCCGACTCCCGACTCTCAAAGAAGTGCCCGACCCTCGGAGCTGCGGCATGAATATCGCAGCGAGGCCCGCACATTCGAAGGGACCAGGGTCGCCCGGGGCGCTCTTTATCGCCCTCATGGGACACGGGGGGTGGGAGAGACCGCCGAGCTGCCCTTAAAAACCCTTTCTCCCGGCATTAGCTTCCTTCCGTCCCTTACTACCCGCTCAAACCCTCTTTCTTCCTTCCTAACTCCCTTTCTTCCTTCCATCGCGGGGCCTCTTTCTCCCCGCCTGCCTCCTGTTTAACCTATGCCCACCCATAACTTTGTGCGTATTTTCTCTCCCTTTTCTCACAATCACTTTATCATATATTTATTTCCTTAGCTATTGCAACCTCCATGACGTATTTTAGCTTAAATTATATTCTCATCACCGACCCACGTGGTGGGAACCCGGTTTTCCTTGATTTTGACCGTTTGTTAGGAAAAAAATCCCTGCACCTCGCAAATTGCTCCGTTTCTACTCATTTGTGAGTTTAAAAAATTGTATATGTTTTAATTTTAACGTTTAAATAAATCTGAGCTTCATATTTGATTTTTCATCTATCTATTCTCAGTTTCGAAGGAAAGGCAGCCTATTAAAGTTCAACAATTATTTCTTTCGTATATACTCTCGTGATTTTTTCCAATGACTAAAAACATTTAATATCATACAAGTTGATGTTTAAATCCCTGCATATTCACCACACACTCTAAATACATAGAAATAGTCCTGATAGTTCAATCGAGATATCTCTACTCGTACATTAATAACTTCAAATAAAAGAAAAAAATTATTTTCAACAGGTAAATATATGCTCATTGCATTTTAATTGAGTCGATTATTTGAAGAAAGGGCGCTCTTGAAATTCATGTATGTTTAGAATTTAAGAATGCGTGGCTGGAGGTAGCAGATTCTTTTTTTTCAACTCTGTGCCAAGCTATCAGAATCTCAGGCTTTTTGCTGGAACAGTTTACGAATCCAAGCACAAATGCCCGCCCATTTGAGTGTGCGGGTTTTTGTGCTTAGCTGTCTTCTCCTTTTCAAAGCAATTTATCTCATCCAATTTACTGTTTTTCCTTCTATTGTCCGCTCATTCTCTTTTTCTTTGAATTCTTTTGTTTTTTTCTGATATCATTTTAGTTTATTATCTAAACTTTCAGTCAAAACTTCACCAGGATATGAAATAATCTCATTCGCCAGGGTAATCAATATGTGGCATATAAAATGGTACCAATTTGTATTTCAATTCAGTGATGAAATTATTTTATTTTAGTTTTTATTTTTCAAATAAAAAAATCAATAACGAAAATTTCGATAAACTCATGATTTTTTCTTATTTTCTGTTTTCTTTTCTGTACTTATTGGTTCAACGCTTAATTTTCAGGCAATAACTTGAAGAATTAAAAATTTTCTCTTACTTTTGTTTGGAAACGGTAGGGAAGGTAATTCAATGAAATTTCATTTTAAAATCTAAAATGTTCAATTTATCTTCATTACTTTTGTATCATTATATGTGATTTTAAACGTATCCATGTCACCATAAACTAGACTCTAGTCCTGATTGAGGTGCTCTGGTTTCTTTGCTCGAGCAGAACGGAGTCTATTTAAGGATCTTCTTTTGGAACGGCTGAAAAGTCATTTAGCCAAAGTTTATCCGCACTCTTCTTTTATCTTTTTATTTGCTTACGGGCCATCGGCCGCCTCCCCTAAGACTACTACTACTTGCTAACGGACTTGAAATTTAGCAAGTATGCAATATTATAAAAAAGCTGCAATTCCAATCCATGTGAGACAATTTCTCGCTTTTAGTTTGTGATTCCGGTCACGCGTTAATACATCATCTATTTCGCTCTATTACCAGAGTACTATTAGCGGTATTTATTTTCTTATAGTTTTACATGAATTAAGCAAACAGGTAAAAATTATTTTGCAATATTATATATGGGTGATATTTTTTATTAATAAATATTTTCTCAGGTAATTTTTACTTCTTTAAAGAGTTAGGTTTCCGTACATTTTTTTAAATAGTCTGAAAATTATTTTTATCTTTTTACTGTCCAATTAGATTTCTGTTTCAACACTTTTCAATCCTGAAGAAGAGTAATCATTCTTGATAATTTTTCAACATATGAATGCATTTGAGCTGTTTTTTTACTTTAATTCTTACCAAATTACATTATTTCCTTTACATAAAAGTTCAATTTCTGGCCTCATTTCTCTCTCATATGGAGAAAAATAATTCAAATCACCATAAATTAAATACGAGAAGCCTTGTAAATAGGTTATTTTCCAGAAAGTGCTAGGAATTAATCTACCGATTGTAGCTACTAATGAAATTCATACATTTTTGCGTATGCTTTGATGAAAACCCTAATTTTCAAAACAGTTTTCCATTTAGTGACGTTCCAAAACCACAGTCGTATTGAACTCACTCAAAGTTGCTGATAATAAACCATAAACACAGTAATCAACCCGAAGGTCGGTTTAGTAGGAATTCGTGTGAATATTCACACATCAGGGTAGGGGGGCCAGTTCCTTTCCCTGTGCCGGTTATGGTTTCCCAGAAAGATCTGGTACCCGAAAAATCAACTAGCTTGGGTGGAGCGGACAGTAGCCCAACGCTCTACCCACTAGACCACTGCGACCCGCTTGCTGATAATATGAAATATTATTTTCAGGAGATCTAGTATACACGAACCATGGTTAGAGGTTTTTAAAAATGTTTTATGATAAAAGGTTTTCTAATTCTTAGACATCCATTTTTTGAAAATCTCCGGATCATAAATTAATCAACATAGCTAGTAAGCTAATAAGACTAATTGAATTGGTGCCATAGAAGGAGGTTAAATTTCATGATTGGATGTAGAGTACGTTTGGGGAAAGTTACACGCCGTCCCTGTTAGCCTAATGAATACACCGCGCTGACTGACCCAAGGATCTTGATTTCGAATTGCTTAATTTGATCACGTTATGTCGTTTTCTCAATGCTCAAATACTTTTTTTCCCACTGGAGTTCAACGATCGCTACCACTGGAGAGCTTAAATCAAAATACGACTAAAACACTTGTCCATGTCGAGCTAGTACACCCAATGGCTTCAAAGCTCACATTTGCTTTTTCTCCGCGCATGTCTGCGACACCCGTGTGAGCAATGGCAGGGGGAGGAGGCCAAGGAGCCTGGAAAGGAAGACAAGTGACCCGTGTACTTCTCTTCATATACTTTACGTACCCCTTTATTCGGCGCCTTCCTCTGTTTTCCCTCCTCTCCCCCCCGCCCTCTCTCTCTCCCTCGACTCACTCTTCCTTATTTCCCACACGGCGACGGTGCGCCGCGGTCAGCCCTCCTCCCCAACCGTCCCCGTGCCCAAACGAACTATTCCCCCCCTCTCCCCGCTTCCAAAAGTCCCATATCCAAACTCCCACCCTCCCAACTCCTTGCGCCTGCAGCTAGAAGGAGGACCCATGACCCTTGCAAACTACCTCGACTTGCCTATGATCCTCTCCTACACCTTCCCCCCCTCCATCAACCCTTTCGCCGTCGAATCGCACTGCCTTCCACGTTCCCCAGTCCCCGTCCCTTTATCCCTTGGATGGACATTGGAGTGATGTTGCAGTGCGACATAACTCCACTCATTATTACCTCAGGGGCACCTAGATTTTTGGTCACCTTTGGGGACTTCTTCAAATCGAATGCTTCATTATCTGCCACAACAACCCTTAATACGAGAATAATAGATAAACGGAGAGTTCAGTACATCAAAATGGTATCGGTAAGCGATTTGATGTTGTAAAACATATCAATGATTGAAAGTGTTTTTCACCAATGAAACCGGTTCTTTGAGAATCATACTTCAGCAAATTATTCACACATATTTAAATCGCAAACATATATTTAAAATTCAAAAAAATATGACTTGGATACCTGAATTGCGACAAAATATTTCATTTTAAATTGAAAAAAAAATCATAAAAGAAAAAAAATCGCTTGGATTCAAAATTGTCGATCTTTCCCACGCCTTCTTAAAAACACTCATGGCACTATGACGGAAAAATCCAAGTGTAAAGTTTTTGACTTTCTATTTTTTTTTGCGCCGCTTTAACTTAATAAACTAGATATTGAGAAAGTTTGCATTGATATTATTTTTTAACATTCACTTTTTTATAAATTTGAACAAATTATATACGTTCGCAATTTATTCTTTTTTCATTAAAAAAGGAACCTAATATTAGCCATAATTGTGCGGTTTATTATTTTTTTAAGTTGTAATATTTTCACGGAGTCTTGAGGCCAGCGCAGTTTCCCCGTGCTACATTCTGACAAGCAATCTCATACTCCGTTGATCATACGATTTGCAGTGATACAATGATGCCGAGGTAGCTTTTAAGTTTTGCTACGTACGGCGAATTTTGTGACTCAATGCTTCTCTCATGTTGCAGCAAAGGTCTTTGCCCATGAAGATACTCCCTGCAACGCAAGATAAACGGTGAATAGCGAAATACTTCATAACATTCATCCTCGAAGGTCACGTCAGAATCTCACTCTTCCAAATTCCTGTTTTTATAAACTATTGAAGCACTCTAGTTCATAACAACAACATTCAAAGAAAGTGAATTGGAACATATTGTTGCCACTAGAAAACATTTTATTTTAAAATAAGTTTTTCCAGTTAAAATATTGAAAAATTTTGATATATTTATCTTCAATTGATTATTATTAATGTTGTTGATTAATTCCATGTCGGTGAAAACAGTGCCATTATCAAAAATACTACACATTCATCTAAAAGTAGATGAGATACAAAAATGATAAAGTATACAATTAAACTGGTATGAATGAAAAAATTATACACTAAAATTATTTACTTTTACATTATTTAAAAATGAATTCGAGTACTTTATATGTAAAATACCCCTTAGTCGTACGCTCTTTTAAACAACTTGTTTTACATTGACATTTTCCGGTAGAACTCCTGGCGTCAATGCTCATTATGAGTTAAACAAAAGGACCATACATATAAAATGTTCAATTAGGTGACGTATGTTTTTTGCACTTGCTATATTCATAGGACTAAAATTCAATGAAAATGTGGATACTATTTATAAGTTCACTCATATTAAGTTGGGAGGGGTACGATAAAATAGTTACCTTCTACTATAATTTGGATGCACTTTTTGAGAAGAGGTAGCTCAGGCGCTTTGTGAATCCTGAAAACATTTCTGAAATTACCGACAATTAAAGACACAGTAATCCCAATTAGCTGATGCGTTAAGTGTAAGAAAATTTGGTCAGGGCATATTAAGAGCTATTATTATGGTTATACAGGAGGGTTTTAACGCAAGCAAATAAAATATGAAGTTGCTTTATTTTAGTAATCAATCCATTGTTTTTTTCAATATCCTTGCATATAATGTTTTATCGAAGGGTTTAATGAAAAAGCGCAGGTTGACATGCATCATGTAAATAAACTTTCGTTTATAATTGAAACAAGTAGAGAACTTCAGTGGTATGTCTCTCAATTGGGCGAGGACGCTGTTGCTGGGAGTGGTTCAATTCGCAAATTCGGAGCGATGAACATGCAAGCGGAGCTTGTTAGAACGTTGGCACACATCGCCCACCCCATATCCGCAGTCTAAAGTTGCGAGCGGCAAGGACAACCAGGAGTCTGGTGGCTGGCGGTTGACAGAAAATAAGCGAAAGGGTCTGGGAGAATACTGGGCGGGGACAGCAGATAGAAGGAACACAGGGGTGCGGGCACCTAGCGAAAGCAAAGAAAAGTAAAACCTGAGGTGTTGGGTCGGGTGCTGGGAATCGACGGAGAAGGGTGTGGAAGGTCCGGAGTCGCCTGAGGTTTCTTGTCCGAGAAGCGTAGAGAAAATGGAGGGTGATAGGGAGAGGAAGTGAGGAACACACACACATACACGTGCTCTCGGAGGAGGATTGGGGAGGGAGAGGCTGAGGGTAAAGGAGAGAGTGAGGCGTCTTCCATGTTCATCCGCACCTGTTTACACGTCCGCAACCGTGAGCTCCCTTCTCTTCCCCCGTCTCGCCTTTGCGCCAATCCACGTAATGGGAGCCCGACCAGGAGGTTCTCGCCCCCTCATACATCCCTATCTCCAGGTTTTGCTTTCCCCTTCGCTTCTCTCTCTCGCAACCATTGTCCTCTCTCACTTTTCTGAAAGGGCGTGAGTGTGTATGTGCATATGGATATATATATATATATATATATATATATATATATATATATATATATATATGTGTGTGTGTGTGTGTGTATATAATATAATTCCTCCCGTTTTATCCATTCCTTTTTTTGTAACCTTTTCACTTTCTTACTTTTTTCGGTCACGCTTTTCACCCGTCTCTACATTTCCCATTATATTTTTCTCTCATTTAAATAATATTTTTATATCCTGCTCCCTTTGCTTCCCATACTAATCACGCGGTGGTCAGCTGCTTGTGACGGGTTTCACGATGGAATTAAAGTGACTGGGCTCATGGCTCCCCTGCCTTGATATTCGGACCACCTTAAAAGTCATTGCATTTAGACTGTAAGGCATTTACACCAAGGTTTCCTACATAAATTGCGTATCATATTCTGGATTATCACTAATTTACATGCTTTATCTGCACAATCACCATCGCATGCATGGCAATTTTGGAAAGTACACTATTCCCGATTGTAAACGCCATTGGAAGAAAAAAAACGGAGTGAGTAACATCCGAACTTTAAACATGGTTTTTAATGTCTTCATTAAGGTATAGGGGGATAATGGGCCGTCGGTGTCCGTACTTCAAGTATTTGAAAATGCTCCTCTGAGGGTAATTACGAAGAGGTTGGGAACCACCTCTTTACTGCTTCATTTTTTTCTTTCTTCGATCTAGCTTCAAGGGAATGAGCTATCTACATTTAACTTTTCGCCTCCAGCGTTTTCCGCAGTATAAGATTCCGAGGCCATAAAGTTTTACCGCATTGTTCTGACGAGTTTTAAATGCAATAATGGGCCCATTTCCCTTGAAATTATCTCCACTGCCTTTCTTAGTCGCCTAATTTGCGTTTCTGTTCATTTTTCTTCTAGTATTATCCTTTTTATCTCTTATATCTCTCACTTATTCTTCTTCCTCAATTATCTCTAGTATTTTGTCAATTTTTTGTCTCAGGGATAATTATAACACAATTCATTATTTTCGAAAGTTTTTATTTACATTCATTTCCTGGTCTGTTATGTTATAATCATAAAGAAAGACTAGCCAGTGTAAATAAACGAAATAAAACCAAACTATCCATCCCATTAACTTATGGTATCACTTCTTTGACTACAAAAGTACCCAGTTGTCAAGCATCTAAAATGGCTCGCTAACTAACAGAATAAAATTATGCATAATGGCACATTTTCAACAAAATTATGGGGATTATTATTAAAAAAATTTAAATTGTTACTTTCTGATGTGGAACTTAATTCATTCCCTTTGAGCAAACTTGAATATCATTTGATGGACCGTTAAGGTGCTGAACACTTGTGAATTTAATTGAAGGATTTTTTCTTTGTATTCGCAATTAGAAAATTTGTGATTCGAAAGCATTCCCTCGTGTACTATTTGTCATATTCAGCAAAATACATCCTTTTCTCGTTTTCCTCTTTTTAGCTAAACGATTTATTCATCGAGTGTTCGAAACGATTCAGGTAAATATATTCATTCGAAACGATTCAGCGAATATGAACTATCGTTGAAGAAAATGACTTTCATATCTTTCTTCCGTGACGCATCAGCAAGAGTTTTAAACACTATGTTGAATGCTTTACGTTGGAGAGGAAATTTTGTTATTTCTTAATAACGTAGTAAGCTTTTGTAAGATTGTATTTTTTTCCGGCGTGAGCGCGGGTAGATAATAAGGAAAGACAACACATTTTCTCATTTCCCGCCTCATGGTCGCCTATTTTTTGACGTCGGCTCCTCCTCATATATAAAATTAGCGCAATAGGTTAACGGATTTCACTTTTTCCCGTAATCACCATCAATTCAAAGATTGGTTGGTTTTCTATGTCATGCTAATTCTCTCTTATCTTGGTAGCTATCTAGATTTCCTTATGTGGCAGATGTATTAATCCCCTTGTCTTCCTCGTGGAACTTTTCCATCTATTTTCCCTTCTTTATATTCTTTACAAATATGTTTTACTCCAGTTGTGTTCAAACCATCAGCTTATTCTTTTTCTTAAGGTGATTCATATGGTATGTTCTTCATCTCATCTTCTGTTTATTGAAAATTTCTTAGTTTATCTACTCGCTTAGTCCTTAGCATTCGCCTACAGCAACAAATTTCGAAGGCTTGTGTTCTCGTCTGATCTTTTCTTTCTTACCTTGAAGTGGAAGGTATTACTTTGAATTATATCTCTATATATATTTTTTATGAATCTCGTATTTGTATTAAATTATTTGATTTATCATTTATTTAAAAGTTTAATTTTTTCCAACAATTCTCATTGGGTATACAAAATCTTATGAACTGAAACTGTTTCATGATGACATGGAGCACAGGTGCGATTTTCTCCTTATTGATGTTTGATCCCAACTATTTTCAATGCATCACATCAATTTTAATTAAAATGAGGTCATAAATCAAAATAGTAGTGATAAAGCATCGATCTGTAGCAAAACACCAGAGTCATTCTTGCCATCGACCTCTGGTCACCTTTTATGACCCTGTACGTGAGGTGGGTCAGTGAAACGATAATGAAAGATAGGAAGAAAGAGAGTGACCATTTTATTTTCAGTGGTGAAGTCTCTTGAATGCTCTTTCGTGACTCTTGAAAAGAGCGGTTCTTACACTGATTTTTTAAGGTGGTAATTTTTAAGAAAATTATCTCCTGCTATTAAGAAAAGAAAATGGTAACGGCTTGGAAGGGAATATTTAGGGGTTAACTTTATCATTTATATCAAATTAAATAAATCAGTATGAGCAAAAAAGAATTCAGTTACTTGGCTAAAGTAAATATATAAATTTTTTCATTGTCATATACCCTGCCTGCTCTATTTTTGAATAATGGTGTGTGATACAGGTGTGCAGATGTAAAAATCGATATAACGTTCATAGTATAAAGACCTCAGTAGTAATAAAACAAATATAACGCATGTATATTTTATCTAAATTTTTAAGATGATTTAATAATTAGGAGTACCATGTAGTGACAATCTATCCCCTGCTCTCCACCACTCCTGCACATTGTGACTCTTCCTAACAATGTGATGAATTCCCGTTACCCGCAAACTTTTACGTCACAAATTTCTACCACATGTCAAAAATCATTGGAAGCCACGTAGTCCATCCATCCTTGCTGCCTTATCTCTTTTACATTCCCTTATTTCCATTGGAAAGCCTTTCGCCGTTTCTCTGCTCGCAGTCGCGGTACTTCGTGTATTTCCTGAGTCAACTTCTTTTGTGCTGACAAAGGAATAAATATACATGATTCCTTTCCTGCCTTCTCGAACGTTGATATACAGAATCCAGTTTTGTTCGCTGTATCAGCCGTTGGCTTTGAAGTTTGTCGATGATCGGAGACAATGGCGATAAAGAACCTTTGGTTTCAGTGATTTTCCGCCTTTTGTGCGTATTTAATTTTTTTAATTAATGCACCTCGGGAACAACGTAAAGAGAATTTATCTAAATATTTTTTTGAGAAAATCAAAAATTTTAGCTTTCTTGTCATTTTCCTTTAATTTTTATTTTATCTTACCCTGAATTCAACCAAAAGAACTTTTTCTCAACCATTTTTTCTTTATAATACTATGTATATGTATATACACATATTCATATTTTTACAAGCGTATGTGTGCATATACAGGGTCGCACCCAAAACTGGTAGGACTGATTTTTTTACAAGAATTTTATTGATGATATACCCTCATCGACTTAATAATCTTCAAAGTATGCTCCTTGAGCTTCTACACACTTAGTATAACGTTGCTCCCATTCCCCGTACGCCCGCTGTAAATTTTCTTTGGGGATGCCGTTGATGACCTTCGTCAAAGCCTCTTGAACGGCATTTATCGAGTCAAAACGTCGTCCCTTGAGCTGTCTTTTCATCAGGGGGAAGAAGAAGAAGTCCGGTGGTGCCAGATCGGGAGAATAGGGCGGGTGCGGCAACGTGGCAACGCCGTATTTGGCCAGGAGCTGTCGTTGCCTGTTGGTCGACACTCAGAATTTTCGGCACCATCTTGGCCCACACCTTACGCATGGCCTAATCCTGTGAAATAATGCGTTGGACGTTGGATGGAGACAGACCCAACTGGTCTGCAATTTCTTCACTGGTTAAGTGTCGGTCTGTGTTCAGCAGTGTCCTCACTCTGTCCACATTCTCTAGGCTAGGGCGCCATTCGCTAGATAGGCGCCAGACACTGATGCAGATATATAATACGTTCATGAAAATATGTATTAGGTTGTATACATAACCACACTGACATTACAAATGATCAAAGCAAATATTATAAGTACACGCATACGAGGCCTACAAGCATCATGTCACAATTGTTGTGTGAATAAATTATGAAATTTTAGCCCTAAAACTAATGTTTTCGGACGCAATTAGATAGTCTTCCTTCGTTTCTAGTATGGTATATGTGTAATTTTACTCAGCACATACTTATATACCCTTAAAAATCTTTCCATTTCGACGTTAAGGTCAAAAAAGCTTTATTTTTAGTTAATTCTGGAAATTTATTCCCTTTTTACTCTTTCTTAAATTCGTCTCTTTCTTGTGTAGTAATTTCGTCTCCGTCGCATTTGTGCATTGTTTTGGTCATGCAATTCTCTACCTGAGATAGTTTCAGTTACGTCTTTGTGCAACGTTTGTCCGTGACTTCTTATCCCTCTATCTTAAGCCATTTCACCTCTTCCCTAATGCACGATTGGAATTAGATAGGTTAGATTTTTACGGCAAAGGGCTCTCTATACACTTGACTCCTACTCGTATATTAATAATGCGTCCAATCCTATTTTTTTGACACCTGTTCATCCCTTTCCCTCCAAGTGAAACCACAACACTCCTGCAGTGCATTTTGCAATACATATTTCTTTCAGGACACATATCTGATTATCCCAACATTCCCTGGCTTTAGAATCTATTGATTATGTAGGGATAAGGATAAACGTGTGTACTGCCAGTATGTAGATTTAAATTCTGTGTTTCATGTACACTACTGCAAATACTTGTAAATAGCTTTCTTTCAACATTGTCGTATCGGAAGAAAGGTAGGCACAGACCGTCACACGTTTTGGAATCAGTTCCACAATCATTCCTGACAGGCTCTTATTATATTTTTCCACATTAAGAGAGAAAATACGAAATATAACAAATTTCCATTTGTTCACGGTTTATAAAAATGGCAAGAAACAGTCATTCTTCTAAGCCTCCTTGTCAAAGACTTATACTTTTCTTTTGAACACATGTACTCTCTTTTTTATTTTGTCCGTTATCTCACTGAAGCTTTGCAGAATATCCCATAGAACTAACTGTTGAGCTAGCAGTCAGCAATACTCCATTTTCTATTCATAGAAAATAATGTGCATTTCTAATGCTACGATTGCACCGTTGAGTATACATAACTACGTTGGAAGTGCAACATGCGGTTTGTCAAAATTTTGATACGCTTACGAATGAATATTCTGCGAAATAACTTTCAATAACTTAAAGGAACTTTCGAATCATCATGATCGTGGTCTTGGATTTTGTTCTCTTCTTACGTGAAATTTCCTGTTTCGCGGTTTCATAGTACAAAAAACTAACGCTCTCTAAATAAAGTGCTATAAAATACCCCATTCGACAAAGCTTGAAAATTTAAATAGTTCTGTTTTCGGCTGTGTATGCCTGAGCAGACATTGAGTCAAGTCAGCACTCTTCAAAACATTGATTTTTTTTAATCGCCGTACTTCGGTTTCTGTAAAAAGAATTACCTTCTGGAAAATATCCCTCTAGCCCCACTTTGGTTATTACGTCTAGACGCTGGTTTCCGCATGATGGTACTCCCGGCACGTGCAGCTCACCGTGATCAAGTACATTTAGATACTGTATTTCCAATCGCAGTAGAGGCTATTCATTACTCGCCGTGTTACTGATCTCCTTTCGACAAACTTGTGGCAGCTGAAGATGATCACGCTTCCACTATTGTGTGTTGCTGTTCTGCGTGACATCACGCGTCATGAATTATATGCGATATCGTACGGAAGACGAGAAATATCTTAACTAATACTACAAGCGGCAAGACATAATCCTTTTCTTTAAAATCGTTTGTCAAAACCTTCGAAAGGTGTCAGTCAATATTATTTTCTCTTTGAAACACATGATGGGAGGCGTGCGTAGAGAAATTCATTCTGTAAGGCATTTTCTTTTCCAAATTATAGTCTTTTATTACTGCCGCTCATGGCCTATGAAACAGAACTTTTATTTACTCTTGACTCATGCTATGCCCTTCGTAACGCAAGAAAAGCTGAAAAAACAGTTAATCACCAAGGTCGAAGATTTCACACTGAAAAGCTGCCTACGTGCCTGACCCGACTTTCTAGCCACGATATTTCTTAAACCATTCAGCGCCGGAGATCATTCACACGGTCAAGGCTGTTCTTTAAGTTCCGTGGTAGAATGACTCGCTTTTTTCAAAAGCTTATTTTAGGAACCTATATATTTTTCTTTTAAACTCTTATTGTGTTCAGAATTTGCATATTATCTTATAGACATTTATCGTAATTTTATAATACTTCTATTTAATTTAAAATTAAAATATTTTTCTATGTTTTTCTATTGAACGTAAAAGTACTACGAACCAATTTAATTGATAGTATTTCTTTAATAATTTGAATTTTCATGTTAATCTTATGATAGAAAGAGTGAAAAATATGATCGATATTCTTTTAACATGAAGTTAAGTCGACCTGGTGCTTATGTCACCATATCAAGTTGCATTTTTCATCGTTGAATATAGTGGGTTTGCTGGAAAGAGTGAGGACTTGTGCGGGAAGCAGATATCACGTGCCGAAACAATCCTCCCGTCAACCTACTCGATGCGCATGCTAGGTTTCTCTCTGAGGAACGAACGGGTCGTTTTAATGGCACCATACTTAAAAATAAATAGAACAACGCCCATTGATCGTATCTCCTAATGGGAAATGCCGAGCGGAGTGTCAAAGTATTATACGAGTGGGCGAATTAGTTTTCAAGGGGGGCAAGTCAAAGGCACCTTGGGTGTGGTGTTGCGTGTTCAGCAGTGCAAGTCTCGGGGAGAACTGTACGGAGGAGATCAAAAGCGAGGGAAGAGACGGCTGGGATGGGAATTCGAGAGCAGTTGGAACGAGCGGAATAGCTAAGGAATCGACGTAAAGGTAAAGAAGGGAGAGATGGGGAGGATTGAGAGGGAGTGGTGAACACGGGTCGTAGGCTGTGCGGAGAAGGGGGTAGAATGGCGGGGGCGAGAAAGGCAAGAGGTGGGTCGGTATGGGGGGATGGCGCGGGACGGGAAGTGTGAGGGTAAAGGGGTAGGTACTCGTTATTTCCTCGTGACCTGTCTCACTCGAGAGGAGTGGCTGAAGGGAGCGCGTAGTAAAAGGTTAAAGGGGTCGGCCGAGGGTTGTAAAAGGGGCAAAAGGGGTTGAATGAGGAGCGCGAGAGGAGAGACGCGAGTGATCGTGACGAGGAGACGTGGTGCACGGCAAAGGGGAGGGCTAGAAATCGATTGATCGATGCTTAGTTGGAGAACCCATTGTGTATGCGAGCTTAAGAGAGCGGCATAAAAGGGGAGATATGTGTGTGTGTGTGGAGATTGTGAGTGGGGGACAAAGCCATGGGGAAGGGGGAGAATGGAATTAATGTCGCCCGTCTCTTCCGCTCTTGAGGAGACAGCATCCGGAATGAAACGCTAGAGCTAACGCTTAGTATTCCCATTGCAGACTTGGCGTGGACCGTGCTTGGTATTGTAACTCTTCGTTTTCAGATAAAGACGAGTCTTTCTTAAGCTATACATCAAGCCTATCAATGTTACCGAGACATGACGAGGACATTAGTGTCATAATTTGTGTCAGGCTTTATCTATGTTTCACGTATAATATTTTATTGATAGTTACGGAAACATAATGAAGTGCCAGACCTCCGTTAAGTTTATAGGGAAGTGAAATCATAGAATAGAAATAATTTACTAAGCGTACCTAAAAAGATTCAGAACTCAGTATAAACCGTGTCAAATTAATTCTTATTTCATAAAAATTCACAGTTATTAGCTCATGACTGTTTAAAGTGAAAAATAATTGACATAGGCATTTATTTAAAAATTTTCCTCCAAACTAACCAGGATCGTATGATAAAAGCTTCAATTGGAATATCGTTCTTTTTTTTCCTGCTAAATTTCCATTTGAAGCTGTGGCATTGAAATAAGAGACATCAACTTCCATTGTAAGAGGAAGATAAACCCATTTGCGAAAAAGCGTGTAAGTAATTCCCCAATCCGGAAAAGCTGGGAAATTATCAGCGATCTAACAATGAGAACTCATTTCCCCCGTTGAAAATTCGATTGAGAGGAAAAGGGGCGTGAACAAGATAGAAGACGTGAGAAGCAGATAGATCGGGAAGGATAAGACGGAAGAAGATAGATGGAGGTGGAATAAAGAAGACAGGGGAGAGAATGAAAGAAAAAATTGAGTCTGAGTACGGAGAAAAAACTCATTGTAAAATTAATAGAAGAGTAATGTGAACGGACATTGAAATTCTTAAAAGTAGATGATCGACACTCCCTATTGCCGATGCTTTATTGCAACGTTCTCCGTAAGCCATTTAAAAATGAACTATTTTATTTAATTTTCGGTTATGCCTGCTTTGTTGTTCCTATTTTGAAAACATAAAAGATTTTGCATTCTTTATTATGACAAAATGATGCGGACACAAATTATTCCCATGACTGCACAACTTGCTCTATCCTGGTGTATACACCTCGCATTTTCATTAGTTATTTATTCAGAAAGGTAAATACATATGTCTGGAAATTAATGGTTTCCTCTGCCTGCATAAGTACTATCTTCCCGCACCGAGATTTCACATTCCGTTTATGATATCATCCTCGTGCATTTCAAGGTACCCTTATAACTACTTACTTGGTCTGCACTTGACCGGAAAGAGGAAAACATCACGCGTGGAGGGTAGTCCTTGACGGAAGAGTCACTAAAGCGGTGCAACCCACCGGATTATTTCGTTAAAAGCCGGGTAAGCCGGGCTCCAGATCTCCCGCTTCAGGTTTTTCTTTCATCTTCCTCACTCCGCCCAGTCCTTCCTCTGCGTTAGCTTGCTGTTTTGCGTTCTCTTCCTACAAGAAATAAAATATATTTCAGTTGAAAATGCTCCTCTAAACAATGCAGAGCCCTGTGAAGCGGCCGGAAAATGGACAGAAACGGAGCACGAGTGTAAAAGGGGAGCGAGGCTCTGGCCAGAGGTCATCCCAGACCAGCGCCGAGCGATGTATGGCAGAGAGAGAGAGAGAATGGATGGGGGGGGGTTGTGGGAGGGGGCGAGATGAAGAGGCCTCCTCGTAATTGAGGATGCAATTTGAAGATAGCCGAGGGATTATTTAGTGCAAAAATGGTATTGAGAGGATTGAGGAAATCTCATAGAGAAAAGAGATTAAGGATGTTCAAATGTAAAGGTATTGATTTAAAGTTGAAGACGAGAAAGGGTAGTCCGGGGTGGTTTTACCTGTAAAATGCGGGGTCCACATTCCGGGTTTAAAATTCGGTGATTCGCCGAAGGTGACCGGAAACGGGAAACATGTATCCAGTGCCTACACAAGATAACTATTATCAGTTAAACGGAGATTCTTAGTCATGTGGAAATTAATTCAGAAAGCATGAAATATTTCAATTCAATTCATCGCGTCAATTAGAAGTGCAATTAAAGAGTATGCATGATACAGTTCAAATCGCTCTAGATTCTCCAAATTATTTGATAGATAATATCTTAATTCATTCTTGTCATCACGTACATCATCATGTAGAATTGGAATTTCTCCATCATGGGGTCACTAATATTTGATTAGATGTGCTCCCTGACAGTCCCAGGAATGCAATATTTCTCTAGGGATATGTTTAGCAGAATTCAGCAGTTTTAATTTAATTTATTTTTTATTTTAAATAAAATATTCCTATCGGTAATCTACCGGTTAAGGTAGTTTTTTTGATGAACCAAAGAAACCGTGAAGTAGAACGAAAATTCCACTGACAAAAACGCAACCCTTCCTCTAACTTTACAAGAATCTTCAATTCTGCATTCTTTCTCCCCCCTTCATTCGGTCCAATTTCCTTTCCTACTCCTGCCCCTTCCTCGCTTGCCTAGCATTATCCCATCTATGAAAATATTAAGTACCGTCTTCCCGTGTACCTATTAGATATATATATATATATACATATTATATATATATATATATATCTCCAAGTCATATCTTATCTTCCGAAGAAGACGGAGTTCGAGTCCGTCGAAATTATCAAGATATTTTTGAGTGTGTTCTTTTTATGTGTTCTCGTGCTGTGTGTTGCTGTCTAAGTTTTTTATTTAACACTTTCGTGTTACTTCGAAGAAATCATCTTTTTTATATGTTATTTTACTGTAAGGACCTTATAATCGGGGATATAAAATTGCCCATATTGATTCATTGGAGAGACGTAGTCATAATTACAGGGACTGTCAACTGAATAAAAATATTTTGACCACGCCCCAATCCTATTTCATTGTGTAGAAGGATGACCGAGGTATGACATTTGGAAAGGAAAATGTAATTTTTGATACGCAAACGTTTTGTTGAAAACACTTACCCACTAGATGAAACATGCGTGTCTCTTCTATATGCAAATTACTACGTCTGAGAAGGAAAAAAATGAGCAATATCTACTATCTATGTACTCTGCTACTATCTACTATCTGTCCACTGTCTACCAAAGAAGTCATAGCTCAGGAATCAACCATAAGTTCAAGTGGATGATACTTCATATTAATAAGATTATACAAATACGAGGCGTATTCTTAAAGTAAGTACCGTTTGCTTAAATTTAAATATTGGCGCTTCAGAACACAGTTTTGCTCCTGCAGCGGCATCTACTGATTCATTGAGAAGCTATAGCAGCATTTGTTTTGTTTCAGAAGTCGTTTGCTTGTCCGTGCATGCAAACAACAATGTCCGCGACAATCGTTGATCCCGCCAGCTGTGAAGTACGTTCTGTCATACGATTCTTGTATGCAAAAGGATTGTCGGCTGCTGAAATTCATCGGGAATTATGCCTAGTTTATAAACCTACAGTTAGGAGTGAAGGAAAGGTTAGACAATGGTGCTGTGATTTTAAAAATGGACGAACAAATGTCCATGACGAAGAGCGAAGTGGTAGGCCGAGTATTCTGACCGATGAAATTGTTTCGCAAGTGGAACAAAAACTGCGATGTGATCGTCGATTGACAATTGATGGCCTGGCTGAACAATTTCCTATAGCATTTTTTTACGATTCAATGCGTATTATGTAATGTTATCTGATATGCTAATGAGTAATAGCTACTACTACTAGATAACTCTACGGCAAGAATTTTAGGATTATAAACTGGTATATCAACTTGAAATTTGTTGATTTGTGGAGAACGTAAATCGCATCTGGCCTGTATGCTTGACATAGTTTTCACTATACATAATATCTTGTATCAGATTCAAGGACAAAAATGTTTTTTTTCTTGAAACTGGTTTTTCAGTTTTTTTTTATGGCAATTGAAGTTCTATATTGCTGTGGCATGAATATTTGCGTCCACTGATGATCTAACTCTGAAGCTAGGCTTCTTGGAAAGTTTAACTGCCCAAATTTATCCAGAAAATCACGCAACAATTAAATTTCCGATGCAAATGATGGCACCACCGTTTAACGTTTTCTACTTTCCTGAAAAAAAATAGAAAGGATAAATCAAAAAGTTTCTGGATGCAGTTCTTTTCCCTTCGGTTTCCAAAGTTTTGCTTGATATGAGACCAACAAGAATACAGTACGTGGGAGGGCTTAAAAGTTGAAAAGACAATCAATGGAACAAAACGATCTGTCTCTCTCTGCGGTTCCATCTCTCTTCTCGAACGGTTCCTTTCTCTATTTCGTTGATCTCACCCTTTCGAATCCTACTTGTTTTGCTTTCTCGCTTATCTCGTGCCTTCCCGATTTCACTCTTTCTGTTATCCATTTTCCTTCTACTCGACGTTATCACTGCTCACCTTTATGCATGGCTTTATTGTTTCCAGCCTTCCTCTCTATCCTTATCCCACCTTCCCTTCCCAACTTTTTACCGCCATGTAATGCCTACCGATGTCTCCTCTCCCCCATCCTCGGTCCCGGGAGCACTCTTCTTGTGAGCCAATCACTGCTCGCAGCGGAAACGTGAGCTGTCACTCGACGGTCGAGCATCGATCGCTCCTCAAACCTACACGTGGGGGGATGGAGACAGACAAGACACGGAGAGAGAGAGAGCGAGTGGGAGGAAGGGTGGTGCATGAAAGGGAAAAGGGTAGGGGGTGGTAGAGAATGAGAGGAGAAATAGCTACCTCGTTCCCCTTCTTCCCCCATACTTCTACGCGGGCGTTCTTTCTCATATCGCCATCACTCTGAATCTCGCTGAATCCCCTTCGGGCTCCAACAGTGGTCTTTCGAAGAGCGGCGGCTATGATCTCACACAGCCACTAATTGCTGGTTAACCCGACTTGCTCCCTTCAGACTGTACTAGTTTAACAAGTGTGTTGATATCACGACTTCTAAGTGATAACATATTATTTTTCTGATGTCACCATTTTGCTAATCTTCGAGTGAGAACGCCTGAATTATTCAATCCACCATTTAATAGAATGTAAATACAAATAGTAAAACACCATGTATTCTTATTTTAACCAATTCCATATTTTTTTGACATTATAATGTTGATTAAAGGTGAATTGCTTTGGTGAAAAAAATTCACTTAAACATAAAGAAGAGCATATAAAATATGACGAATTTATCTTTTATGAATATAACTTCTGCATTGACTTTAGATTGTCTAAGACAGAGCAAATGACGTACTGTTGCATAAGCATGTAGCATTCTACGTTCTTTCATCCATTCCATATAAGGCTAAGAATGCATTGAGGGTTCGATTAATTTATGCTATGAGCCATTTTACTGTGCTCGAATGATAAAAAAAATGTATCTGATTAATTGACATGTATTAAAAAAAAGGAATGCTACGAAAATTCAAACGTTTGTGGTGAATTCATAGTGAATGTTTCACCTTAAAACTCATCTTTAGACCTTGATTTGGCTCACCGATACTCCTGAAATGTCTTATATGACCCGTAGCACAAAAAGATAGGACATCACTGCTCTAGAAGGACCGTAAAAGCGACTGGGGGACGTCGAAAATAGCAGTTCACACGGATTATAGCCCATTGAAATTGAATGACCTCCGAGTTTTTAAATTAAACAAGGAAGGTGCTCAAAATGCATCGACGGGTCAAAATAAAAATCTAAAGGGTTCCATTCCCTTTATATTCAATCGTTATTCACCGCAATCAATACTCGCTACGCGTATGCAGAGTTCCCCTATGGGTGATTTTCGGGGAGTTCTGATCCGGTAACGAAGCCGTAATTCGGTGCATTTGCCAGGCTTAGTTTCTACTGATATTCAATTCTGTTCATTAACTGAACAGATAAAAAACTTAAAATGAGTATCGTACTACTTTTTGCTGCTGGTTTTGAATTAAAAATATTGTTCTTTTCCCAAATGACGTAGGTCACTTCCCGGATACTTATCTCTGGGAAGAGTAAGAACATCTGGATATTGTCAATGTCCATATACGTTAATTTATTCTATTAGAGATAGAAATATTGTGCATAGATATACCGCACCCTGTTTCTTATTTTACCAACAAATTCATCTGATATAGAAATGAAATGTGTTTAAGGTTTATATGTGACTAATGCAATCTGAATAAGGGTTGGATACGATGTCTTTGATAAACCTTCCTCATTTTTCCTTAATGTAAGCTTAACTATTATTAAAATTATTTTTTATTTAAATCAATGGACCGGTTTGCATGAATTTAAAAAAAAATTGCTAAATCTTGAAAGTGCAATATTGTCATTCGAGTTGTCTGATCAACCCATTCATTTACGTCCTGTGTGACTCTAAACCTGTTGGAATAGATAAAACATTCACACATAATTGGGTGATATTAATCACTCAATTTGCACATAAATTCTATTTTAAATTTTTATTTATTTAAAAATCATTGATTTTCTGTGTCAATATTTGTTTATTTCCTCCCCGGACACCTTTTGTGCACCCTTTGCTTTGAACTCTTTGCTTGCTATCAGGTTTCTCAGGGGTTGGAGTTTACACTACACCTATATCCGAGGCGGGACTCGAACACGCGACTTTTTGGGGGTACAGGCAAACGGTACACGTGGCATTGATTCTGAGTACTTGATATTGTATCCAATTTTTGATTTTAAATCAATAAAAGCATAAATATTTTAGCCAAGGTAATATTCGGGGTACTACAAATTACATATTACGATCTATACAGTCAAAAGATTATGAACATATTCTAATTTATATGTTGATTGTAATTTGAACTTTGAATTGCACTTCAGTTGGTATTTAGGTCCCAAAAAAGCTGTGGCCTGCATCTTTATTGCAGAAGCAACTTCATTTTAATATTTAGACTGTTTTACTTGTGCTTGATTCGATCGTGATAATGAAAAACACTAATTAAATAGTGATAGTTTCTGTTGTTGAGGGTTCAAATTTAACAGAGGATTAACATATTTAATCTCAGTATCGGGACAGCACAAGTGTTTTTGATATTTGTTTATATTGAACGATTTGGCCGAAAATATGCGACATTCATTGAATGTATAAAACATATACAATGTAGTTCTAGGTTTCCAAAAGACAGAACGACAAAGTTCCGATTTTTCATCAGTTAACAATACTTTATTTGTATTTTAATTGTGACAATGTTTTGAAATTTCAGTGAGTCGCTTCACAATTTTTCTAAGGTCAAAACTTTGTAAGTTCTATTACTTATTTTATCAGCTAATTGCATGAAAATTTTATTTTACGTGTAAATATTGAATGTTTGTTTTAAGTCATGAGACTTATAACAAACTTAAAACAGATTTGTAACTTACTGGTAAAGGTAGGTTTCAGGTTTCGTTGGCCACAAAAAATTGATTTCGTATTTACGTGTAACTCATAAGGAGAAGGGATTTCACTAATATAAACATATATTTAGAATATAGATTACCTCCTATGAAAGGTGTTCACAATTCACAGGCTGTATATAAATCTGCAATGGCATATGATGACTTTTGGAGAGCTAAGACTTTGGCATGTAAGTACATATGCACTTATCAGCACATGTGAATCGTTAATTTATCGCCGTTTTACTTAACATTGTGGTATTATCTTTGTTTAAATGCATAACTTATTCAACCGTTCATGTTTACTGGGGATCCAGGAGTACCGCTATTAGTCCCTTTCATTTTCAATTAAATCAACTTAAAATGTGCTAGAGCACATACAGTTTATATGAAACTAGTGATGAGGGTACTACTGAGGTACCTACTGTTGGTGAAATATGCTGATTTAATATAAATTCTGCGATGCGGTTTCAAAAAAAAAGCTAATATAAAATTAAATCTCCAAAAGAACACTCTACGGTAAATTTGGAGACTAGGCTTTTGTCAGTTATATTTCGGAACGGAATAACTCTCAGTTATTGTGTTTATATGAAAAAATGATGTAATAAATAATGATACTCTTCTTTTGAACAATATTAGATAATAAGTGACCACTAATATGAAGTATCCACTTAGTTGCTGATACAAATAATAAAAATCTTATTCATAGAAAAAAATTTGATTCTAGAAAAATCATTCATTCTCATGCCATGGAATTTAATCAGCAGCGTTCTTCGTTACCTCTATATAGCGGATGATAGGGGAATAATGAAAATAAATTTAAATGCTACGAGTATTAAAAAGAACAAAAAGCTTATGGAAGCTTAAAAAAAACTAATGTCCTGGGACCTTTGTTTATCTCCCGTGAAGCTATTTTGAGGCTGGTGACGCTTTAGTGAGCTAGAAATACCCGAGGATGGTGACGTCAATTTCATTAAAGCGATCTCAGAATGGGTTGGGAGATCAAAATCGGTGGGAGAGGAGAAAAACGACCACCGGAGGCCTCCGTCTCGAGGGAGGGAGTGGGCGAGGTCCGTGATCTCTGTTCGAGAAGTGAGGGCATTCGACGACGGCGGGTAAAACAAGCGAGAGAGCATAATCGCTTCAAGTCGATACCTTACCAACTCACCGGTACGTGGATTGCGAGCAAAGGCGACTTTGAAATTCGAATCAGGGATGTTTGCTCTCTCGTGGGGGAATAAAAGGGAGAGAGAGGTGCGGGTGTCATTCGTTGGTGAAAGAGAGACGGTGGCGCTCGCCGTACGCCGACTCTCTGGTGCCGACACGCATGCGGCTGGCCGCGTTCCCTACTTCTGGCTCTCCTCCTTCTCTTGGATTTTCTTTTCCCCCTGCCATCCGCTTTTCTCCACCTCCCTGCTCACCATAATCGCCTACCCCGTCCAATTGCCTGAGTCTACGCTATCAAGAGCCACCTCAGACTGGAGCACCTCGCTTTGGAGGATGTAATTTATCCGCGAAGGACGAATTCGAGCGGAATGCTTCAGTATGAGATAAAAAGAAACAGATGAGAGCCATATCATGGAGAGTTTGTTAAACTGTCACTCAAATGCATTTGCTGTTGAGCCTTGAACCATTACGTCTCATTCGTTCATTTTCTTCGTTGAACATGATCAGCATATTGGTTTCGGTAATCCTCACGATTTGTAGATCCTTCTCTCGAACTTTCTAGAGAAGAGAGACTTCTTCTTTTACACCGTTCTCTAGAAGTAGAGAACGGTTTAAAAGAAGAGATAGATCTTCGTAATTTTTACTAATTACTATAACTTAAAAGGAAAATGATCAAGATACTATTACAAATTTATTTCAAATATGGTAAAAATAACAAAAATCTTTTTCAGCGCACAAAATTGTCTCTTGGTTAATCCTAAGCTTTTTTCTCAATTCTCTTAAATATTACCATTTTCAATATTTAATTCTTGCGTTGTTCACCCATTAATTACCTTATAAATAAACGCAGAATTCTTTACAATTTGAATGCTCAATTAAAATATTACATTATTTATAATTTAAAATATTGACTGAAAACTGTTCAGGGAAAATCAATAAAATTATTACGAATTGAAAGTGGATATTGATGCTCAAGAGTATTAAAGTAACAGAATTCTTTCATTTCACCAATTGGTTCTTATTTTACATATATAATTGACTTTATTAAATTATATATGATGTCAGGATATATCTGATATTTATTCAGAAGTTCTACCTTCTCATAGGTTTGGAGTCTTTGGCACTGGGAGCTTTTAGTATGTTACAACTATTAGTCATTTTTATTTACAATATATATATATATATACTATATATATATATATATATATATATATATATATATATTGTATTTTCAATATTTTGTATTTCTCTTGTATTCTTATGCAGGAATATGTTCTTTACTGGTTTTAATAATTTTAAAAATCTCTTATCTTCATCTGGATTATAACTCGATGGCAAGTAATATCCCTATAGAGAAATAAATCTTATATTTTCATTTTCCAAGTCGACCAGGTTCAGGTCCTTGAATTGTATCCATAATATGTCCTGTCTATTTTTTTAAATTTTTTCGTTTTATTGGTTTTACCTACTGCCTTATCCACATAGGTATAAAAAATGCAATTTAGTTTCAGAACCAGCAAATTCCGTCGTCCCGATTTCTATGGCTACGGAAAAAGTAGTAGGGTAAGGGAGAAATTTCAGAAAGTTACACCAATTCACGGCCGCATACTCACAGCCGTGCTCCAAATACTCTTTTATTTATAGCTCAGCTGAGGATATTTTTTAAACCCTCAATCAATATTTAGGAGGCAATTATTTTCCATTTCTCTTTTCATTGCGAACATTGAATTCAATATGTGGTCAACCGAGCTAGGAATTCCAGTTTCAGCACATGGATTCGAAAAGATATTTTAATCATTTTCCTTTCTTAATTATAGGGTTGTGCATAAGGTACCTGGACATCAACTCTCTCTCTTCGTTAGAAATTACTTTGAATTTTACGAATCTTTGATAAATTTGTTTTGATTAGTGTCTTTACCACGTTGGCCTATTTGTACTAATTAGCAAGTATACCGTATGTCTTCAAATATGTTATCGATTCTCGCGCACCTCACACTGTTATAGTGTTCTTACTTATTTCAATTTCCGGAAATCTGCCCAGATAATCAATTCTACTTCTTTTGCTCATACTGATAAATTTCAGTTTCACTCATTCTATCATTTTTCTTTTGTATTGGGAATGTAAGAGTGGATGTAGATGTGGTAGGTAATTTTTTCATGATATACTATGCTACCGGTCCAAATTTTAAAGTATACATTTTGTTTTTCTCATAAATTAATTTTTTGATTGTTATTTGTCAATTTCACATAAAAATATCGATGCGATATTGTCGTTAGTTGTCCAACTGTCCTGGTAAACCATAAAAAGTGACCTTTTCGGGCCTATTAAATTAATAGATAAAAAAAAACTTTCAGAAGATGGATTTAGTTACATTCTTTGAAATTAAAAAAATGTTTATTTTGTAATTATGTTTAAATGTTTACTGAAAAGAGACAAATGGCATTCACAAAATAAATAATCAGTATTTTCACGTAGAATTTAAGCACATATTTACCTCTGATTAACGTTGACTAATTTTTAACTCACGTATAGACGTCACTACTTATTATTCTAATGACGGCATATCATATGTAAGAAATGTTTTTTAGCCCCTCAGCTTAAAACCTCTTTTTATCTGCCTTTTCCTTCCCTTTTCTTCTCTTCCTCTCTTTGCTTGATTCCCCTAACTGTGTCCGTCTTGCCTTTATCTTTCTCTTTTCGTCCTAAACTTCAACCTACGGCGCGGCGGCCGCTCCTTCTTCACCCGAGTTCCACCATTCCACCACTCCCTCTCTCCCTTCCATCTCCCACCGCCTCACAGCACCCTCTATACCCAAACCACCATCCACCCCTTCTCCTTCCTCCACCCCAGACCCTTCCCACCGCCGCCCTCTTACCCTTTCCTTGCCCTTCAGAATCGATCCCGGGGCCTTCCACTCCACGCGCGAGCTCTCTCTCCCCTCGTCCAATTCTCACTCCCTCACACCCCTTCCCCATGACCCACCCCCCATCTTTCCCTCTCCCCTCATCCCTCCCTCTTTCCGTTTCCTCTTCGTCTCTCTACCCCTGCCCTCCGGCCCGCACCGCTTCAATCCCTCCACTCCACACCCACTCCTCCGGTGAACGCCTCGAACCACTCCCTCCCTCCGTCCATCCTAACTGTGGCTTCAACCACCTAGCGAGCGTATCATTTTAGCACTTTCCATAATCCATTCTCCATAAAAAAAACGACCCACTCGTTTTAACCCAAACTATCAACCTCCGTGAGTTTCTAATACAGTTCATCCATAGCGTCACTGAATTTTCGAATATTAAATCCTACGCTTGTGGGTGAATCGTGAACATATCGGTGGCACAGCTGTGAAATATAGTATGCATTGGACTTTTAAAGTAGTGCTAAGTGAGAGAAGCGTAATATTGAGAAAAGCGAAATTCAATGCAACTCATTATTTATATTGAATACTTCTTACGACAAAGTTTATATCGTTTGTGTGCCAAAGAAATAACTTTCCTTATGAAATACAAAGTTCAATAGAGGTCAATTTATTATTCTTTAAAATACAAATCCATGATATCGTCGTGTAGCCCAGCAAAGTCAACTTTGTATCAAATTAATTGTCATATTGCTTGATATAGTAAATTGTAAGCTATGCTTTATCATATTAAGTTGGTATTTCGAAATAAGTAAGAATATTAAAATTATTAGTTGGGGAAATATTTTGCTTCCCCATTCAATAAAATATTTAGATCAACGCTGTAAAAATATTCAGTTTCCGCATTGCCATTCAGCCGCTGCCTAGCATTGCGTAATTACAGATATAACTATCATTCATAAGAAAGTATTTCCCATAGTGACTGCGGTGGCCACTCAATCTATCTGGGTAAGCGTGTATTTTATGAATACAATTATTCAAACTTTGGTTATTCGCTTCTAAGTTTGGGATTGAGTTTTTTTTGTAGAGTTGTCATGTTTCTGAGTCCGATGTTTTGCGAGAATGCCACGGGGCACCACTATGTCTTCTGAAATAGACGTAGGCTATTGTATTCGCTCGGCGCCTTTTCCGAGGAGCCGGCTGGCTTGCAGATTATTTCTGCTCCTAAAACATCGCTTTGAACATGCTTTTAAATATAAAAATCCTCGTAACCATTTGGAAGGATACATATTTGGAAAATTGTCATTGTCAGATTTATGATTTATATATCATTAGTATGGTTGATAATATTTTTCCCCAAAAGGTGCTGTTGTCCATGAATATCTATTATTTATTTCGCAACCCATGTATTCCATTGCGATCTGAAAGTTATTTGTTCAACATTGGAATTTTGTTTAGCAAGTAAAGTAAAAATCGTTAAAAAATACATTAAATTCATTTGTAAATTATATTTATTGCGGTAATATTAATGAAACATATTTACTGGAAATTGTATTCGTAAAGTTTGCAACTCCTATACAATACATGAAACCTTTTGTATTAACAATCTTCATTATCCAAATATTCAATTCGGAGTTACATAAAAGTCATTGGTAGGATTTATAAAGTAAATAATGTGTAAAGACAGGTATTATTATATTTTAAATGTGTTTAGAAAATCAATCTTATTATCTCTGTTAATAATTACACAATTATGGTATTGTTTTAATATTTATTTGAAATATTATTATTCCTATCAATACACTTCGTTAAGAATTTGGTCCACATTCATACAAAGATGATAAAACGTATATTACACTCTGGTTAATTGAATTTATCGCCAGGGAATGTAAAATAAAATTATTTAAGAAATTCTGTGAATATCATTTTGAACTATGGAAAAATAAATAAAATTCTATACCATTTCATGAACCATCGTTGAGTTTGAGTTCAGTTGAATTTAGTTGCAATTCATAGATTGAATTAAATCCGCTTATAAATTCTGTTTGCCTATTTTTTGGTTTTGAAATTCTTCAATGTCATTGCCTGTGAGACAGCCATGCACGTGCGCAGGATGGACGAAAAGGCGTTTTACCACCGAAATAGGGGATAAAATCCCTATCAATGCCGTCACCATTAAAGATTTTTCGTATTCAGACGTTCAGTGAAAGTATCATTTGAGCACGTGATGAATGTTCGAAAAATCGTTCTTTGATTTTTTTCCTTGGCATTCGGATTTTCTCGAGGTCTTTGCTTTCGCAGTGATTGAGGCGTATTCCAATCCTTATTCAGCCCATGAATCTGTTTTAGGAAAAGCGAATTCTCACAGGGAAGCTCAGAAGTACGTGATCACATCGGATTCTTGCTTATTGTCACTTTTCTTAGATTCAAATACCGTTCAATCAAGATATCAAATGTTTTTCGATTTCTGTAAGCTTTAAATTCAGGTGAATTTTATGTTTGAGTCTATGTTTCTCATATTTTATTTTCTATTTAGTTTGAAAAAGTTTTGATAGTAAAAAATCATTTTTTTGCTGTTTTATCGTATTTATAATCAAAAGTGAGAAGTTAAATTTAAAATGCATCAAGAAAATACGCAGAATTTTGTTCATGACTGAAGCACTATTTGTATCATCAGGATATGAATACGTGGCAACTGCTATCCAGAGTCTCTTCTCTCTCTCTCCCTGCCCCTGTATCATCTCTTCATATCTTCCAATTCTATCTTAAAAAAATATTCCAATGAAAGTTTATTGAGATTTAATACACACGGAAACTCCTGAATGGTTTTAGCTGTGGGCTAACGCATATGAAAACATCCATTGATATCAGAAATGTAGACAAAAAGTCAAGAATATGTTCATTTTGACTCTTGCATTCACTAACAGGGGGTTCCATTTTCAGGCAAATATGAATGCTCAAATGTAAAATTCAATGAAATCATTCAACATTGTTTCTTTTGAAAACTTTGTTTCTCAATTTGGGCATGGAAAGAGCAAAGATCACGTAATGCGATTGCACGAATACGTTTCAGTAACTTTGTCGAGGCTTTGCGCAATTTAATGGCTCCGCGAGTTTGGATTCTTGAGCCGTTTGTCATAATGTCGTAAACCGGGCTAGGGGTTAAGTTATTCGTGTCCCCATGCCTCCAATTTTGACCTCCATGAGGCCGACTGTCCGTATATCTGCCCATCCTTCTATTGCCCCGTCTCTCCAATTACTCTCGTCCCCAACCCCTGGTTCTCCTTTTACTCCCCACCCCCGCGTGCACACCCCTGCATCTTTCGGCGCACTTGCTCCACTCTCTCCCGTTCACGCGCTCACGCACACACATGCCCTTATGCTCCTCCGCCACAACATCTGTTCATTGTTCCTCTAAGCAGCCGACCTGCCAAACCGAACCCCCTCCCTTCGAACCCTCTCCCCCTCCTATCCAACCCCTTAGCCCTTTGTTCACTCGCTTCCGCCCCTTCATATCGCATCCACACCCGAGCCGGCACTAATCCAAACCATACGCATCTCTCCATGCCCCCTTCCTTCCTCGACCCCTCTTGCCTCATGCGCCCCGCTCTCTCCACTCCCTTCACCCCGGCCACCCTTCTCGCACCCCCACCCTTTCCTCCCTTCACTCTTCACTCCATTTCACGCCTTAATTCGTCTTCCCTCCCACTCTTCCCCCTTTTCAGTCCGCTTTTCGCATTCCTCCCCCTTTGCCTTCCTCCCCTTTTTTTCGCCTCTCTCCTTTTCTCCGACACTAGACCGTTTCGTTACGTCACCGGGCATAATTTATTCCTGTGTTGTCGCCGCTGGCTCCTCCGCCGGCTCCTTTCTCTCTCTCTCTTGCGCTTTCCTACACACTACTCCTCCTCACACTCCTCCCCACCACCGCACCGCGTCTACCTCTCCTCCTTCCTCTCCCAACCCCCCCAAAAACTATCCCTTCTCCGCCCTCTTCTTTTTCGGGCTTTCGGAAGACGAGGAGCGAGATGATGATGATGAGGAGAATGAGAAGGAGGAGGGAGGAGGAGCCGGGAGGGGGTAGAGTGGTGGTAGTAATGGTCGGAGCTCGAGGAAGAGAGGGAGCGAGAGGGGGGTCGGAGATGGCGCTGGAAAGGCCTCCAGGAGAGGGTGGGGGGAGGCGAGAGAGCGGGGGGGGGGCGCGAAGCGAAGCAAGGGTGTGTTCCCTGGTCTGCGGGACGAGGGAATTTCGTAAGGGAGATGATGGGAGGGCGTGGCGGAGGGGGCTGGCGAGGGGGGGCTTGTTGTTGGCTTGGAGGGTTGACAGGGGGGTGAGGCGAAGGCGAGTGTTTGGGACGGGTGACAGCAGGGGGTTGGGAGGATTTTGAGCGAAGCCATGGGGAGGAAACGAGGGAATCGTGGCCGGCGACGGGGGTGGGTGGTGCGAGGGAACGAGCCGCTCCGAATCCGAGTGTGATAGAGCGCGCGTAAGGGGCTTAGCGTCGGCGGCGCACATCCCCGGCAATCCTCGCTTTCTCCCATCGCAAGCGACCCTGAGGGAGAGCAGGCGGGAGTGGGAGAGGGAGTGCGGCGGATGTGGATGTGGGATGGGGCGGCAGCAGGAGGGGATCCATGGGGGACGAAGGGAGGGAGGATAATAAGAGGAGAGGGCGAAGCTGAGGTAGGTGGGTACACAACACTGCCAGCGAGTAGTAAAGAGGTAACGAGGGATGTCGGAATAATGAGAGGTTTAAAGGAGGGAGGGAGGAGAAGAGTGGGGAAGGAGAGGAATAGGTAGGCGGAGGGAAGTACAGGGAAGGAAAGGAGGAATGGGTGGAAAGGTCAGAAGCGCCAAGAAGAGGGATTTATTGTGAGGTAGGGCTAAGGGAGTGATGAGAATCGGCAAAAAGTATGGGAAGGAGGAATGAAGGAATGGAAAGGAAGAGTGGAGGAAAGGATTGATGATGAAAGGAAACGGAATGAGACAATGAACTAAAAAACGAGGATAAGGGTCGAGCGGGGTAATATGCTCCTGCACTTTCACTTTCATATGAACAAGAAATATTATTGAACCCGACTATGAGAGCGATTAGCCTGAGCTGAATTTGAATGTTCCGTGACTTCTCTCGTGCACTCTTTCGTGCTCTTCCTTTCCCTCTTCCCTCTTGGGCACACACAGCACCACTAGAACTTAATGTCTCGTCTATTTTTATTGCCTCTGGGGTATTCAAATTCACTTGGGTGAAGCAGAACGGCACTCGTTTCTCTTATGCCGGAGCGCCACTCCTTCTGAACGGCCTTCTGAGGCTTCATGTGCTTAAATTACGTGAGATAAATTTGGAACGACATGTTCATAGGATAGAAATGAGTAATTGACCTTTTTAATTGCTATGACCTTTTTTAATGTTACTTGAGAGTGGAGGGAGGACTGTTTTGTTGAGAACTTTTATTGTGAATTCATTTAGAGAGACTTAAAAAGTTAGGAGTACAATACGGCGTCTTTTATATATTTTTGCATTTCTGTTTTCATATGCTTATGAAAATTCTTGCGCTGAAATAGAAAGGTTTTTCAGAGCTTTTGGCTTCTCAAACTCGAATCATGGAACCACTACTGGATCATTTTATTCATTAACAACTACCGCTTAACGTATAATAATTTACGAGCATCGAAAAAATAATATTTAAATTGGTCAGAATTAAATTTAAATCAATCAGATATTCTCGCCGCAGAAATAATGCTAATTATTCCAAAGAAGTTGATATGATTTATGGTAAAAAGGCCAAACTGCCAACTATCTCACTTACATTATATAGACGGATTGGTATTATTGGTTGATAGACCTTTTTGCATATAGTTTGAAAGTTTGTGCAACTAAGCTTTTTTGACATATAACAGGCAATAATAACTATATGATGGTAGTTTTATGCATACAATATTTTTATTCCGAAGATATCCTAACAATCTTCAAGCGCATTGAATCGTTTGCTAATATTTCATTTTGAGAGGTTCCATTTATGCAAAAATCGATTAACTCTCGAAATAATTAAGTAACCTCATTGTCATTCTCAATGAGGAATCAGATTTACATGTGAATTAGAGCTTTGCTAATTGCATTGGTGTAAACGTTGAAAAATACCTGTGGGAACAATAGGTGTCGGAATTTATCACAAATTTATTTTTGAGGAACAGTAAGTTTCAAGTAACTATAACCTAATCTGACCTTAAACACGGAACATAAACCTCAATCTATAGTCTAATGATGCGAAGACATTTTTGGGTAAAGTTCTTTTCTTCTACAGAGGGAACAGAAATTTTAAATGTACGTGTATAGTAGGTAAATTTAATAAAGGAATTACTTCAAAAAAATATTTATTTCGAATGAATTCGTTTGGTTATTTTCCAACGCATACGAAGATATGAGTATTTGATATATGCTTATAGAATGAAATTAAGGGAAAGTTCATTTGAATTTAATTTATGAAAGAATGAACAATATATATTCTAAATCGGGTATTATTTAAGAAAAATACATTAATACAACATTGCAATAGAAGTTATATTGTACAATTTTCTTTTTAAATCGTGTTTTTGTATATAATAACGTGCCTATCTTTTAAATTTATTCCTGTCCATACCAGTCGTGTCACATGTAAGTTCACTGGCGTGATCTTAAGTTAACGATGAGTATTGCTGGAGTGAACTAAATGCTGACAGGTCGCGTGACTTCTAGTCAGGGGTAGTTGAATCAGTTTACTTTTCTGGGGTAGGCGTCAATGAAGACTTTCACGTGGACTTCCCGAGTTCAAATCTTATTGGAGACTTTCAAATGTGAAATCACCTAACCTCTTGTTTGAGCAGGACACGCGAAGTCCAAGAACGTAAGGTTACACGGAGAAGCTATTACTGAAATAGAATTGAGAAGTATTTACCAAATTAGTAGCAAAGTCGTTAAACTCTTTCCTTTGTATAACAATACGTTTTCCTTCACTTATATGATCTCCAGTTTTTATTCAAGAGAATATATATATATATATATATATATATATACATATATATATATATATATATATATATATATTCATTCAAACAGAAATAGGTACAAGGAAAGGGGAAAGGAAAACACATAAAAGGCGAACACAGGACATGTGGGGAAGGCGGTTTTTGAGCAGATCACGAAAGTAAAAATATTTCCTTATCCAGGATATCTATATCTGTTCCTAATTCCTCTTGAGAAAGGTGGTTGGACCACCGAAAATTCGAGAACCAGTGAGTCCCTCTTTTGTGTGTTTTGGTTTCTGTGTTTGTTATGACTATCAGTGAATTTACATTACACGTTTGTGGGTTTTCCAAAAAAGTATATATATACTATATACATCGATATATATATATATATATATATATATATATATATATATATATATATATATATATATATATATATATATATATATATATATATATCGATGATGCGGAAGTACTCACGAGAGCAATATAACTTTTGGACGGCACAATATAACACAGAATAAAACAGATAACACGTAAAAGGACACTCACGCTGTAGATGATTTGAGCTTTCGGCCTACTCCGAGGCCTTCTTCAGGTCAGAGTCTGACCAAGCCCGACGGCGTGTGAATATTCACACATCAGGGTAGGGGGGCCAGTTCCTTTCCCTGTGCCGGTTATGGTTTCCCAGGAAGACCTGGTACCCGAAAAATCAACTAGCTTGGGTGGAGCTGCAGGTGCCCAGAGTGCCTTTCCCGGGAATCGAACCCGGGACCCTCCGGTCAGTAGTCCAACGCTCTACCCACTAGACCACTGCGACCCGCATATATATATATATATATATATAAACACGCAAACACTAAGATAAGAAATATTACACACACAGAAACATAAAAGGACCCTTACACTAGATTTTTACGTTTCTGTGTGTGTAATATTTATTATCTTAGTGTTTGCGTGTTTGTGCGTCACCGAAGAGCGTCATTTTCAAGATTATATATAAAATGATCGCTCTAACACACTGTTATAAATTTATTGACAGCGCAACATTTCATGCTTATGTATAGACCTGTCCAATGGAGGGAGATCATGCAATTTTTATTCGGAGTTCTTTAATTTAACTCTAATTTGTTTTGCAGTTTGGATTTATTTTGAATTTATACTATGCAGGTGGTTAATTAAATGAGTAATGCATGCGTGGTGCCAGTTTTATTGATTTAACTCAAGTATTGCGTCAGCGACAGCCGTCTCGAGATGAAGGACGATGAGCTCCGGTACGGGAACGAGTCAGTCCGCCTGCAGCACGTGACGCTGCCCGGCATTTGCCTAAACAAACCAACCAAGCCCCATGTATTCCAGCACGAGAGTCTGGTCTTTCACATAGCACTAATAGGGCATGGTGTAAAAGGGTTGTAACTCGTAGTTCAATCAATTTCAAAAGATAAATGGACTTGGAGATTCGGTCACTACTACGGAAGTAAACATTAACACCACTGCTGCTATTGTGAGAGCGGATATTTGAATAACATTAGAAGCACTAACATGAATATTGAGATTTTTATTTGGTTTCATCAACATATTGGAAAAATAAAAATTGCCCATGAGGTTTGTTTGTGCTCGATGGATTCCGAAACTGATCACACCCAAACAACGGGACGTTAGCTTTTGGTTTTGTTTTTATTTTTAGTTGATATTACATAAAGATTAGGGATTTTTTAAGGTAATTACTGCAGATTAATTTTAGTTATATCGTTTTGATCCTGAGTGCGAACGGAAAATTTCATGTGGAACTATCGGGCATTATCAAATCCAAGAAAATTCAAAGTTACAGCTACTAATGGAAAGGTTGTAGTCATATCATATTTCGATATTCAAGGAGTATTATTCCATCATGTTTTAGCAGCACATAACTTTAAATGGGGTATATCTTGGGGACGAATTCTCCAGGAACGGCTTGAAATAAACCACATGGCACAGCAGCCAGCTGACTACTGCACTGCGATGAACGGCTGTACATCGCAAATACCTTATAATTTTCTGAATTCAATTGCAGAGTGTGTTTTCAATTTTCCTATAGTCCAGAAGCATCCCCATGTGACTTTATCTTGTTCCCCTAAGAGAAGGCACACCTTCGTGGAAAGCATTTTTCATCATCATAGGCAGGCTTACGGTAACAGAGCATGTTTCAACTTGCAACGGCTGCTCCTGACGTAATACTGAGGTCAAATCGATTGAACTTGTGCAAATCTACCCAATGCATTACGTTAACATTATAAACAATCCATTTTTTACAACAGAAAGGACACAACAAAGCTCATTATTACCCCTTTGGTGAGTTCATATTGTAGAATTTAATGCAGAATATATTCCATTGGGAAATTTTGACAGTTTTTAATTTTCGGAGGGACATTAAAACTAATCATCTAATCTCCATTGAGATAGTTCCAATGGATTGGTTATTTTTTTCTTTATAAAACTACCCATTAGTTATTCACTTTGTATTTGGTGGTGTACCGTTTAAGTTACTTCAATTAACAATTTTCGTTGTTTTTATCTTTGTAGAATCGTCATTTCTTAGTGAAAAAATATTTATGTTGAATACATACTATTTTATCTTTGAATCTTAAATTCCTAATTGCCTGAATTTATTTCATGTAAATCCAATAATTGTCCTTAAGCTTCAATCTCTTTCATCCAATTGGGCTTATTATTATTATCATCGTGACTTCCGTTCTATTAACATGTCAGCCATACTCAAAATTTCTTGAATAATATCCGTCATAATGGTCGTGCAGCCCAACTGGCCTACTACCAGAAGAACCTTATTGGATTGTACTGGAGTATTGGGTGTACTTTTTAACAGCTTTTTTTAGTAAGATGTTTAGACGATGGGTCTCATCTACCTAAATGGTGTATCCCTTTACCAAATAATTTAATTCTTTGATTATATGATTTCATTAACTTAATTTTGTATTTATGTATGATAGAAGAATATTAGATAATAGCTTGGCTGAATTTGTTAAATATTGGAAAGAAAGAACATTCTGAATCTCACCTCATAATTCCTTAGTTAGTAAATAGGGGAGAATAGATGGTACAGACATCAGTTTTGACATACCTCCCTTTCCTGGAAGTAGAAATACTGCTACATCATACCAGTAAAAACATCAATTGGAAGGAAGAAAGTGGGAAGGTGTGAAACTGAATGAATTATTCCGATTTTTTGTCGAAGAGGACCAGAAGGATACGAGTATCTAAACAAAATAAATGCGGCTAGAGATTTGAAGCAGTTATGAGTTGTGAGAAGAAAATTGGATCGCAATTTGATACGAGGTTATAAATTAGTAAATTGGTGGCTTTAATCCCCCACCAAGAGCATGATGCTGTTTTTAAAATTAATTTCATGATCTTCATTATGGGTAAGCCAAATGACTGAATTTATGATAGTCATTACAATCCTAAAAGAACTGCTATAAATTGATGTCAATTTTACTCGAGGAGCCTTGGCTCGACTCCAGTGTCTCCAGAATGTTTCTCGAGAGATAACATAGCGAAAACGAATTCCCACGTTATCGCCAAAATAAAGTGAGTTGAGAGATAGATTTTTCAAGATTTTTGTACTAACTCCACGCGGGAGGTACCAAAAGAATGTGACATCTTACCTTTGTCCCTTGGATTTTAATACAAGCATTCTCCATTTCGCTGATTATTCCAAAAGCAAAAGAAATTACTCTTGGTTGAGAAACGGTATTTCTGGATGAGTTCGGTTATTGAACCAACTTTGGAACTCACTTGCTGTAGAGTTTGATCATCAATTCCAATGAGTTACGTAGCTTTAAAGAGCGCATATTCAAGTAATTACGTTTGTCTTGTGAGATAAAAATTATCACTGAATGGCATTATAGAACTAAAGTTGTGAAAAAACGGCATGGAAGTATGTCATAGTTAGCAAAATAATATTACCATTATTTGCGTGCATAGAGGGGATAATATTTGATTTCAGATATACCTATTTAGTTAATCTTGATTAAACAAATATCATTGACCACGCTTTTTCCAATCAAACAGTGGAAATATATTGTTCGTGACACAGTGGTTAAAAAAGATATTTTAATGAATAGATTCGCCTCTAATCGCATAAAAGTAATGAAATGGGAGTACCTATTACATATATGTGATGATCAAATTATTCGAGTGTACATTTGATCATATATTTAATTAAAAAATTGGCCCTAGTTGTGCAGTAAAAAACGAGTATTACATGTAATTCGTGTGTCACATTATACATTTTTTACACTTCGAAATAATTTAAATATTCTCATAAATACTTCATACGTTTTAATTCCAATTTCAGTTAAAATAACAATTATTATGTATGCTGACTCCTGTTTGAAATATGCACTGAGAGCAACTCATGCCTCACGTATTATGCTTGAAATTATTTGTAGCAAACAAATACAATTACAATATAAATACGACCCTACAGGGACTGAGTTGACTATTTGTCCCTAATCATGCTTGGTTTATGTAAATAGTATCTTCATACTCACACTTGCTTTAAGTACTACGCATAAATGATATTGAATCCAAGTTAAATTCAAGAGAAAAATTAATAAATTACTATGATTTCTCTGACCGAACAAATAAAATTTTGTTCTGTCGAAAATGTCGTCGTTATGTTCTTTAAAGATGGTGTGAGCTTCTCAGGGTGAATGATATATAATATAGGCCAATGATATGGAATCAAGGAAATAATATTAATAACTATAGTAAAATAGTATTTTGATCCATAGAAACTTCCCCTTACAGCACAGATTTTTTTCCTTTCTCTTGTTCTTCAATAATGTTCAACTACTCCCCTACGCTTCACCGCCACCTACCTTCCTGTTCCTCTCCTCTCCACTTCAACCCCATTCCTCTGAACACATTTTGCGTGCCCTGGAATCCACTTTAAGCTGCGCTATTTGTAAAGACTCCTCCATCCTTCTCCTCACACCCCCTCCCCCGCGCTCCGACAAGGCCGAGGGGTTGCAGCGGAAAAGGCGGGGACGATGGCCAAACTAGCGGAAGCGAGGCCGGCGGGTGAGGCAGGGGCGGGGAAGGAGAGGCGCTTGTGAGGAGGAGGGAGAAGTGGGGACTAGAGGCTAGCGAGAGAGCGGTGGGTCGCCCTAAGGAACTCTCCCATTTGGGTCTGCGGGGCGGGCAAGGGGAGAGGACCTCGCCTTCCTCCCCCCCTCTCAATGGAATTCCCTCCCCGCTCCCCTCCATTAAACCTTGCGAGTGTGTGCCCAACGTGTGTATCCTATGGCCTCCGGAGTTCTGGTTTCGAGGTTGGGCTGGGCGAGTTGGAAGTAGTGCAAACGATTTTCTCCGGATTAGCACGGGAGCAAAGTTGGTTTATCGGTGGAACCCTCGGGTCCTCGCCGTCTCTCCCTCTCCTCCCGCGCATTTCCCTCGAGGGAACCCAAGAAAGCCGCCGTGCCTTTGGGGGTCGGCGAGGAGAGCGAGGGTGCCTAAGGGTTTCGACTTCTGGGCTTCACGTATTCGTTCTGCCCCTCCCTCTCCCCCCCGAGCCTTTAACTTTCTCTCATCCTTCTTGTTTTTTCCTTCCACGCTTCCTATCTCACTTTCCTTTCGGAGTAATTGAGGTGAGGTCGGTGTCGGTCGGGTGAGCGAAGGTTTTCGAGGGTCCCGCGTCGGTGGGAGCCGGCGGTGGGAAGCTTTATTCCGCCCACTCTTGGGTTTCCCGCTTGGGAGCGCCACTGGTCGGTGGCCTCTGATGGAGTCCATGTTCCCGGGCTTAATTGAAGTCTCCGCGCACACCACCGACCAACCTCCAAAGAAGGCTCCTCGACCGGCCTCGTTTACTCTTCGGATCTTGGAGAATTAGGCTTCAAATGAAATCACTCTATCGCTCGCCCGTTTCCCTCCTACCTGCTTCTTTCGGCAAAGTTTTCAGTGGCGTGCCGGAAAATGTTTCCTTTATCTTGGGTCAAAGCGTATCATTATCGTGGAGAGGTTGACTACTGGAGTATTCGTGGCTGAGAATTTTACACGGACCTTAGGAGGGCTGATTGCCTTTTTAAGGGATACAATTGATCTGGAGTCAATGCTGAATCATTCATTTACTCGTGTAATTTTGTTTTAAGACAATATTAAATGAGTTAATGAAGGTTCTCTATGATTTAGCTGAAACTTTCACAAATTTAATATTTCTTTTGAAACAACCGATGAATTACCGGCTGAGTTCCAGCACACTTATAAGAGTTTGATAAATTGAGTCGATGAGCGACAGAAGTCGATCAAAAATTATTTGAAATATCATCTGGTACATGAAACTACAAAACGTTAAAAACTATATAAGGAAATGGAATATATGTATGTTCTCCTTGATAACTGTGAATGTTGCCGAGTGAGCTGATTTTCCATCCTATTATTCAGTTGTTACATTTACAGCTGAGAATAGAAAGCATGAATGTATCGGGGAGATCTGAATTAAAACAGCCATGGTTATTGTAGTTTCGTCATAATACATTATGCATCACGATACACAGTATATAATACATAATTATGAATCATATTTCAGTTTCCTCTTCCTCCCTTACAAAGTCTTCCTCCAGAGGGAGGCAATGGCATTACTCAAAGTGTTTTTCCAAGTTACTCTAACCCAGTCAGAATCATTCTATCTTTTTGCATGAAAATTGAGGTGTAGGTAGGGCATTTGGCTGCCGTCCAGATTATCCTATTTCGAACCCCACAGAATTTTCTGAAAATTCCGTCAAAATTCTGGTGAGATTTCCGACAGCCAAAATCTTTCACTTATGCGTAACCGTAGGCGGGACAGGGTGATTAACTGGCTACCTAACCTGTATTTGTAGATTTTTTACTCCTTATATATCAGTACGCAATGATATTCATCATAACTCTTATCTCAGTATATATTGTGATAGCAGTGCTGTTGTGAAAATGCGTCATCTCTTCAGCAGATATTTATTTTCTTATTTATTTCATCAGACAACGCTTCTCATTGGGTTTCAGTTCCACATAGAGGACAGCAAAAACTTAATACAATCATCATTAAATACATAAATAGAGTTTATTATTCACATTTTTGAGCAATGATTTGTTACTGAGAAACTAAATTATGATTGAACTGGAGTTTGAGAACACAATCGATATTTCTGATCCCACGTGTCTTCTTCGGAAGGAACCACGTATGTGGGCCCACGTATTTATATAAATCCGTGTCTTTTTTGTTCCAGCAGAGTTATCTATTGCGGTTCACGTGTTGGAGAATCGCATTGCTTGAAACATAAAAAAAGGGATCTCTCCGTGAGTTGGGGAGTTGCACATCGGGGTAAGAGGAGCGACGACGAGAGCGGCACACGGGGAATGGAAAGGGGGGCGGGCGGGGTTTTAGGAGAAGGCGACCGGGGGCGGGGGTAGGGGAAACTGTGGGGGGAGTGGGTAGCAAAGCGGTTGGCGGGCAGGGGGAGGGTGGGGGAGGGAGGAGTCGTCTGCGTGGGTGTGGCCGCGCACGCGGCGGCAGAGGGAGGGGAAAAGGCGGAGGAGAGGGGAGGGCGTGGGTGGGCATGTGGGTGGGCCTTGGGTGTGGCTGCAGCACGTTAGTTTGTCAAGCTTAAGACCCGCGAATAAATGGGTTCAATCAATAGGGATGACACACAGGGATGGGGTGGACGGGGGGGGGAGGGATGGGGAGATAGAGAGACCATTCCTTCCGGATGCATTATGTTTTAGTGCGGTCATTTTAATAACGCTCCGTGACGATGCTAAGTGATAATGCTCAGCGGTTGGAGAAACACAGAATCCTTTAAAACGGTTGAGTCCCATATGGGGGTCGGCTGAGTGTTTCTATCCATCCCGCTTCCTTTTAAAGGGAACCTTCGTGTAGCCTTTATCATCAGTTGGAAATTACGGACGGAATTTGGAGGAAAGAACACAATTTTTCCCTGATCGTGTATGACTCATTATTTTCGCATTGTAAGTTCCATTTTTTTGCACACCGTGATATTATGAGCATTTGATCATCATGTCGTATTTCCACAAATTGTAACGTATGTTGTTTGAAGTAAATGTATCACAATAATCTCTTCTCTAAGGCCAAAAAGCTATATATCCACGAACACACTACACTAAGAAGTGTGAACCATTTTCAGGTTGGGGACGAGTTGCCTATTTCTATAATCTACTCCTATTTCCGTTGTACGTTAATTAATTTTAATCAGTTGATTCCGTCAAACATCTTCGCAACATCAAACATGAAACAAAGAAATGTATCCTGATTGTACGTAATATTCCTTTCTAGGCTTCATTACTGTAAGGACAACACACGAACATTTATCTTTTCTGAGTCCAAACTGATAATTCCCTGCGTATTCAATGACCTCATCTCCTTATTATCGATGATCCTAAGTACCACCTTCACAACCTGCGAAATAAAACTCATTGTTCTGTATTTCTCACATATTACTGCGTTTCCCTTTTTTGGGATGAGAACTAACTCTGATCTAACAGAATCTTTCCGCCTAATTCCTTCCTCATAAATAACCATCGAACCAGCCAACACTTTCATCCGCTTTTCCTAAACTCGTATATAGATTCGTATAACTATCCCCATGGCCACTTACTCCCTTCCAATAAATTCCTAAAACTACTTTGAGCTCAACCCACTCTAATATTTTTACATACGATTTCTGAGGTGCAATTGTCTTATTCTAGTGTCTTGTCGTGCAGTTGTCCTAATCTTATTTTAGTAATGTTGTTTCTTTTCCATTATTTTCACATTCATTCTGCCCTTTGTGTCCGTTGAGCTATTTCTATCCCATTACCATGTTATTTTTTTACTGCTGGCAAATGATTTTTTGCTCTGATTTTTTACAGCTCATCATACTTTAAAAAATTTCTCTTTGACATACTATGACGTTTTAAGACCATTCCGGTAGATTTTTATTTATACTTCTCTGGTACTTACAGGATTCTTCTTTCATTGATTTTAAAATGTCTAATGCAAAATGTCCATTAGAAATATTTTATCTCATGTATACATAGTATTGTTTTTTTTCCGATTTTTTATTCCTGTATTGCATTATTTACTTATTATGTGTTGAGTAGTGGGTAGGAGTAATTTAATCTGTTATTGTCCGTTTATTTATTTTAGCATCTATTCTTTCCATATTTCATATACATTATGGTGACTTGGCTCTTGTCTACTTGACATAATCTCTCTTTTTAATCCACACCGAGTTATTTCAGTTCTTTGAACGTCTTTCATCATTCTACGTTTTTACGGCTCTCTTCAATACTATGAATGTCACATACAATGATTTATGTAAGTTTAACATTTTTTATTAGTGCCCAAAGGCAGTGTGTCCTCGATTGTTGTTTTTCTTGGATCCGAATTCATTTTTCGACATGTTTTCTCAACTCTTCCATCCATTCTTGAGATAAAAATTATAATCAGCATTTTGGGTGTATGCCACATCAGAATTTCCGCATTGTGTTTCTTGCATATCTCTGGTCCTTATTTTCTTCAACAGCACAATCGTTTTTTCTATCTTCTGGGAGCCCTTAGTTCTAGTTTAGCTTCTGTGTTTAATTACTCCAAACAGAATTCCGTGATTTATATTACTTTTCAACGCCATATGTAAATTATCTATAAAATTTGTCATAAAATTTGCCTCTTCATTATGTCCCACTGCTCTGTTGAATTAACAATATATTTTGTTCCCTGTTACGGTGCGTCGCCTAGCCTTAATATTTAATTAACCAGTCGTCCACAGGTTTTGTTATATATTTTAACTTAACGAGATGTTTTTACTTCCGTTTCCGATGTGTACAACTTCATCCAATACCTTGAAATTTGCAACTATGGTTTTATTAGATTACCTTACTACTGCTTCAATGTAATTCTGTCCAGTTTTGATCTTATGATTTATATTTTTTAAATATTTTATTTAACCCTATGCTTTAGTGTTTATTCAGCTCGTCCTACTTTAACTGAAGGTACCGTGTCCATTATCATTTCTTTATTTAATCCATTATCTCTGGTTGATCCATTCTTTATCAGAATTTCTGATTTTATTTTTGCCTATTTAATAGAGATATTCTAATAAAACGTTGATGTGTTTAAGAATACTTCAAAATGTATGCATCTTTAGATGTAAACTCCATATTTAACAATTAGGCCTTAAAAAATAAAGCTCAATCAATTATTACAGACAATTCAAAGATTGGTCAATTGTTCCTAAACTCATTGCTTTCCCACTAGAACCACTGTTTTGCGAGTCACAAGGGAATAAGGGCCGCACTCTATGTGTATATTAGTTTATCTTACGGATTAAAGTGTAACTGGGGCATTACCAGCTCACTGCTTCCGCTGAACCCAGTAAAGGGGAAGATACTGGAACATATGCATGTATGGCCGGTGAATTTGCAAAATATAGTAATAACAGAATATTCACAGTGAAATAGTACCGTTTAAGTGTATCCCATACAAGATATGAAATGTAATTTAGGACATTGAATGGGAATAGTGCAATTAAGTCATATGTGTTTCATTCAATAAAACCTCCTCCAAACTCTTTGTTTTATGAACGTATTTTTGCACTTGATATCTTAAGGGAAGTTCCTATGTAATATAGGTTAAATTTCCTTTTAAAGGATACGAATAGTTCATTTATGATGTTTTAAATGCAATATCTTCTGAAACATATCTCTAAATTTTTAATTCCATTATCAAAGCATTATTTTTTGCTATTTCATCGCAAATTATCAACAGTTTTAATCATCTGACGGCGTCCTGCTCACTTCCTTCTTTAACAATCTCTTCAATATCTCGGCGCAAATGGAAAGTGTGAAGATTAAAAAAAACGTTTACCACTATAAACTCGAGATCAAAAGTGCCACTTAGTCATTGCTTCTTTGAATTTTGTAACGTTAAGAGAAATATCCCTTTTTCAAAGGAATATTAGCAAGAGCAACAATGATATGGAACCCGTAATGAACAAATTTCTTAGTACTTTTATTTGGCTTATTAAAGTTTTACAATAGCCCTTATGGTGTAACTTTGATTACCCGTGAAAATGAATTATATTTGTTTTAGTAGGTTTTTACAATGTATACGACTTTTTATGGGGGTATTAGAGACTAAGTGATAAATTTGGTATCAGAAGTTCACTAAAAAAGAGAAGGTAGGAGAGTAAAACAACGTGCTGAAGAGTATATAGTTTTTCAAGTAGGTTCTTCGGAGGATTAATAAAAGAAAATCACTAAAATATGTTTCAACAAAATACATTCAATAACTGAATGCACTACGTCATTTTGTTCTGTTTTTGAAATTGATTTAAGAGTGTATTGTCAAAAAATGAAATGAAATCGCTCCTTTTCCAAGACTCTCATTACAGAATTAACAAAACATTTTTTAACTTAACTGTCTAGAATCCTGTGATACAGCTCGTACATGTTTCTTACTCTTCGCTGTTGTCGACGTAATTTTTATTGACAAGGGCTTCAGCTGCTGTCCATAAGCACGCTCTTTCAAATTTAACTCTCGCGAAAGTGACACTAATCTCTAATGTTGTAATGCCTTCAAACCAACAACTCATGCTTAACGAGGGCATTTTGATGGGGATGAGCTACAGCCATGGAAATTTTTCCAGTATCTCCTTCAGCAAAATCGTTTAATGATCTCATAAATTGCAGCAGCGTCATTCTTTACCTCCCAATAACCTTTGCAAATGGCAACCACACTTTTATAATCAAATATGGGAAATCCAGCTGCTGCAACTCGTTGATGAGACGGAACCTTTGCAAATGAGATGATAATTTAAATCAATGAGAGAACCAGGTTTCCAAAGTTCAAAACTTATCATTTCTTTATCGAGTAAATAATGACGTCCACCCTCGCTCAAATTAGAGAGGAATCTAATGCCTATATTTCATTTAAACTCCAAACCGGGTGGTGAACTTTTCGAATTTGTTAAGAGTACAAAATTTAAATTCACGCATTCAAGTTTTCTGTTGTTATATTTTGAAGTTCAGATTAAAAAAATATATTTATAGGCTAAGACTCATGTATTGGAGTTTGTTTTATGTACAATTTTTGCCCTCTTGCTTTCTTAGTTAATATTTCTCAAAACTTGAACGTCGAATGTAATTTTACCTTGAACCACGCTTATTTTGGACTCTTTTTTTCTCTCAGGAGTTCATGGTGATAATATTGTTTTATATTATAAATTAAAAAGGGAATTTTCAATTAAATTATAATTTTGTCATCATCTGACCTTCGTAAATTAATATTAAGTGGCCATAGTCAATTTTAGGACGCAAGTGGAAGAATGTATCACAGCATATCTCCGACTTATTATGGAGTAAATAAGCGACTTGAATTCAAACTCATATGACATTATGGATAAAATAGTCAAGAAAAATTCGATAGATTTCAAAACGCGATTTTCTCAAAAAAAATTTTGGAAAATAAAACAAAGAAAAAATAACCTCAATTTTCCCACCTTCAAGTATATCTGAATTTTCTACGAATATTATTTAATATTAGACACTTTTTAAAATTAGATGCGACATTGAGCCATGTAAATAACTATAACAATGTACACAATCTAATATTCATATTTTTTTACCACAAAATATTGAATTATATAAAAACGGAGGAAGGTGGAGACATGTTTTGAGACTTCGATATAAAATTACATAAAATGAATTTGTAGGCTATGTATATAATATTTTGAATTTTTTAAAGCCTCATTGTCATAAATATGATTTATTTACGTATAAGTCCTGTTTTTTTAGCCTAACATATGAATTTACAGTATACTACACTTAACTATAAATATAAAATGGAATAAATAGAATAAAGTAGTCAAATAATTAATAATTTAGCTATATTTAAAATCGAGAAGAGTCGTTTCAAACACAGAACCACCATTTGTTATGTAAATAAACATATTATGGCTATCCAATAATTTGTCGCATGAACATAAAACACTAAAAGTAAATGGAAAAACGTCAGGTACGTAGTTTTTGCCTGTGTTTAAAAAATTAAAAATAATGAGTGCTATTCAATTTAAAAAACTAAATATTTTTGACTTTATATAAAAAAGAATTTTAATCATATAATTTATCCATTTTATTTCTGGTTGCTTCAACTTTATTTTCTGATAGGTTTGTAAATTATTCATGGAAGGTTTAAAACAGTAAAAGATCTGATCAATAGCCAGGTGAATACGCTTGGAAAGTATTGCGATGTATGCTTTCAAAACGACTTTACACACTTTGCCTATATTTTTCCTAATACAAAGTAAAAAAAAGTTAAATTAGTCTCATGAAATAATTCAGCAGCTGCGTGTACGATTATTTAAGTGCCATCCTTCTTAACGTGACCGTAGTCACGTCTTCTTCTCTTATCTGAATACGATTCAAGAAGTCACATCCTGAATGGGATAAGGTATAATAAGGGAAGATCAATGGTAAGGCAATTAAAACTTACCTTCTTGGGACAGACATATCGCGATGCTTATTAATTTATTGAGAAAAGATTTTAGGTGTTCGCAACAAAGTATCAGTGTCAATGGTAGATAATAAAAAAAGATAAGGCTATAAACTTTGAATATAAATCAGAAAGAAAAAATGTGAACGCATATTCTGCAAAGTTTTCAAAGGGCCATTTGCACTTGTTAGGTGTAATATCAGGTAGTTTTTATGTTTTAGCTGTTTGAGTAAAATTCTAACTACGGCGAATGAATCATACTGAGGAAAAAAATTTGTTGTGTTATTTAAAGTATAAAACGTAGTTTTATTTATATTTCTTTTCGTTAAACCACATCTTCAAATTTCTGTTATAATATATGTTCTTCTCTCAAAGAGGCGGTATATACCAGCACACGACTTCGCGACAACTTGCGGGGTATTATGTAGATATAGATGGGTGCAATTCAGGAGTTGATGGCTAAAAGTAGGAATTTAGGGTATCCGATAGGCTATTGACTATGAAGAAACCCGCGAGAAAATGGGCAACTTCATCGTTAAGGCACATTCAAAGTAAATGTATGAATAATTTCGAAACAGCTTTTTTTTTTAATTTCACTGACAATTTGATTTTGAAAGATGGATTGAGGTACAGTTTAACAGTTTTCCAACGTTTAGACCAAGTTCCTAAAGCCGCTTTCCGTATGGCACTTATATTCAGTAGTTGTAAAACGTTCGAAGAACAGCTAGAGTCATAGTTTATTAATTACCATTTCCCTTTGCATTAATTTACACCTTACATCGAATACACTTCAACTCTATGCATATTATTTTGCGATAAGCCAAAGGTTCGGCATATGAGGTTAGTGGGAATATAGTTTGGCTTCCCACTGTATCAGGCATGCTTCCCAGGATCAAACCCGAGTGATGCCCCTGGAAACATCAAGCTACGCGATTTTCTGGGAACCAGAATTCGGTTGGAAAGAGCAAAAAGGAAAGAAAATGGAACTGACCAAATTGCTTTGGATGCGTCTGCATTCGAGATACCATAAAGCTTAGTTTCATGCGCGTATTGCTCTTACCTATCACTCCAACTTTCTTGGTGGACGTGTGTATTTTGGGATATTATTTTAAAACCATACATTTATCAGGTTACATCTTCTGGAGAAGTTCGATCGTTGCGCTAAAGTACGATATTTGATGTCAGCCTCAATTAAAATTAGAATGGCTTTATGAGAAGCCCATCATAGAGAATAAAGTGGGTCACTTAACTGTAACATTCACCCAGACTGTTCTATCTTAGTTTTTAATTCATCCCCAGGCTAAAAGGTTTTGGAAACCTTTGAACTAGCCGGTGGGGTGGGTGAGGTATGGGAGGAAAGGGTAAGCACGAATGATCGTGCTCATCGCGAGGCGGCTCGGATCATTTACTGCAAGAGACAAAGGAGTCCCGGTTGTTGGGCATCGCAGAACTTGTTTGTAAATCCTCAACCTTCTACTTTCCTTTCCCTATCCCTTTTTTGAAGCATTCTGCTATTTATATCTCACCTACTTCTGCCACCGTTTTCTTCCCCTTCATCCATTTAGTGTAAATTTACGAAAACTTTAATTTTAATTTGTTTTCGCCTAATAAAAAGAGATACGCGTTTTGGAAAAAACTGAGTAAATATTTGACATTTTTAATTTAATTTTAATTTAATAAAGGGTTCTTTAGAAATTTTGATATTTCATATTTCGATCCAAAAAATATAGTATATATTATCACTAAAAATTATATCCGTCGGTTTTCCAGTTGGAAGTAAATGTTCAGCGGGATGCGGCTGATCATAAATAACTTGTTTAGAAATTGGCAATCGGGAAATCCTTGTTATAAAACTTGGCGAAAATATATGGGCGTGTCAACTGTAAAAAAATAAACCACATGGTCACTGACAATTTTATTGTTAACCATATTGTAATAACTTCACCTTATGGTCCGCAAAGCTCTGCCACGTAGCACTTCATTATTTCCCTTCAGAATATGGAATCCTATTTATGTATTCCGCATAACGTAGCAGGGTGACATTAATCTTTCAGGATTTCAGGCAAATCCACCTCGTGCATATGAAATTTTTATTATTTTTGGGTTCTTGCAGTAAAAATTTATCTTTCTGCTTGGTGCCTGCATTAATTAGTAATGCGGAATGAATGGTGTGATTAAGTGTTGAATCAGTTTGATAAACTGCATCATAAAACACTTTTTTTCGACGGAGATTCAGAAAGTGTGCTTTTGTTAGTAAAATTATTAGCACGGTGCTGATATTCTATCATTCAAACATAGCAAAGCTGTCATCTCGACTTTTGAAGTGACCTAAATATACTTGCCCTGAAGAAATGAAAGATGCAATAAGCCGAAAATAAAGATGTTTATTGATTAATGAACTGCTTTATTCCAGTCTAAACAGTAAAATCGCTTGATTTCATCTTCCCAGGCGTAATGAAGCAGTTGAGCAAATGGATCATAAATAAATTAAAATGTTCGTGGGGAAGCATGCTGGAAGTTAATTTTCGAGTTATTATTTATTTTAAGAATTTCTCTTGCACCGATGGCTCTTGCTTGGATAAAGAGAGGGTTAGGTACTGAATCATCATGAGATTGAAAAGAAAAAAAAGGAAATCTAAAGCGTCGAGAATGAGTCCCTCCGTCACTTGCTCACTTGACGTGTTCCGTCTTTCGCTACCATTCCGCTCGGTCGCTCCTTTTCCTTTCCGTCAATCTTTTCCCTTCCTTTTAGTCTCTTTCTTTGCTTCGCTTTCACCCGTTCACCAATTTGTTGAACGTGGAGGTAAGCAATCGAAGTCCTTGAAAGTTGAAAACTTTCGGTCGGCGAAGATAAACGTAAAAGGTGTTTCCTATACACTCCTTTTAAATCACTTCCGCTGAGAAGCACCTCTTTTATAATCGATTCCAGGATCAAGCCACTATCTGCAGGGTCATGCGTCAAGAACTTTCCAACTCTGCGAATGTTTCTCTGCTTTACCCAGTTACCACCGACAGGAAAAAATCCGGACAGGTGGAAACGAGCAAAATATTTCACAATTCCGAAAGCTTTACGGTCCTTACGTTTTTGCGGTCGTTCTTTAAACCAAGAACAAAGAATCACGCACAATAAAATTCACAAGGGAAATATCTTATGCACCTTCATGCAGTATGTTGTTTACTTCTGCAGTTCTTTTAAAGAGAGACAAAAATGCCTGCCGAAAATTGTCCAGTTATATTTTTGCTGATATTGCGATTATAATTAATTTTTATTATTTTCACTTATCGCTTTAAAAAATTGAATACATTTCTACCAGAATCAGTGCTGAGTTATTTGGTGCCCGATCTTTAAGTAAAAAAAATTGTGACTACGAATCATTATAATAAAGCGACAAAATTTTATAAATATATATTTATATGTATTTATAAAAATGTCTATGTATATGTATGTGTGTATATACATATATTTATATGTATGTACATATATATTTATATACATGTGCATATACACATACGTGTATATGCCTGTGTTTATATGTACGCAGACGCAAGCATCTCTGTACTTTGATTACTATAAATGATTCGGTCGCCTACAAAATCGACTAAATTAAGTGGTTCACTATTACCGCTGTTCCCTCTTTAGCCCTTAACCTGTTCTCTTTCATGACCAAATAACCGCCATTCCTTCCTCACCCTACCCCTCGCTGGCCTACGTCCACTCTTCTTTCACGTCTCCCTCTCTTCAACGACCTGCCCGGGCGGATCACCCCCTTCCTCTCAACTGCCCCCATCCCTCTCCCATCCACCAGTAGTCATCCCCCCCCTCTCCTCTTTTCCGTGCCATCACGGATGCCGTGCAAAGAAGGGGTTTCTCCACGGCAACCATCTATTCGGCAGAAAGAAAGAGCCCTCTGTTTTCATCTCGCCCGCCCACTAACCCCTCCTCGCCTGTCCCCCTCCCCGCCTGCCCCTCGAGTTGCGTGGCAGAAAATCATGACGTTCGAAATAACGGACGGCCGAGATGGGATTGGACGAAAGGAGTTGAACTCTGGCCATGCGAGTCCCCGGGGAGGCGGCCGAGTGCGGGCGGGCGCGGAGGGGTTTTGTGCTACCAGGCGAAGGAGGGTCGGCGGACAGATAACGAGGGTGGGGCTGGCGGGAAGAAGAGGGTTGCGGAAGGGCGGTCGTCGCGGGAGGGGTGACTTTCAGGGTGGAAGGGGATCTCTCGCAACGTTGAGGCTCGGTTGAGGAGGGAGAAAATGGAGTGAGGTGGGAGGAAGAGGTGCGTGGGCGGAGGTCACTCCCGAAAGGAGCGATATATTTGTTGAGGCGTTGCTGGTCTCTTAAACCTAAAGGGGATAGATGGGGATGGGACTCAGGTGGGAGCGAGGGTTATCCCCTCGGAAGTAAGGGCGTAATGGACGTTTCGCTTTCTGGCGGAGGAGGAATTGGAAGCGGGTGCTTTATGGTGAGGGAGGATTGGACGAGCAATGGAGGAAGTATTGGGAAAGGAAAGGGAGCAAGATAGGCCTTGGGCGAGGGAAAGATAGAAGAGTTAAAAGATTCTAAGGAATGGATGTTATATCAATCTTTTTTCGCCACATTGGGGGTCTAACCAATTTCATATCACGAAAATCATTTCCCTTTGCGACGCTCATAATTTTTTCTTTGAGGTGAGAAAACATGAAAACACTCCCGCTGTACTATTTTAATCCCGGAGAAAACTGCGCAAATGAGGGAATATATAGTATGGTTGCTGCAAGTTATGCCTTTCCCGTATCTCTAGCCAATAATATGCTTGCCATTTAACCAAAAAACTTTGGGTAGTGTTGTGTGAGGTAAATAAGGTCAGTACTGTGTGTCAGTCGGAAGGAAAATTTAATTTATTTGGTAGAGCGAATTCACTTGGCGGTAAGAAAATAATTCAACTCGCAGTGTGCGCACAGAATAAAAATTAAATTACAACCCTACAGTCACACAAATGAGGTTACATTTGATGAATTTTGAATTCTTAAATACATGACTTTTTAATGCAAACCTGATTGGAATGAACGTGAAAGGAACTAAGTCCTTCATGTGCCGTTGTTTCAGCAATGTCTTTACATTAGACGTGCGATATCACAATAAGTTTCACGGGTAAATTTGAGTCGCATAAAGTGAAATATTGCGGAATAGGTCTCGTTAGTCGTTTTTCATTGATTCTGGAAAAGAGTAGCCAAGAATGATAGTTGACAATTTTTGATTTGGTGGAATAATGTTTCATTTTAATAATTGATGATTTTTAGAAGAAAAATATCTCAATTCTTAATGGTATGAGCTCAAGTTGTAATGACGGTATTTCAATTATACCGAAGTTGCTGAATTGCGTGTTCCGATTACTCACTTCCCAAGATATGGTCTTAGATCGTACAGTTGATTCAACTGGCCACGCAGCAGAGGGGTGTGTTGTAGAGTACATGAGAGGGAGAGCTAAAGGAAGGAGGATTCAGGAGGAACAAGAGAGAGAGAGAGAGATGACTCTGGAGAAGAGGTTAGGTTTGGAGTTCACGATGAAGTTTGGGTGCATGCTAATCCCGGGGTTAGCTTAGAAAGACATATTTGAAGTGCCTTGTCGGAATTATCGCTCTCGAATTCTCTTTAATCACTCGAAAAGCTGAGAACACGCTCTCTGGCCTCCCATATATTTCTCAGTACCGCTCTTTCTCTCATTCTTCTCTTTATTTCTCTTCCCCTTGTTTTTCCTCCTCCCCAGAGCTCTGCCGCCCCACCCCTTCTTCCTCCCACCCTGCGACCAATCTCGGCCGATTATCGAGCGTCGTCTCGTGTGCAAGAGCGGCAGTCTCAACAGTTGGCCCGCGGGCAAGGAAGGGGGAGTCGGTTGTGTTGGTGGGTGAGTAGGCGAACGGGGGTGGAGGGCTTGGAGGAGGGAGGAGGGAGGAGGGAAATGGGGCTGTAGGGAGAGATGGACAAAAGATAAGAGGGGGATGGCGTTGGGGGGTTTGGGCGTCGGAGGTGGAGGGAAGAGATTGGGATGGCTAGGGAATGGGAGACAAGAGATAAAGTGGTATTGGCAGGAAGAACGGAGAGGGGGTGGGGTCGGGCGTGGAGTGGGACTTAAAATAAGGCGAATGGAGACCTTCTTGAGCTAGTGAGAGGGAGGAGGGGGGGAGAGCGAGAGATATTGCGATGGAAATATTAGTAGTTAGGTTCATTCATCATTCAATGATCAGTAACCGCAATTGTGGACTCATTCAGGAATTGCTTGACCCTCTTCCCTCCCCCTCGTAGTTTCCTCAATGTTCAGGCACAAGGCAAAAAGAGAACCGAGTCCTCTTCATTCGCTTCCAAGAGTTCTTTTTGGTGCGTTGGCTTCGTTTCGCGGAGAATAATCCATTCACTGCAGTATTAGCTCTCAGCCGTCGGCGTAATTACGGAATAAATAACACCACAAACACTTTAGTCAAACAACAACGAACGCCACATTTCTTCTTTCATCTTTATCACCACCACTACGTCGGAGAAAATTTTCCTTAGGGTTTACCTCATTTTGTGGTCTGAAATTAAATACCGTTTTCAGGTTAGCATTATCTCCCAGTTTCAATTATGCACCAAATATTCCAGGTAAAATTAAGGTTTTGCATGAATTGTTCCCGTTTGGTAACACTTAAATATAGATTGTGAGTCACTTTTGGCATAGTGTTAGGACGATGATATTGATTGATCTAAAGTATGAGCTCTGTTTATTCAAATTTAAAATGATATGCGTTAATACAATATAATGTACGGATGGACTTCCGACCTAGTAGAAATATATGATGAAAGCGAATTAGAAACTTGGAAATGAATTTTTATGGTTATTTTCGTCTACACCCATCGACGATAATGAGCAAATCACAGCGCATTGCATATTGTTGCACTCATTTACTTAAAAATGAAAAGACGTCATTCCTGAATGATATTCCTCGTTTATTCCGGTTAATAAAGGAAGATTTAGATTGCTTGTTACAGAGAAATGGTCTTAAATAAGGGAAGCTATAGAATGGAAAAGTACATATCGAGGGCATAAACTGCCATGTGCTGGTGAAGCGTAAGCCCAGGTAGGGGAATTGCTTTTGGAAGGCAGGAAGTGGCCAGGATTTGCTCTAAACAATTCAAGCGATGACATGGAAGTTAGGGTTTTGAGCAAAGACTGGATCTCAGGTTATTAATCAGCCATAAGGATTATCAGCTATCTCCCTCTCTTCTTGAATGGCCATTTTATTGGAGTATCAAAGCTTAGACCCGTGTAATTAAAAGTCCATAAATGGCCCCTGATGTGCTTTATTCTAAATTCACTTCTAAAGTGAAGGCCATTTCTGGAGAATAGATTTTGATGACTCATCGACCAGGAAGAAGGAAGAAATTCATAGAAACAGCCGATCATTCGCTGTCAGTTATTTGAGATTGGAAATGAAGCAGTACATTACATAAGTTCGTTACAGAGGCAATACATCAGTTTATTCATGTTCACAAATTTATTTATATTCGTTGCCATGGTATTAGAAAAATTAAAAGTGTTAAGTCAAACTTGATGAGCCCTGAGATAACGCAAATCAAAGTTAATGGTTTAAAACAATATTACGCAGTTGTTACTAAGCCATCTTGACAAACCATTTATTGATAGTAACGTTTAAATTACTAATTATACATTAATATAAATTTTAATCCCCGTGCGAAAGGTTTTTCTGCTGTACGAGTATGGTTAACAATTTTAGATATTTTGCGCAAAAAATAGGGAGACCGAACTCTAAAAACTGAGTACTGCCAAATTATTAACTCTCCCAAAATTTCTTTTTCTTTAGAGCGCGTAATTTCCGGCAGCCCCGAAACACTGTATATTGTGACTTTTTCATGATTCATCTCCTTAATCCACCCCTTCTGCACTTTCCCGACTCATTTCATTTACCCCGGTCAATCCTCTTCGCGCATCCCATGCCGGCCCGCAGGTCCTCCCCAGTTTTCAGTCATGCCCACCCCTTCCCCAGCCTCCCATCCCACGTTCCCCTCCCCCCTGACAAATCCCTTCTCCTCTCCTTACTTCGCCACTGTCGTCACCCCACTCCCATCTCTCTTTTCTTCTTCCACTCCACCGCGACTCCCCTCCTCCGTCCGCCCATTCCTTCCATCGCTCCCTCTACTCGTCTCATTCATATACCTCCTTTTTATAGTCTAATCTCACACAAACATGGCCTCTGAGGCTCGCCACGTGACTTGGTTCAAGTCATAGGAATTAAAGTCTACGCGTCGCCTGGGAAATCACCTTTGAGGAATTGGACTCACCGTCTCTCAGGGCTGGCTAAATGTATTAAAGAGGGCGAAATTGGTTTGCGGATGGAGAGATATGTTGCGCTCTGAAAAATGCAGTATATATAGGGAGCTTATTCGTGGAATGATTTTTGCGGCATTGTCTTACCCCGGTCGCTCCCTCAGAGAATTCGTTTGCAGGACACGGGAGCGAGTTTTGACGGAGAGGGGGTGGTGCGCGGCTAGGGACACGGCTGCAGAGGCCCATTGGGAAGGTTTCGGGCCGGGAGCAGTGAAGAGAGGAACGGGGTGAATGAATTGGCACGTCGCGATAACAAGGTTGGCGGAAAATGCCGTCCACGTGTTCGGAACGACAGAGCTTCGTGATGATTTCCGTTGAAAATAAATACTCATTATCGAATTTCAGGAGGAGGAAAAAAACTAAAAAAGGCACCCAGAAGAGTTTTCATGACTTCATGATTTTATTGACATGTCACATGCATGAGAACATAGTTAAACTTTTTAATATTCATTTATAACGTGAGATCATGAGATTTTCGAGTTTCTTGCGTGCATTTATCGAAGAAATTTTACAAATTAATGCAAGGCTAAGAGATATCGGAGATGGACGCGTGTATTGCCCAATATTTTATTTTAATTAAATGTCCCTGTGACTTGATTTTCCTCGTACATCCTAGAGCGCAATGTATACTTTCTTTGACAATGATAAATGGTTACGTGATTCCAGAGCGTGGAATTGATTGAAATTATTTGACTGGAAAATGACGAAAATAAGAAGGAACATATATATTTCGTGCGAAATTATTAAAAAATAATACATTTATTTTTATTTATTTCAAAATAATAAATTTATATTTCATTGGTTTAATTTTTATCAGCATTTTGCAACGGAAAAGTAATTAATATTTCATTTCTCTCGCTCATAAATTCATGCTTTAATTTTCATTTGCTCCTCTTTTTTGAATTTTTTCTGTAGACCATCCGTGAACACTGCATTTTATGCATCACTAAACGCTATTTTATGATTGGCACTACGATATAACTACGGAAATGTTCAATAAAAAAGTGTATGAATAGGTCATAAATCATAGAATTATTAAGTTTTTCATTAAAATCGGCATGCCACATCATTTCCTTTCCTTTATTTCCAACTGTTCTTTATGCATACTGAATTTATAGAATTATTGACTACTGAAATCATTCCAGCTTGCAGTCAGTTGCAACAAAAATCTCCTAAAGTTGGTATTCTGGTTAAACATTGAGTCAATAAATAATTGAGGGTTACCCGACTCGGAAGAGCTACCAGAAATATCCCAAATTCTAAAATATGCGTATGAAATTATTTCGGCAATTGAAATAAAAAACTAATCCTTAAGAAATAAATATATGCATTATGGGTTATCTTGGTTAAATAGATTTTTTGTAAGCGGTTATCAACTACAAAACCTATTTATACGGGTAATATTTCTAAATATAACGATTATATTGATGTATACAGTGCATGCAGTCAAAATATTATTGTATTATGCTGATGCTACGCTATCTGGGGTGCATATTTCATATATTACCTTCATGGAAATAAAAATTCATAAGCATATACATAGCGCCTGTTTCCCACGGGTAGTGTGAGATTGGTTGGGGATTCAAGGCATTTTCACTTTTCCAGAGTTTCCATTATTTTATGATTTAGACTGGAGGTTCGTTCGGGTAAATTACATTTTAGTTACTAATTTTCCCTCATGCTTGGAAAGAAAAGGACAGCCACTGGAGAGCAATAAGAAAGTAAAGTTCTGACGCGATACCAACATTAAGTTCATCGCTGGTCACGTAAGCAACGATTACTCATGTAGGGCAATCTTTGGATTATGTTTAGCTTTAGAAAATCAATAATTCACCTTCATTTTTCTCTAGCTCTATTCGCCATTCAAGTGGTAGTACGGTAAGGTGTTTTTCCAAGGTCGTTAACTTTTAGTCCTCCCATTAATAAGAAAAAAATGACCGAGATAGATCCTGAAGAATGCAGTAAAAATTAAAAACCTTTATATCTTTAATTCAGCCGTCAAATATTTCAATTTCAAATATCTTCCTTATAATTTAAAAAAATATTTTAATACTAACCTTAGAGACAAAATTATTGACTCATGTGCGTTGATAGAATTTCCTTTTTTTCTTTTACATTCAATACCGTCAAAATGCAACTGTTGATAAACAATGACAATAAACTCAAATAAGTTTCCATTTCTTTGAATTATGTTAATACTTAATCGTCGTAGCCATTTTATCAGTTTTATGCTTACCAATGCCGGGAGCATAAAATGCAAAAATAGCAATTAAATGTGTGAATAATATTTTGTTGTTTGAAAAATAATTTTAATTTGGTAATTCAGTTGAGGAGTGGAGGCCACCTTCAAGCTGATTGATAATTTAAGGCTTTCGAACTCATTTTAAAGTTATGCATTATTTCGTTTACTGTAACTTATAGTAAATATCACTGATTTCCTGTAGACTTGTAATTTTTGGTATTTTTTAATTCGAAGATGGTTTAAATTTTCCAGCGAGTGAGTAAAACTCTTTTAATCGAGAAATCCGTTTAGTAAAACGCTCAGTTCTTTCCAATCGAAAGTGGTAGGCATTTATATAAGAAAAACTATTCATAAAATGACAATGACCTTACTTGGGTTCCTCCGGCTTTAGAATTTTACGACGAATAGACATAAATTCGTTGATAAATGCGTCCCTTCCGTCAATTTAAGACTCCATGTTTTATCTTCGACGCTCGGTTTATGAATTAAAATGACTAGTCTCTGGTGGAATCGGGAACAGTTGGCTAAATATCTCTTTAGTTTGGAAGGGAAAAAAATCTATCCGTAAAAGAGGGAAGTCGTAAAGAACTTAAATCCTGTATATTCCATAAATAAACATGAATATAAATTCATGTTATTCGGAGTGCAGCGGCAATATAAGATTCCGGGAGCATTCTCTGTTATGGCGAACAATATAGGGGAATAAGGCAGCGCGTGATACACTGCCAAATTCCTGATCAATTCCCAACACGATCCAACCCAACTTGCGTGCTCTTGCGCTTTCGCTATTTCCTTATTTCTCTCTCTCTTTCCTCCTTACACTCAATGCTACGATTCTCCCTTCCCCCCAAATCTAGCCCTCCCCATCTCCCTCTTTTTTTCCCTCTTGTCTTTCGATATTCTCATCTCCCTCCCGAAAACCTCCCCTTCCCTTTCCCCATACCCGATTTTCGATTTGTTTTACGTTTTTTAAGGGAATCGTATTCATGAAGATGGAGAAAAGAGGAATCTCTGAGAAGAAGGGTGAGGATGAGGAGGCAGTCTCTCGTCATGGATGGCGTACTGTGCCCGGAGAGGGGTGGGGCATGAGGGGGAACTTGAGGGTTTTTTTTTGGTTAGAGTAAGGGCAGAACCCGGTGGGGGTTATTTTTTTGGAGGTGGAGAGGAACAGGGATAGGAAGGGGAGTGGGAGAAGGGGGATTGAGGGGATATTGGGGACGTGCGAGGACTGGCGATCGTCAAAGCAGTCCGCTGCTCTCCGTCTCCTCTCACGGGAGACAAACGGAGGCGATAGTTGTGCTAAGGAATCAGAAATACATCGGGGCACAGATCCGACCGGCATGCATTCATAGTCACCATGCGGAGAGTGCATCAAAATTGGCCAACAAAATTTAATGTTGCGGCGAATATTAAAAAATTTGGTTAGACCATTCTTTATTCTTCCTATGTTAAGCGACAACACTCCTTCAAATATGAAATTGAAATTTTTTGTATTTTAATTCCGCCAAAGCCCAAAATGTAACAGTTTTGAAAATTAACTCCCCTTAAAGGAACGTTTAATTACTTCGGAATGTCTTGCCATTACGTCAGCATAACTTAATGCCAATTTTTCCAATGAATTTGCGTTTGAGAACATCACACATATTTTCATTATTAAATACCTTCTTACTATAATATTTGGCGTATGAATCCAATTTTTTCTACCATCATGGAAAGACCTCGCATTGTTTTCATGTTTCCCAAACTCCTTCCATTTAAAATATCGTTTCTCACACTAAAATTAATAATAATAAAAAACAGAGCTTTCCCGAAGAGTTCCACAGACTTTAGCAAGATATTTTTCATCATAATTTAGGGTCTATTGGCACTGATTGTTAATGCGTGTTCAGTCTCAAATACTATGTATAGAAATATACTTTTTTTTAGGATTTCTAGGTAAGGTATTTCCCGAAACGTGGTGTTTTGCTTGTTTTGTACCACACGATTAATCCGCCAAAATGTGGTCCTTGATGTCAGTTTGAGACTTTTTAGTATATTATCGCTTCACATTTATTTGAAATCTTCATTTATTGAGTGCTTTTACTCTCAGTTTTTTAAATGTTTTTGTGGCGCTTTTCATTCCTGAGGAGATACTTTTCACGCATGTCGAGGATTCTCTTTTACTTTCTTGATCTACGAATAAAGTGTCTCCTATACTAGTCGAATGAAGAAAATGCTTCTTTAATCCGACTTCATGAAGGTTTCGAAGGTTTTTTTCCTTGGTCTATGTCCAAATCAGGTTAAGCCCTTGGTATGTTCTCACTAAGTTTTCTTGACCAAGGCTATTGGTGTTTTTTCTTTGCAATTTCTTTCTCAAGTGTACTCTTCCATGCATATTTTTCGAATAAGTATTAATCCAATAGTTTCCAGACAATCGTCAGTTGTAAAGTTCGAAGGTTTTATTTATTCGTTTAGTTGCATTCGACTTTAAATTACTGAAATTGGTATAAGCTACACAGTGCTACAATCTAGTTTGAGTTAGTTTTCAGTCATTTTTATAAATGGTTTGGTAATAATATTACTTATGGTATGCCTAAAGTATTTTATGTTAAAAATTCGTAACTATTTTGATAGTTATTATTTCTTGGGTACGATTGGCAGGAAATTAGTTGACAAAATTTTCTGATTTATCATTAATTCCATGTGATTCGCTCGCCGTTACTCGTCTTTTACATTGATTATTCAAAATTTCTGTTGAAAATAGAAAAAATACTGCATTTTCTTATTTGTCACATCCTAATATAAAATTGATAAACTGAGAACTTTTGAAGATATTGCTTTGTAATTACCGGTTTTTATTTCCATTGTTAAGGGTTGCGTTACTTTAGGGTTAGATCCATTCATTAATTCCCCGCCACAAATGACCAGATTAATAATATATTTTCTGAAAAGATAACTTTGGGAAACAATTTTCTTCTCTTACTTGTACCATAGGCCCATTTAGATCCATTAAACTAAGTGAAATAAAAAAAAATCAAGAATCCTAATAATCCACAAAATATTTTCATCAAGTAAAGGTTCGATACTAACAAGATGAAATATGTACAAGGTAGACTATTTATATACTTATGCTCAGAATACTGTAATAAAAGAGGAGTGCTGAGTTTTAAAATCATGTAATATAAGTGCGCAATCAACTAAAATGAATTTGTGGGACTGGAAAGGGGCAGAGGCATACAAAATGTCTGTTTGGGCAGGATAGGGACTAGGTTGTGTTTAGGTTTCTAATTGATAATTTTGTGTTATACCATCTAGTCGGAAGGCAAAAAACATGCCAGGTTTCCAAGGATCCATCAAAAACATTTCTTTAAAGATATTCAAGTATAGTTGAAAGATAACATTGTGCCTCCACTAGCTCACCTAATCTGCCTGCTTCCTAAGATTTTTCTGGAAAACCAGTGACCTTTGAAACCATTTTAACGGTTACACCGTTCTCTTCCTTACACTTTTATTCATATTTTTCATACATTTGAGAAAATTTCAAAATTGCATTTTTTATAAAATGTAAACAATATCAAATATTTCGCCAACATCAGTATTGACGAAGATATATCCCTAATCTAGGAGTAAAATATTCTTGCAGCTCTTCCGGCAATCCCCAAATCTTCTTCCCAGATCACTATATTCGGGCTTGCTTAGTTCACTCTATTTATTCACTTAGTTTGTGTTTACATTGAATTCATACTTACTACCAGTAGAAATAGTTAAAGAAACCTCTCTTTCTCAAATTATCATAAATTCTTTCGTTGTCTGCATGAAGCAGTCTTATTCCGACATAGGAAAACTTAATAATGAAGGGAGAATCAGCTGTAATGACAAGAAAACTGATAGTTCATAATGGTTATGTTTTATGTATTATTTTTCAGCCGACAATATAATATCTAATGTCTAATGTTGTCTATTTTTTAATTGACCTGAAGCTTTAAATTATTTTTTTTAGTGATTTATTGCCACACCACCAATATTAAGTTTTGTTACAAGAGCGTTATATTTCGATACTGTCCCATCTTTAACGTCGATATGACTTGGTATTATTTGGGTTATTATGTGCTAACGTTAGCTACATTTACTGCTTTTAATAGCTTCAGAGATTTCTTTGTGAGAAGTATTCATTAACAAATAACAAGAAATAATTTTAAAACTTCACAAATTTGTTTCAAACGTCGGTTCAAGTTCCAACACGTGAAGCATCATTTCCAAGGTCACCTTCAGGTTGAAAGCTGGATCTGTGACTGAAAATTCAAAAAATTGGCGTAACTATTCTTAATAACGGTTTTTTCCTCGACTGATCCCACCTTGACAGGCTTGCTTGCAGACGTTAAAACCACCTCGACTCGGAATGAAATAAATCCGTTGAAAATGTCGCATTTGTATTTGATTAATTTAGGTCATACGCAATTTCTCAGCAATAAAGTTATTGGTCCATGTGATAACTTTCACTTTGGCATGAAAAATCAGTTTTTGCATAATCTCGTCAAAAAATGTGATATGATCTATCACTCGAAAAGGCTTATATTTAGGCGTCGTGCAACAGTTATCGATTACACCTCTCCTTGTAATAGCGCACTTAGTTAGGTAACGAGGTCGTTTTGAAGGTCAAGCATCCTTATAAACTTTTGTTATCCCTAACCGTTATCATAAAAGTGTCATCGTTGCAGCTTCCTCGCGGGATCCTGTCTGATGCGTGGATTTGCCTACGTGGTCAGGGGTGGTGGCCCTAGCCGGGACGATGGTAAGAGGAATCGATGCCATGAGAGGTCAAGGGCCGCGGGAGGGAGTGTTTTTAGAGCGGAGCTGAGAGAAGGTTGAAGCGAGGGGAAGGGGTTGAAAAAAGGATAATGGGTGGAAAGTGGAATAGGGGATGTTGGTGAAGAGGGTGAGCTGGGAGGAAACGATGCAGGGAAAGGATAGGAATGATTTCGAGAGGTAGAGAGGGTAGGGATAAAGAGAATCCAGGGAAACGTAGTTCTCGGAAGAAAATGCGTGGGATGGGAAGGGCAGTGATTTGGAGGTTTGAGAGAGAAACAGATGCAATCCGTTCGTGAAGAGGGTAATGAGAAGCAATGAAGGATGCGGGAGATAGCGAAAGAGCGAATGGGTGGAGGAATACCAGCAAAGGCTCAATAAAAAGTACTTGGAATGTAGGTTGTTGCAGTCGTTATAATAGAATAATCAAGCGCATAATAAGGACATGTGTGAGGATACCGCTGTTTTGTACTCCGGCTAGGTAAATAATACAAATTAGCCCTATATCTTAAATAGTATGCTATACCTTGGCCTTCTACATATGAAAAGGCAGTGCAACTGAACATGTGTCAAAAAGGAGAAAATGGTACGTGGAATCGTAAATTTATATATATATATATATATATATATATATATATATATACACTTTTTTGGAAAACCCACAAACGTGTAATGTAAATTCACTGATAGTCATAACAAACACAGAAACCAAAACACAAAAGAGGAAAAACTCACTGGTTCTCGAATTTTCGGTGGTCCAACCACCTTTCTCAAGAGGAATTAGGAACAGAACTCCTATATAAATATATATATATATATATATATATATATATATATATATATATATATATATATATATATATATATATATATATATATATATATATATATATATATATATATATATATAGACACGTGGCTTAGTGACAGTGCTAATGGACTAATTTTTTCGTTCCTTGATTTTTATAATAAATGCGAAACAAAGGTAAAGTAAGCGGTAAACAAAGTACTTGCTAACTAGCTACCGTCATTAATTCGACTAGTTGTTAATATTTGCACAACTATTCTAATTGGAGGGTGTTTATAGTTGTCCTAAATTACTTCACTGATACCCTGATTCAAACATGACGTTGAATATGTAATAAAGAACAAAATGGGCCTCTAAATTGAACATACCTTTATGGTGAATTTCGTTACCTAACTCTACCTCACTCTTTGATGAATTTTACATTCTCTAAAAGTTAGACATGGTCAAATTTCTTGCGGTGAATGATAGAATAATCATTATTGTGTTGGGTTACTCTGATTTCTGTCTGCTGAAATGTCCCAAACAGGTGGATTACAGTCAATCTCGAAGCAGGAATTACAATCGTGAGAGCAGGTAATGTAAATCTTCATCTACAGAAATTTCGGTTCGGGATTTTAAAAGAGCCAATCCTTTAAGAAACAGATCCTGAGATAAGAAACACATTTGGTGATAAGAAAATACTTATCGGGATCCCTGCGGAAATCTGATAACCAAATGATAATTTTATGCCAAATTAAAAGATGTGGCTTAGATAATATGAAGGAGATACATACTTTGATTATAAATGGTCGAGTATCTTAGGGAGGACGGATGTCTCATTGAAGTCTAAATTTCAATGATTATTTCTCAATGTCTCAAACATCTTGTAAAAATGAAGATTCAATTTAGCCTTTTTTCAATTCCCCTAATAATACTCTTCATATTTTTAAAAGATTTGATCAATTGAATGAGTATTCAAATGTGTTTTCTTTTGACTCGATTAATAGTTTTCATCCTCGAATGCTATGCATGCAGGTTAATTCCGTCTTATTCAATTTTCCATATTCATTTTAACTCACTTCATTTAACAAACGGGAACGATTTCGATTTGTGGATGACCTGCCCTAGGAGGCCTGAGAAAAATATTTTGATCAGCGCGATTGCGTGAGCACTCAAGCAGAGTTACTTGAAGGAACAGAATCGTATCATTTGAAGGGCTTACAAACCACACTCCAGACATGATAAGTAGTAATCACATCTGATAACTTTGGAAGCTAGCGTAACATGTTTGGGAAGAGATAATTCGTGATGATAAAATATTAAAAGTGCGCTTTAATAGCTGGAAAGACAAAATCATTTATTATATTCCTGGCTGATTTTTTATAATTTTTATGTTCACAAAGTTTTACTTGTATTATAAAATATGAGCGGGAGTTTAGATGTGCAAATTGAATTTTGAAAACGAGTGTGTGAATCGATAGAAATCATCTAATAACAGTATTTATAGGAATTTAGTAAACTTATATTAATTATAATTTGTGCAATCTTCTTACTACAAATATCACTCTCATGAAAAACCATTTTTGCTCCTTTTAATCTCGTAGGTAATTTGTCCTAAATATTATTGTATTGAAAGTAAAAATGATAAGTCAGGCCAAGGCCATGCAACTGCCTTCCCTTCGTGATATAACATCGGGGTTTGAAATATACGATTGGAATGTTACAACCTTGAATAGGAAAGATATTTTATGAAATATCCAAGCATTGATCTAGCAATGAGTCACTAACTCTTCATTTTAGTTTTGAGGGTCTAGATAACTATTCTAAAGTCTCTTTATACGATTCGCTTCACACAACTAGCAGTAACACAAAAGAAGCACGTTCCTCAAAAGGAGTTCCGAACTTCGACTTCCAAGTAGATGAAAGCTCCCACTTAGTGTTTTAAAGTCTTGAAACTTTCGCAAACTTTTGTTCGAGGGAAAGGAGTTAGGGAGAGATTTTGGGAGGAAAGAATAAAATATCATCGAATGGCGTCGTGCGTTTGCCTTCTGAACCATACGTATAAAAACGCGTGAATGAATTAGCGGGTATTTGGGAATGGATGCAAGTACTTGTAGAGGGAAGAAAATGTCGAGGCTGAAGTGCAGCACCTGTTGAGAGGTTGTAAAGGGGGGAGAGAGGGAGAGGAAGAGAGGGAGATGGCGACGGAGAGAAAGAGATCGTGTAGGGAGGAGAGAGAGGGAGAGAGAGAGAGACGGAGGGGCTTGTATGTGAGTGCATGGCGGGGTGGAGTGGAGCCTAACAAATGGCTTCGTAGATATACATTCGCATTCCGTGCATGAATCACCCTGTGCGGGGCTGTGTGCGAGTATGAATGCCTCATGGTCCTATCGCGCGAATCCGTTTCATCCGGAAGGCCCCGTGGCGTGAACTAAGCGAAAATGGCGGAGGGAGGCGTCGGGCGGGCAGGCGGCTATGGGGGTGGGGTAGAGGGACAATGGTTTCCATTAAGGCCGGCGAGAAGGGGTGGATCTGTGGGAGGCGAGCGCCGTATTTTACATGCGGGAATGGAAAAATAAAACCCGCTCTCGCCCATTGCCATATTGTTTAACCGCGGCGCGGAATTGGCGAGTAGTGCATTGAGCGAGAATGTGTTCGGGACGGGGGGGGGAGAGGGAAGTAGGGGGGGGAAGAACGACGAACGGGATTGCGCACGACCGGCGCGCGACATCTACGGATACGGTGGCGGATGGCTTGATGGGATTGATTGACGGGTTGACTGATTTATTGATTGGCACTCTCTGTCGAAGTGGTGACATTTTTTCTTCCCTGACACTTTTCCTATGAAAAAATAACTTCTCGATCACGATAATATAGGGCATTCCTCTCCTCCACTTCGACATATGCGCAGTCATTCGACCCCAAAGTTTTAATGGTATAGTCAAGTACTTTTTAAATCTCCTCCGTCGCTCGTGGCCCACATCACGCTATTTTAACGCTTAATTTATTTTTGAACTAAAGCTATATGCGTGCTAGTGATCGCAATTTTACTGTTTTAAATATTTTGTGTCACTATCCTAAAAGCATCCACTTCTCCCTGTCTTAATTTGTTTTCGTCGTCCCTAATGCCCATTCCAATTATTTTATTTGCTTTTAGAATTAATAAAGCGTAGTTATTTCTCATGTTTTATTTTAGTTAATTTAGCTTTCTATACCGAGGGTATTCTACTTCTTTTTTGAAATCCTTTGCTCTTTCAAAACACATTTAGAACTTATTTTTGAAATTTAAGTCCCCGATTTACCTGCAACGCCTCTGCATCTTTTAATTAGATTGTATATTTCTCCATGAAAGAACACTCTTATAATGGTTATTTTGAGTCATGCTTTAAAGTTTCTCTGTAGAAAATTCATACTCTTGGTACTTCAACCTTGTTATAATAAATGACCAAAAACTGAAGTTAAATTCTTGACCAAAATAGAACTTAATATGAAATTGTTAATGCTGGCACCAAACAATTTCTATCTGATTTCATTTAACCTGGAAACCTTTACTTATATAATCTTTCAGAATATCTTCATTATCTATAAAAATCTCATATATTTCCCAAGTCTTCTTCTCTTATTGCTAGCGTGTTATATTATTCCCCTTCGTTGCAGAGTTTCATATTACTCCCCATGTAATTCACATCTACCTTTGAGCTCATTCCAATTTTTTGATGAACGGAAAAGATATGATCTTAATACTTTCCATGTATAAAATAGTGCTGACTTCTTCTCTTTCAAACTTTTTGGCACTTTCAACATTGTACTAACATTGCTATTAGGTTATTAACAAATATTAAAATACCTCCACCTAATGCTAAATTAAAAAAACACTTTCCTTTGTAACTACTACTTGACATTAACAAATGCACCTATGTTGTGCTTCGTCATGCACTTTTTGCGTTTTCAAGTTATCCATTAAACTTCGGTTTTGCATGTTTTCATTTTTGTACATTTATTATTTCAACGTATTTTGGACTCAACGGCACGTTGCTACGTATTAAAGGCTTGGAAAATCTGGATATGTTAGAATTATATGAGGGTTATATTATGAATGTGGAGTTTAATCTTTCGGCCCTTGGTGCGTATTCTCCTTGAATTTCTCCTTTATTTACCATCCCCCTCTGTGAAAAGAAATATTACGTCGTAGATTGACTCAGATAAGTTCAATGACCCAGCGATGAATCTTGCGATTCAAAGAAGTCTGGTGTTCATCGTTCAGCATTAGTAAATACATGTAGAAGACACTTCTATGATGGCATTCATGTTTTTCTCTTATAAGAACACGCACTGTATTTTTTTAACAGGAAAATATTTCGCTTCTCAAGGAGTTAAATTTGTAAGTGCGTTTGATCTTCTGGGAGATATCATTAGTTTGGATGCTATCTCATCCGAAAAGATAGGAAGATTGTGAAACACAAATTCCGCGCCACATTGCGAATAAATAAAATACGCCTACGCCCGTTACAGAGCTACCCTTTTCATCTCACGTCCCATTTTAATCGCGATCACCGTATTTCACCTTTCTGAGCTCGTTGCGCCAAGAAGGGGTCTCCGAGGGAAGGAGGACGAAAAGAAAATGCCGAGGACTGTGGTTTACCGGACGGATGCGCGACAAATTGGCAGCAAAAGGCTTCCCACGGTGCACCCCACATGTTAGTGTTTGCTTGTAGGGAAATGAGATCGCAGGCTATGCACATATGCAACCACCGCCCCTTGCACTCGCCGAGGCCCTTGAGCAAACTTCTTCCTCCTCCTCCTCCTCTCCTATCTCTCCGCTCCCCTTCCGACCCCTCGAGCGAGCCGTTCCGCCACCGCGGCCCCTTCCCCCAACCCGCCTCTCTCTTCCTCTTCCTCACCGTCCATCCATTCTCCCCCCGCCCCGCCCTTCTTCCACCCTGAGTAAACGGAGAGTATGATGATCACGCGGCCGGGGGGGGGGGAGAGGCAAGAGAAAGGAAAGGGGAAGGGGTGAGAGAGGCCGGAGGGCGGCAAGAACATTACTCGGTCGCCGCCGTCACGGCACGCGACGAAGGGGTGGAGGGCGAGAGAGAGAGAAGGCGGAAGGAAGGGGGTTGAGGGAGAGTGAGACGAGGGAGGGCCTGTGTGTGTATGGGTAGTGGGGGGAGTGCCGGTCGCGGCGAGTGTTCCGAGGTGAAGATAAGGACGGAGAGGGGGATCGGCACGAGGCGTGTGTTCGTATGTGTGTGTGTCGAATGGGGGAATACGTGAGAGGGAATTACACGTGGTGGGGGGGTACGAGGAGTGTGGGGTGGACGCACGGGGGACGGAGGGAAGAGTGCACTCGGGCGTGTGTGTTTCAGGGGTGGAAGTGGGCGGAGTGAATCAGCCTGGGAAAGGTGGTCTGTTGAGTGAGGGTTGGAGTAGGGCTCATTTCTTAATGTTTGGTGCGCCTGGAGTGGGATTTATGAAGAGGTTCTGCAACATATGAGCATGCAATTGGTAATTCTACCTGTTGTGTTTACAGGTTTGGGTGTCATTTTAGCTTAGGATTGCTAGTAATGTAAAACCAATAGTTCATTATGTCTTTGAAGGGGAGTATAAGCCTTTTGAAGACCCACAACTTGTGTTATTCCTTTATAGAGATGATGAAGTGATTATTGACCAGAATAATAATGATAATTATAACAGTCATCGTTTAGCATCCATCTTTGGAATAATCAACTGCGATGATAGGAATATCCTTATAGCCGCCGTTTAAGTTAGATATTATACATCTTTGACTTGTTAGTGAGTTTAAACTGAGGAGCAATAATGAAATGCTTCGTGAAAGATCAATAATCAATACAGTACCTGATGATGACGCCGAAGCGTTGAAACCGGTAGTACGAATAAAAATCGTGTGGAAGTTACATAGTGTATTCATTTTAAACATCAATAATCAAATCAAAAATAATTACATTTGGAGAGAAAGGTCGCAATTTTTTGACTTTGCAGTTGAAATGAAAGAGATGTACGGTATTATGGTTCGTAACTATGAGAAACGCTAACGCAATGAGTAAGCCACATTTTAAATGCAACTTATTCTCCGCGAATACAAATACCTAGATAAAAGTTCAAATCTTTCGTGAATAAATCCGGTAAATTCGTTAATTTAATATTCACTAGACCGTAGGGATTTCGTTAAGTAGGCGAGTGGCATATTTAAAGGGGATTCCGGAGAAAAGTTATGAATTTTTTTTCAATTTTATTGTTTTCTATTACTAAATTAATCTCTCGGAGGTCTCTCTTTTTGCGCTAGTTAGAAAAATGATTAAATATGCATTCACGAAACGGGTCACATTCTCTTTGATCTCACTAAAAATGATAATAAAAAAAGGGTGACCAAAGTAATGAAAAAACTAAAGCATGCGCTCTTTGAAAGAGATCTTTTGGCCCGCCTCATCTTATTAGGGGGCGAGACGGGGAGAGGAGCAGAGAGAGAGAGGGGCGAATGGCGGTTAATTAGAAATACGCGGCGGGTGGCTCTGGAGAGCGTCTGCTCTTGCGGAGGAGGGTAGCTTAATTATGCATTCGAATGAAAGAAAGAACGTAAGCCGGGCCTCGGAAAGGCCTCGGACGGATCGGCACTTCCGGTGCGACTCGGAAGAGTGGGGCCGGGGGATTAGCTTTGGCGGAATGAATAGAAATGGCGAAGGCGAAAGCTCTGCCGGGCTGTTGCCGATGCCGCCGGGCGGGAACCTTTCTCGGCCTGAAGGCTGTATCACACATTTACGCTAAATCAACATCGGTAGCATATTTTAAAAGGGTACTGATTTAAGTTTCAAGCTCGATTTTGGATCCACGCCGCTCTATTACCGCCACTCAGCATGCCGCGTGCCCTTATCTTTGGAACCAAGGGCACGTCATTCGGGTTACTGCGTCAGTACGACGTGACGAATTGATAGAACGGACAACACACGTTCGTCATTGCTGATGAATGATAAATCGGATACTTTTGCACAACGCATTTCATGCAAAGCAAAGTTTGACGTCATTTGAGTAAATTAAGGCGTTATTGCACTTTCTCAAATGCAATATAATTTTCGTAGCTTAATCATATCATGCCCTGAATAATCTGTGTTTTTGCATGTTGTTTCATTTTAATTTAGACGAATTTCTGTCCTCTCCCTGTTTCTTGAAAGCATTGTGGATACAATTTTAATTATTTTACCCGTAGGGATTCAGGCGGAGTTATTAGGCTTTATTAGGACGCTAGTGCTTTTATAATTATCGTAACTTTGAATAGTTTTTTTCTCGGATTCTTTTGTATCGTCTTCTCGTTACCAACCTTTATGCAGGAAGCGCTGTTTTCATTTGCAAAAAGATGGCGTAGAGCAAAAGGAAATCGCCCCGCCACATCGAATCCCGCGTGCACAGGCCTCGTATTTCCATAATTATTCGAGTGCTCTTCTTTCACACCCATTCGTTATTGCTGCCGCATTACATCTCGTGTAATACAAGTATTGCAAGTAACTCTGGGAAGATAATTACCATGGGGAAGAGAGGAGTTATTGGGGCGTTCGGCTTAGCACCGGCTGAAATCGCACAGGCGGTCGTGTTATACTGGGGCACGGGAGTTGGGGAGGGGCGGGGGCGCGGGTGTGTGGAGAGGAGTACGGGGCGAAAATGGGAAGGTGGCGCTCGTTTGGAAAGGATGTTGGTTGCGCAGGCGGGGCACAGGAGGTGGAGAAGAAGGCCAGGGTGCACGGGGCCGGCGTTCAGGGCAGCCAACTTTGCCATGTTGTTAACCCGGCTAAGGTACGCTCCTAATAGAAAGTTAGAATGCTCATATTTACTATTGGAATGCTAAGTGACCAATGTTCATATTTATGCGTGAACTGCCGTGCATTTTCATATTCAAAATGTTTATATTTTAAACGGCGAAGAATTCTATGTGGGAACTAATGTCAATCTTGTCCTCTGGAATTATTTTATGCGGTTGAAATGCATGCTGTCCACAATTGCTATGGAAGTACCAGAACACCTATTACGTTTCAATACGTAGTGGATGTGGAATCGTAGAAAAAAAGTGCGAATATCAGAGCCAGCATCCCAGTGATTGCTTAGCTTTTTTTCTCGGATTAGTTGAACTGTATTGTTTTGTTTAATTAACTGATTAAATGGAGAATAGATAAATGCTGACTTTTATGCAGCCTTCTCGTTGTATGTGTTTCATTTGGTCCTCGAAGTAACAGTGGATTGGAATTTAGCCCATTTATATTTTAATCCGCGTTTCACTTTGTGCACGAAGTGAAGCAGCACAGGCGAGGTGGGATCCGAAGTGGTGGCCAACCTTAGGATAGGGCGTGTTAGTATGAAGGGATAGAGAGCGGGAGGGAGGCGGTGGTGATGGAGAGAGTGGAGGATTGGGTAGGAGGTAGGGCATCTTTCGTGTGGAAATGCAGTGAAGTGGAGGGGTGAGGTAGTGAGCGAGTTGAATGTGGATTCACGGAGCGGGGCAACGGAGGGAGGTTTGGAAGGGTGGAGAGGGGGAGGAATTACGGAGGCTGGCGGCAGTGTAGAAGGAGGTGGATGAAAATGTTGATTGCCGTAAAAAATGGGTTCACTGCTCTTTCTCGAAGTTTCCAGTGTCTATTATTTTAGCTTTCCATTTAATAATTATTCATTGGATACCCAATAAGACAAACCAGTCTAACATTCAATTTGCGTAGCAAACTTTAATGGAAAAGTGATTATGGCCAATGTAAGTAGGAGCCAATTATTCATAAATACCCGATAAATTTAACATTTACACGTATATTGTGCTCTACATACTTAATTTATTCATATTAGACTTTTTAGGACGGAAATTGGACGGAAATCGGCACAGTGATCTCCATTATCTTGATATTTTACTTCGAATTTTTCAATATGGTAATGAGATTTTATCCATTATCGAAAGACTGTCAGCATTATAAATTTGCCCAGAACACAGCAACCCACGCCTACGAGTTATGATATTTATTAATCATTTACCTTAATATTTTTTTTCGCATTCGCTGATCACAGAATTGAAGAGAATGTGGAATATATATTACTTTTCGAATGAAAGAGAGCCTACGTATATTTTGGTTGCTGATGATAATATTTTTATTCCTCACCCGTTTACGTTTATAGATATTTGCATGCTTGATTTTACTTTAAAATACAAATTCATTTTAAATAATCGAATCGCAAGCTTATTCATTTGCACTTATTTTAAAGCAATTTTATTGATAATTGTATTTTTGTGCAGATTTTGATTATGCCCTTTGGTTTTTCTGGAATACATGGATTAAAGTTTTATTTATTTTGAGTCCTCTTGATTACCATGTTTATTTATAATTATTTCATTGAGGGAGAAAACTAGTGATGATATTCGTTAAATACACCAAATTAGTATTTCACCACCGAAAAGTGACTATCATAGGTTCAAAGTATATTATACTGGCTGGACTTACCCGTTTTTCCTGCAATATTTCTGAGACATTATTTTTTTTTGCTACACTCCTCTTTATACATTGCGGTAACAATGTTCTACTCCCGAGACCATCACAAGCGGGAGATACATCGCTCTTGCTTCCAGGGCACGCTGTGAGAACAAAGAATTTGTTGGGGTGTCATCTTCAGCCAGAATAGCGTTGTGTACGGAATTGATAGGAACTTATATTAGTGGGAATAGCTTGGTAGGATGATAATTGATATGTTTACCAAATTTTGACTTTCTCAGTCTCCTTGAAATAGGGTAAGAATAGGGTACCTGTGTATGTAAAAATCACTTTTATGAATTTAATAGGTGTGCCAAAATAAAATATGGAAGTCATATAAATTCCGTCCGTGCACCGTTCGTAACTACTGATTCATTAATAAATATTCTCAGGGTTAAAGAAACACGGCTTTAAATACCATATACGAGTAATCAATGTCCAACAATTCACAGTACCAGAAAATGCAAATGTATGCAAGCATAGCTTCTCATTGACATCATCGTGTACTATTAATATAATTCCTTTCGAGTAAAGCGTATGATGCAAAGCATATTAAAACATTTATTCTCGAAACTAAACAATTTTAACAAAATGGGCAAATGAGCCATCATCGATGCCATATTCATGTTACAAAATGAATTCCTCTGGAAACATAGTTAGTGCTAAATTATATCCAAAAGACTAGCCATAACGAAAGATTAAGCAAAAGACAATCAAAAAACCAATTCAGTACACTAAACAGCATCTATTTGGTTTCCATGATCATGATAAATTGATACTGGTCACTCTTAATAGAAGTGAAATAAATATTTAAGGAGAAAATATACAAATAAAATGTCTTTGCATTAAAAGTTAAATACAACATGGTAATTAAATCTGTAACCAAAACCATATGCATACAAGCACTTAAGTATATTTTTTGCGTAATCATAGTTAATTTTCATTAATAACTGCAGTTCATTACCTGTATAAATATTATGAGTTTTAATTACATAGATTAAAGGGCATAAATAACTCGTATATATTTGAAAGTACTAAAACATCAGGGCACACAAACACTAGAGTAGCAATTCTTAGAACACAAATAAAAACGAAAACTGAAAGGACACTACTGTAAAACATTACAAAACGACATGTGTTTCAAAAGTATTGTGAAAAATGAAATGGAACCTCAGTGAAAAGGAAGGAAAAAAGTTCAGGCTGCAAAAATGAAACATCTCATGTTAGTTCAAGGATATTCCTAAAATATGGAGAAATAGATAGAAAACTTAAATCGTATGCCAGAAAGTAGCCTGCAAGTACTTATCATTTCAAAAATAGAAACCACAAATAAAGAGGGGCGTAAGTAGGCCGAGTAAAAGATGGTTTCAGGAGTAGGTAAACAAGGGTCCATTTACTGAAATGATGAAGAGTAATTTAAATTTAGGATACTGGTGAATACAAATGTTGTTTCAGTATCCATTTTGTTGAGATAATTGTTCTTTTTAAAGCTATTTAAATTATATTTTAAGCCATAAAAATAAAATTTATTTAAGAAATAAATCGTATCGGGTATTTGATATTTGTAAACTTTACCTTACAAATGAACTCAAAACAAACTATGTTGATACAAATAGTATTTTTACAAATTTCTTTAAGTCTATCACAATATTCCAGTAATGTCATTTTGTGCTTTTCTAATCTAGTTAAAGAAGGATTCAAGTAGTTTTGTCACATAGACTGCTTAAAATTTTTCATTATGCATATATTTATCGTACGACGAGATTTATTGCTCAAATAATCTGTTTTTCGTTTAGGATTACATTAAAGTAATTAAATAGAATGTTAAAATATGCTTATCACCTTACAGCGCATTTGTGTAAATCTAATTTATCACAAATTTTTATTTCGCTAAAAAAGTACTGACCCCTCTGGGGACCCATGTCCCAGTATCCCGAAGCGTCAATTTGGCTTGTCATCGGATTTCCTAGGGGCCAAAATACTGGGTTTTAAAAAAACTTTCATGTCCGAGAGGCTCTTGAATCAGTAACCTCTACAAAAGCAGTCACACACGCGAACTATCAGACTAAATCAGCCGTAATGATGGATTATATCCAAAAGAAAAATAAGGTCTGTTAACCGAGGTTGGGCAAAAATGATCGCTTTAACTGACTTCCTGCCAGAGTAAATTATGAAAATAGAAAACGTATATTCTGACCGTTACCTAGGAAGCTTTTAATGCTCTAAGCGCCTTTACTACGGCCACTGATGATATTTTCAAGTGAAGCCTAAAAGTGTAAAATATAAAGGGTATTTTAAACATTTCTTCACCCTCCTAAAACAAATTTTTCCGAGAGTTATTTTGGAAAAGAGAGAAGATTGGAATTAAATAGCAGGAAAATTTTTCGTCCAGAAAATTTTGTTTAAAAATTAATGCTACTATTAATTTTTCACAGTTAATATGATTTGTTATTGTAAAAGACTGTGCTGCTTACTTATATTCCACTTTAAACAAGCTATCCTTTGTCTTTTTCATAAAATTGTTGTCAATTTTTACATTTTATGGTGTATAACAAGTGAAGTTAAGGAAAATAAGGGCAAATGCTTTTTAAATAGTGTCTGTTATCTGAACCTCGAATGGGAATCGATAAAGCGCCACCAGGGATATAAATATTCTTTTAGATAATCATGAGTGTTGATAAGAACAGAAAATTCTTGGAAAGATTGACATGATATAAGTTTTCCGTAGGATCCTCGATAAACAGGTATATCAATGTAAACTTTTCAATATTTCATTTCCCCAGCAATTTACGCAAAACGTATCCCATATTTTTGTAATAAAAATACCTTGAATATAAATAAATGATAGATTGACATTACTCTGAAATACCTATCGTGTTTTTGATGAAATAATGAATCTTTATAGTTAACAGTATATCAAACATACATTTATATATAATCTATTAGTTAAGTGCATATCTCACTTCATTTCCTACTTTCTATTTCTTTATGCTAAAATACATATTACAATCCTAAAATAAATTATTCATTTACCATGGCGACAGTATTGATCGGAAAATTCGATTTTCGTTGAGTTGTCTTGCTATAACAACGGTAGAGAATAAGCCTCTTATGAGTTTCTTTCCTAGACTGTTGGGAATACGACCTCAGCGATGAAGCGTTTTCATGCGATTTATACTGTAATCAAAACAGACAATTTACCATGTCTGTGATGACACTTCTTTTTTTATTTGCTGGGAATTGAAAAAGCGGAAATGATCATTAACATTAAATGAAAAATAATGTAATTGTTACATAATATTCAATCTGTTGCTAATCGGTAGTTCGCGGGCTTAGATGAATATCTTTAATAGTACCTTTGGTTCACATAACGTTTGTATCGCCTCCGGATATATGCATATTCATTTTTATATGAAAAGAAACAATAGTGAAAATAATTGCTGCATTAAACTATACGAAATGCATGAATAGCTTAACTTAAACATTAAAGAGATATAAGTGTTGTGTTTAACTATTTAATGAAACCTGGCCGAAACTATAACTTTTTTTCTTTCCTGAAATGGATGAACGGAATGGTTTTGCGCAATTCCATCCATCCGATTCCTTTCTGTTTATTTGTAATATAATTAAAAGCTGGTTTTATGAAATAACTTGGTATATTTAATATTACAGCTTCGTCTTCTGAGATGGCTGAGTTCAAAGAAAATTCGGTATAACATTTTAGGGTCCAGAAGTTTGTACACATTTGCTGCTTAATTTTGGACCTGGGCAGGAAAAAAATTGGTTATTCCTGGCATGTATGTGTGTGCATAAAACATTCATGAAACCAGTTTCTTTAAAGCTTTAACTAGGTTTAAATAATTTTCATGTTTCACTTAACCGTATCGTGGACTAATTTATAGTTTTTTTCTTAGTTTAATCCCAATAGGGGCGAGCAGTAGAGGGTCCCATTCGTAGTGCTCTCTTTATTTTCCAATAGTGGGAGTGTGAGTGGATGTCTTTGTGTCTAATTCTGCCCTCTATTGGTCTCACTGAGTTTGTTTCTCTGCTCTGTCTCTGTACTTTCAGGGTGGTCTGGTTGGTGGTCCTTCCACTTCCAGCGCTTATCACACTCCATCGCAAATGGTCGCGTTGTGGTACGTTTTCTCCTCCTCTCAAATGGCCTCTCTCTCGACCCCGTTACTGTGTGGCTTTTTGTTGTTTGGTTGTTTCTGTCTCCTTATCCATTCTGTGGTCACTGTTGTCTCGTAATGTTGTTTGACGTTCGTACATATAGACTTGCTCTGCTCCACCCCCTCACCTCTTACGATCGCCACCGCTCTTCACTGTCCTATCCCCAGCACTTTGTCTTACCTAGTTTGCAAAAAAATCACTGCTGGTAATTTTTCCATCAACCTCCGCTATGTTGACATCTGTCGTAGTGATAATTGCTGAATTTAATTATAAATTTCATTCCATTTGGCGTAATTTTCAATTTTTTATGGCCTTAGGAATTTTTTCCAAAAAATAGGATGCGTGATATCTACGTACTTCCGCTTTGGTGACCAAATAGAAGAAATTGTATCAATCCCGTAGAATGAGAGTCCTTTGAACGGATTTAGTTGTTCTTTGAAGGTGGTTTCTTGTTTATGAGGATTTTGATTTGCTATAAATGTAGTTTCCCGGGTAGATCGGATAGCATTAAGAGTTAAATTTATGCCTGAGATAAAGACACATCTTGTCTGTGCGTCTGTTGGAAATTCATTTCACTAATGGTGCCACACCATAAAACAGTTGAAAGTGAAATAATTTTCAAATTTTGTTAATCCCGGAAACTCATTCACACAAATCGTTGCGCAACCATATGAATTCCCGAGTATTAGTCTTTCCTATTTTCAATCGGTATGTGAAATTTTCCGTGATCATAAAGATATATATATATATATATATGTATATATATATATATATATATGCATACATATATATATATATATATATATATATGTATATATGTATATTTATTATTTTTGCAAAATAAATATTCTCCTCATTATTAAAAATATATTTCTTCCAAATATTTTAGCCCGAAATCAATATTTTCTTTAAAACCTGAAATTCTATTTAACGGAGAGTGAAATGTAGTTTAATGAAGTAAATTCCCATCATAGTTTGGAAGCAACGCTTAGCTCTCGTTCCACTATGAGAAGTCATGGGTTTATTTAATTTTTGAGCATGAAATTTAAAAATTTCAGTTTCCGCATAATATAAACACAAAAATCTTCTCCATTACCATTCTACTCGCGTCTGGAATTCATTCATGCTGAAAGTATGTTAATCAAGTTCGTTTTTGAATGGAACAGTATCAACCGATTTGAGACTGCATTTACTCCAAGGGATTAATTTAGAGGAACAGGTATTTAAAGGTTCCAGAGGAAATCCGAACTAATGTTTCCATTCAATCTAATACAACATTTAGTTATCATTGTAAGCATTGATTAAAGAGTTGCTTAAAATATTAAAGTAATTTAATTCAATTTGGGCATTCCAGCGCCTGAACTTTCTTTGTCATATAGCGTTGTAGATTCATCACGCTGGCAAGGAAAACTTTTGACTCAATTTTATCGTCCCAAAATAGTAATAATATTACGTTAGTTCTCCTCATGTCGGGTGTACCGCACTAAGTTCGTCGATATTATTGTTAAAAGAGAAAAATGGGCAATAAAAATTGTTTAAATAAATAGGTTAGAATATTATTTATTTTCTGTTGATGTTGTTTAATGATTTGGATACATAATAATTCCATTTTGATTTATTTTTCTAGACAAACACATTTCCTGAAGGAATATCCTCTGATGTTTACTTTGAGAACGGCTGGGAAAGTTTTAACATTCCCTATGCATGTTTAAGAATTTTGAATATGTTTTTTTGGAAATTTTCAATTTTAGTCAGGTTTATTTTATAACTGGGGTAAATAAGCCTTTTATAATTGAAGTGTGTTTGTTTAGTAAAGATTGAGTGTTTTGAGATTTCGCAGTTCTTTGGTCCTTAAGCATAGGTCCACGATAATTTAACCCCCATTTTGTCATCCTTGTCTGCTATTCTACGTATTTAATCTCTGAATCGAATTTTCTGGAGATAATAAAAAGTTTAAATATTTCATACTGAAAGTTTCCCGAATGATTTTTATTTAATTTCTAATTTCGACCATTGAGAAAATGCGTTCCTTTTCACCCCCATAAGTTTGCTCCCAATTGATACTAGAGATTAAATACCGTTAAAGATTTTGTACAATTATTTCAATGCACAATTATCCCTTCGGATCGCGCTCAAACGTGGGGCGAAGAAAGTTGATTGGATGTTAGTCTATGCTGGAGGGTTCAAGCTTACTATATTCATTCAATGCGACAGAATAAGGTTTCAACTTAAGAAAATTTAATTACAATCAATACCAAGGAGTTTTTCCTTCATAAATACTGATAGGGAGGTCGACGGATATCTGGAACCTCTATCGGTAAGTGGGCACATGGATTATACATTATATTTCCCTTCCTGCCTTGCTTTATGTCTCTCACTCGCCTCTTGAGTCTCAGCATTTATTAGCGCATTTTACCGCAAATGATTGGTGTTGTGAGTGATACCTTGCAATGCATTAATGCAGTTCGAAATCTCCTATTAGTTGATTTGATATTGTGTTTGTGTATGTGTGTAGTTTTTAAGTGATTTTCTATAATTTTAAAATTGAATGAGATATTATTCTTAATGATAGTCAGTTCTTTCATGTTAATCGCTTAATTTTTTATTACATGATTGCATATGTAATTAGCAATATTATTGCAATAATTTTATCTACTTAGATGTTCTTAATATTTAGTTGTTATAAATTAATCAAAGTAATGATTAATATTGAGAGTCCATTGGTGAAATTCATGTCTTTTAATATTTATGAACGAATATATGTTAGTATATTACTATAATATTGAAGCTTCACTGAAGAGTTATTAAATGAAGTTTGAGAAATGTGCCAGCATGCTTTGCTTTGTGTCAGGAAAATGTCCCTGCATAAAGTTACCAAGTGCTCATTGTTCGCTCTTTTCAGGTAGCATGGAGCAAAATAATTTTTGTACTTAAATCTTAACGTAATCTGATGTGCCAAATGCAGTACCATTAGTAAAGCGATCTTCTTCTGCTTATTGTCAGTATGAGTATGAAAATTCTATATAATATTTTTCGGGGGAAAAGAGGAAGGTAAAAGGAACTTTCGACTGTTTTGCCGTGGCGTACGTTTTAGGTGGAGGGGCAGAAGTGGAAATAAAGAGAATCGAATGTTACTCATAGAGGTGGGATCTCCAAGCCGGCAACAAAGAGGAGGGAAGCATTGGTCCTGCTAGTCACGCGCTCTAAGTTTTGTGTCCGACCTCTTGGGAAAGGACGTCCAACAGTACAAGTGGGACGTGAGCTGAGAAAGGTAGGATGGGGGGGAAGGAATAAAAATAGTGTTGGGGAGAGAGGAGAAGAGAGCCAAAAAAAAGGCCGATAGAGGGAGGTGAAGAGATGAGCGGCAAAGGGAAGTTAAGGGTGAATGTCCAAGGGAGTGATTGGCGGATGAAGGACGAAAGACGGACTTCGGCGGTAATTCCTTGAGAAACTGTCGGCCCTCTCCGAAATTTGAACCACGTAAGGTTTAAACTAATAATAACATCTGAGAGAGAAAACACTGTTACCGCGAGGAAACTTCGTCTACGTAAATAACGAAGGAGAAAACTAGAAAGTACGAACCATATTACGTGATATGCGATCAGAGATCACAGCATAGGAGTATCATGAGAAAGGAGTACGAAAGACAAGGAATTACTGATCATACCGGAAAGATTTTAGAATGCTAAATGTAAACTAAGCGTACCCATTTATTTTTTTATATAATTCTCATCTGGTTGGAAAACACATTTGGCATAAATAAGTGTGAAAAACTCTGCAAATGAAAGTTGTTGAAAAATAGATGATTCCATGAAATATTATCTGGATGTAATTTATCATAAGTTTAATTAAAAAAGTATTTCAATCTCCAAAGTTAGACAGGCCTTTAAAAAAATAAGATCATTAATTGGAATCCAGGAAAATTAAGCATTGTTATGGCCAAAGCGTGCCAGTTTAATTGACCAGTAAATTCGCAAAATGCCCAAACTGGACACAACAAAAATGTGTGAGGTTTGTTTGTGGAAAACAAGAGAATTCAAGTGACTATGATAAGAGGAAGAAATAATGATCTAATCATAGTATTAAGTAAGGATTTTACAAACATAGAATTTAGTAAGTAAGTAAGGAAACAGTAAAAATAAACACTGGTAAGAGAAGTTTACTGATAGGATAAAGTTCCGTTGAAGGGTTTTGAGTTTGGAGATGGGCAAGTATATGAGTTGGCGTGAGAAGCTGCCGATAAAAGTGGCGAGAAAGAAGGTGAATGGGTGGGGATAGAACAGACGAGGTGATTCACAGAATTTCCCGAAGAAACCTGGCAGGGGAGTGCATTTAAGTGTTTGTGTGAAGATTCACTACTTTGATCTATATTTTAAGCTGGGCAGGAATTGGTTGGAGATACGGCCCTGATCTCGAATTTGTGTTAGTAAGAAGAATTAAAAAAACTCATAATTATACTTTTTAAATCCTATCAAGTCGTTTCTTTGACAAAGTACCTGAAATAGTTTCATATTTGTCTCAATACATTTCCTTTCATCGGTTACAAGAGGAAATGTAAACATTTCAATACCCATATTAATTTGATCTCTTCGCTTTTATTTAGCAAATAAGCGTCAGATTGGTAGGGGTATAGTAAGCTTTGGCAAATTTCACCGTTGTTTGAAGTTATAAAAATTTAGAAAAGATGAGAAGTGAATGGTAAAGAGGGAGATGTTTGGGAAGGGGGAGTGAGAAGTGCCAAACCCAACCCTTGGGTCGGGGTGTGGGTATGGAGTGATACCTGGTTAACGCCGAGTGCAGGAATCCTCTGCAAAATGGTGTACTACTTATTTGAATGGAACCTTGTCTTCAATTAGCACCAGTATTTATCTGGAGCACGAATAAATGCTATTAATTTTACGGCCTGGGAATAAGTGCAACCAAATTTCTAGGGTTTTTATATGATTTTATCCTATTTAATTCTTGATGAATAATTGTTTTTTATGAGGTTTTCTGCCAAAAATATACGAGAATTTTCGGTATAATTATTTTGATAGCGTTTTGCATTCAACTAAAAGTTTAAATTAGTAGTCCGTTAAACATCAAGATTAAATGCCTACTGTGGAGAAAAGCTGAAATGTGGCATGTAAAATATTTATTGCAGTCACGCTATTATTAAGAAACGGCTTAAAGTTTATGAGCGGTTGGCACACCATTTCATCTGTTTTTTCTTATAATTCTGATTTATGTCTTACAGGCTTAGAGAAAAGATTATTCGGATTTTGAAGTTCTTGTAATAAATTCGATTCTAAACCGTGACGAGTATTTCGGTATATATATTTTTTTTGATGAAGAATATATTTGTAACATTATCTTAAACTTATAATTTTGTACTCTTTTCAGCTTAAGGCATGGGTGTTGTATCTTTTTTTTGAGCTTAAAACTGGTAATGAAAGCCTCTTTTATTTTTAATGTGCGTTTACGAGTCTAAGGAAAATATAATAGCGAATATATTCAGTTAAACCTTTTACAATATGTGCCCCTTCTGTACAAAAATATTTGTGCTAGTAGCTTAAAAGGAATTTTAACTAACTTCCATTCTTTTCTTTCTTCTTTTTACAGGTAAGTTGCCACTTCAACTACTTCGGTGGTTTAACGAGTGCTCTATGGTGACGATGGTGCCCGCTAGCGTGGCCTCCGCCCCACTCCGGCTGCGACTGTCGCACCGGTGAGTTAAAGGGAATTTCTTTCTAATTATAACGAAACTGTTCTCGTCTGTTTTACTCGTCCACCGGTGTGAGTCATTGAAAAAACGTATGCTTGATCGTCATCGTTTCCTAAAATTGCCGGCCCAGGAACTATTCACTTCTAAATCAAACAGTATTCATTATTGTGGCATATCATAGAAATGAAACATTGTTAAACCCCATTTTGTAAAGTCTTTTCAGTGTAATTTACCCTTAATTGTCATTTAATATTCAAATCCTGCCACTCACCATATATTTACACTCTAAAAAGGTCATTTTGTTTTAAAATTGAATTAGCATTCAATGTAACCTGAATCCTGATCAATTGACAGATCGTGAGGTATGCATAATATTGGAAAGGGTTTCTATGACAAAAGGTACACCTTGCACATGTATATCTGGTCGCCAAAAACTTTATGAAATTGTAAATATTATATCTTTAAGAAGAGAAGAATATTGAAGCGGTAATGATACACAGAATTTCGTCACAACTCGTGAGGCAGAACTAACCTTTATTTTTTTCAAAGAAACACTTTTGTAAAAACTTAATTGCTGACCACTCAGTTTGCTTAGAAGTAAATATTTTCGTTTCCCTTCGTCTAATTTGTATTGTGTTAAATAAAAATACAAAGACATATAAATACTCGGTACATTTCCTCTAAAGCGGTTCTCCTATTTCTCGATTTATTTCGTCGACATACTATTTTAGTCTTTTAGGTGCTATATCGTTGTTATGTTGTTGTAAACATCTGCGTAATTATGCCCTTGTTGATTTACACTTTTGAACTTAGATCAGATGTTCATTGAGTATTATTTTTGTTGAAATTACTAATTTACTGTAAGAGTTATTATATACACTCTCTACATTCAAAATTGTTATAGAAAGTTTGCAAATGCAAATTTTAAGTGCAGATTCTCAAAAGATTAAAGGCAACAATCAATCTCTCTCAATAGATACCTTAATTTACATTGACTCCAATCTTCGGGCTAATTGAATTGATTTTCATGTTTAAGCATCCACATAATTATATAGGATGTGATCCTAACAATACGTATAGTACATACGCGAAAGATTGATTTAACGAACACATAATATCTACGGCAACACATGCTTTAATATCTCCTGAAGATAAATTGCAAGAAACTGCGGGAGATGCCGCAAAAGTAACTTTTAAAGGAGTCATCCGCTAATATGTATTTCAATGTAACAAATTCAGAGTGTAAAATATCATTCGCCTTGACCGGAAATCGAGGGATCCGGCTTCGAATCCTTGTCAATGTGAATGATTTTTACACTGTAAAATTGTTGCAGTCTCCAGAAGACGTTTTAATGATCTCTTTGCCTTTATCATCGTGCTTTTATAAGTGTATAAGAAGAATTGATAAGATTTCCGTCCCAGGAGACCCATTGGTTATGAAACTTTCCACGAACCAAATTTCAATCTTATCTTCTTCCTGGATTAAAAAAATGAGAAAAAATATTATTTAAAAAATAATCTAAAAAGAGAAAAAGAAAAAGGAAAAAGAATAAAAAAAAATTAATACTTAACTATAATAATTGTAGATACGATTTATTTTCCACAACTTACGTATTATATTTTGTTTAATCGATTAATGCTTAAGAAATGTTTTGTTCCATTAAGTTTTATCACCATTATCTCCTTTTATTACCGAGCTATTGGCGCATCTAAACCGCAGTTTGTGAACAATATTTGTAATTTGTTTCACGCTACTTAAGTATAATCTTTAATTCAAAATTATTTTTGTCTGTCTTGCCTAAAATTTAAACTTACTTTAACCAATAGATTGATTACTAAGTAAAAATCGAGGAAATACAAACCTTACGTAAATTAAAATGTGACCAATATGATGGACTTAAGAATGATTATTCGCAATCGACTGACAAAAATACAACCATTCTCTAGAATTTATTTAACCTACCAAGGATGGGATTGGTCAGTTAAACTGTGATAGACATACGCAATTATTTTTATTATTGGTAGCCCAATGGTTAGGGTAGATTTGAATGGACAAAACCTAAATAATTGTAAACAAGATACATTTGCTTGCCATTCCTAATAATAAGTACAACCTGAAATCGAGCCCGTCATCAATTCTCTAAACTTCCTCCTATCTTATATCCTCCAACATAACTGTCATACTTCTATTCCTTCCTCGCTTAAAATATGCTCTATCCTCAAGGCGAATGATTTTTACATTATGAAATGGTTGCATTTTTATCCTGCTGTAAATTGTAACCGGTTGAGTGTAGTCTCAGCATATTCTTGTATACGCTTGTTTTCTTCAACCATTCTAAGAATGGAAGCAGTACTCAAATTTACTTCCACTCATCTACCCCAAAGAAGATCATTGTTCCATACCTTTGATTTTACGTAACGATACAAATTACTTCACTTGCTGATATTGGCATGGGCATTTAAATGTATGGTATGGGTTGGGTAATAATCTTCTAGCTTGGAATTTTTAATTTTTAAAAGCGAATGTTTACTTTTTTAGCATGAAATAATATTCTTATATAGATATCATTGGTGTATAAATACCTTTAATTATCTTGACTCACATAATACATCACTGAAATACATAGGAATCTTGCAGCTTTGTCAATTTCGTAGCTTCAATCTACTTCTCTTCTTTGCTGGTATCATACCGATTTTCTCAGGGAGGTTTTAGGGATTTTAATTTCTTTTTGTATTCATATAAGTGGTATCATAGATCTAAAAATTTTTCAACTCAGCCTACAACTACGAATTTGTTTCTCTTAATTATTTTTTCCCTTCATTCAATTTTTAATAACACCATTTTAATCTCACGATGTCCTTCCATTTTTCATTTGTATTTACTAGAGCGATTCACGCATTTTTCTATCTTATTTTCCTACCGATAACTTGTTACTTAGTATTTGTTTATATCAAAAGCTACTAACCTGTAATAAATTTAAAATAAAAATACTCATGATCCCTGAAAATTATGGATATTCGTAAAGACCTACGAGAACACTCTTCCTACGGGTACAATATATATGTCATGAACGCGTAAACAAGTGAACGTAATTAGGTGTAACGAAGTAAATGACTACCTTTAACTCCATGATCTGAAAATCCCTAGAATATGGTTACATGAGGGTCCAACCAACTGTATTATTATACGTATGTATGGACATTGTACTGTTTTTCTGGATATCGTAACTATTTACTTCGAATGAGTGAAAAATTGGGAATAATAATAACCAATTACCTTAGCAAAGAAGTATCTATTTCATTAGGTAACACATCATATTAGATTCATATCGTACATATCGCTCTTTAGTAGATCTTCCTACATGCTAGTGAATCTCTGCTTTCCACTCTTTCCCTTTCCTCCCCTCTATCCTCACCTACTTTATCAATTGTTCCAAACTAACTTTTTACTGGCTCTGACTCAACCCCTCCCAAAATCCTTCACCCTCCTTGTATACCCCTTTATTATATTTACCATCTGCCTTCTCTTAAACTATCTCTTCCTAGACCTTTTCCTCTTTTCTCCATTTCCCGATTCCTCATCTCCTCTTTTAACTTCTTCCCTGAATTCTTCCCCCGTTACTCCTTCCTCGTCTCACTTCCCTCCCTTTTCTTTCGGGGAGAATCTCCAAAAATGCCAGAAGTTAGCAAATGGAGTGCAGAAGTGGAAGTGGTGGCGGGGAGCCTCGTACCAACGGGAGGGATGTGGGCGAACGAGCGGGGTGGAGACGGGGCGATCCCGAAGGGGAAGGGCGCGGAGGAGTTGGAAGCGTCGAAGATTAATGAGGGCCTTTTAATGGAAATGGCAATTGGGCGGGTGGAGAGTGTAATATGGGCGCAAAAACTTAAATCTCTTTGGGGAATGGATATCCAAATGTAAGCGATGGGGAGCGGTTGGAAATGAAGCAAAAAGAGGGTCAAAATTCACTCCTTCCTCGACGGAAAACGGAAAACTGTTCGCTCTCCCTCTATTCTCATATTCCCTTAATGTACTTCGTCTCATATTTTAAGGACTGTATGATGGTGGTTGGAATTGCAGTTATGATGATATAATTCTCTAATAGTTTGCCACTATGAAATACCCGACGAATTTGTGGGGTAAGTGTAGTTGCGAAAACTATTTTTTTTAAATGCTCTGGGAATCGAAGAGAGACACCATGAACATCCATTTAATCGAATAATGCGTGCCAGGGTATACCTATGGTGCGATTTATAACGAAAGGCCAAAAAGTAAATTTTGAATGCGAAATGATGCAGTGGCGCAATTTTTCTTCAACGACTTAACCTCTTTATATCATGGCGTGTTTTTAGTTTATTCCACTGTTTTGTGAAACAATAAGGATTAAGGGGAATAAAGGATAATTTAATACTAAAAATTGCTTAGAGATGAGGAATAAACCATCAGAAAAGATTGTATAGCATTTAATTCAGATCTTTTGGAGGGAAATGGGTATTGTTATGTATTCCTGTCCCATTTGAGTTCTTTGTTCTCTCTACGATTGTGCATACAACAAGTGCTATTCTCAGCTGAAAGATAACTTAGTTGAATATTTAAAATAGAGAGGAGCCAGAAACTCATTTCTTTATACCCAACTTCAGAATTTCTGAATCTCCATGAAATTGAGTCACGTAGGACGTGGGAAATGAAAGGTTTGCTTTAGCTCCGGAGAGTCCTCTCCTCATTTTTTTTTGCTGCGTTTCCGAATCTGTTCTCCAGACCGCGCTTCCTTTCTTTTTCCCTCCCTTCCTCAGTCCCCATCCCCCCATATCCTCCTCCCTCCCACGTCTTCCCCTATTCTCCCACACCCTTTCCTCCCACCATAAGCCTTTGTTTCTCACCTCCCTCCCGTTTCTCCCTCATTCCCCTCTCATTGCCATCCCCCCTTGCCCGTTTCTCGTTCTTTCCTTTCCCCCTTTTGCGCCATCTTCCGGCCTGCGCTCTCATCTTCCCACCCACCCTTGGAAACCCTTCGCTCCCATCCTCCACCTCCCGCCCCCGAAGCTCCCATCTCCCCATTCCATTCTCACTTCATTCTCATACGTCGAAGGGAAGTCGGCGGGTATTCTACGCCGCTTCAGGAAAGCATCAAGTTGAGGAATAAAACGAGCAAGACAAAAAGAGAGAGGAAATGGAGTTCTATGGAAAGAGAGCTCGAGTGCTAGATTGTCATTTTCGTGTGCAGTGCAGAAGGAAACAAATTTTACGGCCGATTGGTCGTGATCCCGTCAGATGGGAATTACGATGCGCTGATTAGGCGCTGCGCGTTATTATTTCAGTCAGCTAGTGCCCGTTTGCTAGCGATGAGCACTTCGTAAATTATTTTGACCTTTAAACGGAAATACTGTAATTTTTAAAGTTCCAAACACCTCTCTGTAAAAGTATGGGTTCGGTAAGTTTTGAGAATTTTATTTGCGCTTTCTTTGGAGTTGAAAGTTGAGACAGTGACATATTTTGGGTTTACGTCGGAAAAAGACTTGTAAATCAACCTGTTAATGCTTTGTTACAATGATGATTACTTGAGCTGATGCCCCATTCCTATTTCGTATTCGTCGCCCCTGTATGAATATTAATACTTTTACGTTATTAGTTTGATAATAATTCTAATATTAACGGATGACACACAAGCTGTATACTATGTACATAGTTAAAGGTTGAGTTAATTCATGAAGATATATTTTTGGAAAAACCACTGATTTTATCCGGCTAAATAAGAGGTCTCACTTATTTTTAGAGTGATTACAGGCTAGATTATCTGAATATTGCAAATTTATAGATAGAAAGCCAAAGGAAAAATGATATGAAATATCTTCACTCTGAATAAAGTGTTCAAATAAAGAATTTAATCGAATGAAGACTAATTTTATCAAAGTTTGAACTTTGCCACATTCAGGTTGAAATGATTGAATGTGCCTTGGAGAAATTAGGCAAAGTATACACACATAATCCAAACTGCCCCTGCTAAATTTTCTTGTGGACAATGAAGTGCAACAGAGTACCAAACTAATGCGTCTGAAAATTCTAATAAATATGCACTTCAGTAGATAAGAGTAAATGCAATATGTGCTTGTTTTAAATAATAACGGAAAATTTTTAAGTAGAAAAAAGTTTAAAAGAAAATATTTTAAATCATTTATACTATGAGTTTTCTAAAGCAGTTTTAGAATATATATCGCTTCGAATATATTTCGATATTTGTCGCTCTCGATTAACTCGTTACTTCTACAGAAAAATTTAGAGAGATATGTGTGTTTTTTAAATATCTCTTAGGATGATGAAATAAAGCTTAGACAATTTAAAAAGACGAAAGAAAGAAGAAACGTATGATGAAAACAAGTGTTTGATGAAATAAAACCTCAGAATGCTTTTAATTCCAGGATAAATGAAAGGATGCCGAAATAAAAATTTGAAACTATTCATTTTATGTAAAATAGACGCTGGAAGATGAATTGAATAATGTAGAATAATTTTGACATCTCTGAAAGAAACACTTCTGAAACGTCAAATTAGAAGTTACGTGGAAATATTGCAATATATTGGTCAGCTCATAGTACGGCGAATTCGATTGTAAGTTGCCAGTGTAAATAGTATATGCTCTAATGAAATTTGTTTTACTTATTGTCATTTTTAAAGGCACCAATTAAATTTTCATATATAATATCAATTATTGAAAATAGCAACAATCTTACTAAAAATATTTTAACAACGGACATAAATGGTGTTATTTTTATTAACGTTAAATTTAAAATAATCCCCCATTCTTGACCGTTACATTTTAGAAGAATTAACTTTGTAGAATCATATACGTTTAGCCAGTATTTTTACTGTGAGAATTTTACCTATTGTTCTTCTAAATGCAACGATTTTCACCCGTTGGAACAAGATTAGTGCCAAGGTAATGATTGGGGTGGGGTTTTAAGGGTAAGGTTACATATGATTGCAAACAAATTAATCAATAGTTTAAGATACATTAAGCTACAATACGTTCTGAAAAAAACGCCATTTATTTTGCCTTTAATAACAATTAATATTTTAAATAATGTGCATATATTTCCAACTGCGGTACTTTTATTTTTGATGGCTCGTGAATCAAGGTGGAAAGGAAAAGGAATTTGAACAAACCAGGCCGGGGAAATATTTTCCATCTGCCCTCGCGTGGCGATGAGGCCTGGCCCAAGGCCCAAGCGCTGGAATATCTCCCACTTATTTTATAGTGAAGCGATGCAATAACAAAAATTTCTTTCTCCTTTCGAAATATAAGAAACATTTATTTCCGCAAAGCCGGGCTACCACCAAAGAGACGTATTTTTTTTAAGTGGGTGGGGAAGCACAGAACTTTATACAGCGGCCGTAGCACAATTTTTTGGCAGTCCCACCAACTTTTCCCCCACCGTCTTCCGCTTCATCTCTTTTCCTTTTCCAATCGGTTGATTCCCGTCGCCACACGCCACCGCCCCCTCCAAGGGCCCGCTAAGCCTTCTTGTACGCATAGATGGAATGCCTTCTAAATATATGAGGTGAAGATTCCATGGATTGGATCAGTTCACGTGGAATCCCACTCGAGGAGATGTGTTAGTCAAGCGAGGCGCTAAGCAGGAGGGAAGGCGGCCGACTGCCTCGGGCCGGGGAGGGAAAGGAGGGGTGGGTGTCCGGGGTTGATGGCGGTGCAGACAAGCGAGGGGCTCCGGAGGGAGCGCGGGGGTTGCAAGAGGGGTGGTGCAAGGAGCGATTAGGATTCAGGCCGAGTTCTGTCGGGAACGCGCTGGGACTGGGAGCCCACTCTCCCTCAACTCGAAATTATTCCGGCCCCTTAGATTCAGGCATCTGGCATGACGCTGGAGAGTATCGCGTGAGGAGCTAACGGCGCCCGCTGTCATTTGTGCCTTGATCTCTCCGCCGGGAACCGTTGAACCGGTCGAGAGGGAAAGAGGCGGGAAAAGGAAGCGGAACGAGGAGGGGAGTTGGAGAGTGGGTGGAGGTGTGAATGAGCGAGGAGTGGATGAGCACTTGGAGCTGAGCGAAGACCGGGCGGTCGGAAGGAGAAGGCGTTGTTACGACGTTGGTGTTGGAGGGGTTGAGAGAGGAAAGAGATGTTTGCGAGAAATTTCTGAGGCGCGGTAAAAAATAATCCGAACGGAGTCGTAGAGGGGCCGAGACAACTGAATCAAGGTGGAAAAATTCATGCGCGGCAGGGAAATGGAGGGTGAAAGCTGAGCATTGGGGGAATAAAAAGGTATCTTGAGCGGAAAAAGCCTCCCCCTGTGGAGGGTTGCCATATCGGGAGGGGAGATGGAAGAGGAGGATGGATCCGTAGATTTTAAGCCGATCTGCATATATTAAGATTTTATTCAGTCAAAATGGCAAATTCTCTGAATGCGTCTCCGGGTTATGTTTCGGGTCGAATAAATTCGTACTGCAGCACTGAAAATTAGTCACAATGACTTTCGTAAAACATTTATAAAAAATGTTTTGTTTTTTAATAGTGTCTTTTCTATTCAACTCACCATTATCCTCATGCCTATGAGGAATACAGGTAAATATAATCTCATTCTTGCTACGAGATAACAGGTACATGCGACTGAATATGTTATAGAGCCAGAGGAAAAAGTATCAATGAAAGCATTTCAACGAATTATTTTATTGGCTACACATATAAATATATTTTAAATTTTAGCATGGAAAATTACTTTGTTTTTCATGAATTATGATTAAAAACTTTTAAATTAGGACAATGAATGTTGCCGACCGTAATGCTAATTAGATGCTAACAAGATAAGTTGAAAATTCAAGGAGAAACTTGCTCAGGGTGTTATTTTTTTTGGTTGAAACCGCACTCCATTATACACTCCATGTCGCTTTATATAATTCCTACAGGAAGTAGACAAAAGCTACAGTTCTTGTGCGCAGAACTGCTGGCTAACGTTACACCATTCACATTTGGGTGATGCCTTGGGTCTCTCTCAGCGAAACGGAAGTTTCATAATTTTTAAACTGTCACTCACCACTCGTTTGCAGAACAAAGGTACTATGAGAATAGGAAATGCCCTCCTGGCCAGAACTACGTAAACTTCACAGGAAATTAGCTGGAGTGTGAGATAATTTCCATTTATAGATGTCAATTCACCCAGGAGTACGCATGCCAAGGACATTCAGTTCCAATAAAAACAGTTCAAACAGAATGATTATTAAAGTTAAATACCTGATCTTTAAATTTCTCACGGATCAAAAAAGTTTAACTTGATTCTAAGAAGTTGAAAAAATGATTATTGATAGTTCAAAAGTATTTCTAATGTACTGGATTTAACTTCATATATTATTAACATATGTTATGTGAAAAAATGAACTAAACGCACTTAAAGACTACAGAAGAACTGTTCGTTCATATCAACGTGCCCTTAAATTTGACCAATACCTCCAATGTACAGGAATAGAGTAATTTAGTGCTTTAAACCTATTGTCAATCCAATTAATTTTGTTTGAATTTCAGAAATCATAATCTATCTCATAAGATATAGGGGTAATAAACTTACGGTTGCGTAGTGGATAAAAAATTGTAGCTTCTAACATAGAAGGATTCATCGTACATCAAATAGCAAGATGTGCCACATCCTGTTGATGCATTAAATTATACTTATATTTCAGATTTATACAATTGGATGAATCAATCTCCGCGAGTTGTTGTTAACCTAAGAAGTTTTTTTCAGTAAAAAGTGAGCATCCATTATTTGCATAATTTATTTTGCTTAAGTTGAGCATTATGTTATGTCATTAATATAATATGTAATGCAAACGGGCACTGGTTTCATTTATTCAACATCAGTACTGAGTCAAGGACAACCAATGTACTTAAGTCCAAATATCGTATATTCAGTTCGCCCACGGAAGCGATGGAAGCAAATGCGACTCTGCATTGAAATTTGCTTTCGCGTTTAAAAATTGTCAACCGAAGCGTATGCAATGATATTGAAGGTTTATGGAGACTCTTCCCTTTAGCACAGCTAGGTTGAAAAGGATTTAAATGGTCGTTTTAAAACTTCAAAAAGGTGAGATAATCATTTCAAAATGAGGGTTAACTCTGAGTTCTGTTAACTGATCTTAAGGGAGTAAGTATTAACATTTCTACTGCAAAAGCCGAACAACAGGATGATCGTGCGCTGGTTACTTTGCGATTTAAGTAGGTGTTACAGGAAGATACGGATTTATTTCGAAGGTTGCTGCTTAGATGAAACTTAGAGACTACGTTTGGACCATGATAGCAAACAGCAAAGCTCTTTGTGGAAATATTTGGCATCACCAACACCAAAATAAGAAAGTAATGGCTTCTGTAGAGAAAGTTATGGTCATGTCATTTTTCGAAAACCTTGTGTCGGAATTTTGTACCAGTAAAAGTAATCATAAATAGAGCATATTATAGGGATGTACTAAAATGCTTCTACTCTAAATCATAAAATACCACATATCAAAAAAGCAGACTGGATGCTTCAGCACAAAAAGGCACGCTCGCAATTTGCAGGTTCTACTGCGTAATATCCAGCAAAAATCAAAGGAAAGAGTGTTCCTTATTCTTCATGGCCACCTAGACCCAGCCACATATGACTCATATCCATTGCAAAGGAACGCTTTGTGGAAAATATTTTTAACTATCAGAAGTAATGGTGAAGACTTCTGAGACAATTTTGAGGGATCTATCAAAAAAATGGATTGCAGCATATCTGCGGAGGGGGAAAAAGTTTTTGAAAGGCTATTGCAAGAGGGACTTTTTAAGAACGCTCATAAAACTTTGGAGGATGAGAGAAAGTATATTGTTGAAAAAATATTATAATCATTTGTGATTTAAATCCCTCTTATATGTTGTTCAAAGTTATAATAGTGATTAAAAAGTGAAAATATTTCTGGATACTCCGGAACAAAGCTGAATACTATATTCTTCGTTTTGGACATCTAGGTTAGAGTTATTTACCATCATCATCATGAGGTTGGGTCAATTGCGTTTTAGGTTATACGGGTGTTTCCTGTCGTACAACATGCTTTACAAAATACGCTACTTCATGCTCTCTCCATGATTTCAATCATCGGCATGAGATTTTTAAAAATCATTGAGTTAATTCATATTTATCATGTATTAACAAGTCGATAGTTCACGTTATCATAACAGGATAGAGAATTTACACTATTGACCCTTTTCCGAATGATAAGTCAAAAGCACAAAGGAAGGAGCCAATGACTGCAAAAGCGAACGCGCTTTTGATTGTATTCGCTTGGGGATTAGAAAATTACGTCTGTTTTATTGTTCTTAATGAGTGACTGATGAATAGTACTTCTCATGAACTTAAACAGACGGAGATGAATAAAAGAAAAGTACAGAATATGGCTAGACGCAAATACGCAAATAACGATCCAAATGCGAAAAATGTACTACGGGTATTATTTTCCTCTTAAGCACATTATACATTTTTTAAGTATTGCTTTGATATGTGATGCGAGTATTTGAACATCTAAAAACATGAGGAGTTCCCATGAAATATATTTCAGAAAAGGTGTCCACATAGCCAGGCTGTGCTCGCATCCTTTGAATATGGAGTTGTTACGGGCGATGTTGGCGGTGACGGATGGGGAAGACGGGAAGGAAAGTGAGGATAGAATTGTAAGGACGGTGGATGGAGCGTTGAATAAGGAGGTGGGTGAAGCGGCGAGATGGAAGGTCGGAAGACGTAGAGAAAGGTTGGGGATGAGGGGGAAGCTTCGGGAGCGAGGAAAATTTAGGAAAATACAGCAAGGGGGGCAAAAAAACAAGACGAAAGGAAACGAGAGAAAATTATTACTAGCAATGGCAAAGTATTAGACAAAAGATTAGTAGTGAGAAGGTACATCTTGGTTAAAACTAAGTAATGTCAAAGAAAGGAATAATGGGCTAGAGAGCAGCTCTTGTTTTAGCATTATCTGGAGGAGTTCCTTGGCTATGGTTATGTGTTTTTGAGCTACTCTGTTATAAGTGAGATGATTGATTGAAATTTAATTGAATTGTTATGAGTGAAATGATTTCTCCATATTCTTTGAATTCAAATATTTTTTCTAAAATACTCTGTGCCAAAAAACAACTGGGTTCAATTAGGATTATTAAGATAGGGTTAATGATTTTCTCCTCGAGTGTGAACTGCGTGAAGGATAATCCGAGATTAACAATCCATGAATTAGTTTGGATTAACTTGTCTTTGTCTCTGCTAACGCGTCTTCTGTACAACTTGCATTAGGTCAGGTTCAAAGCTTCTTGTCATCAGCAGAACTCTGTCATCCATCATAATGATTTGCAATGGCTTCCTTCATTACGCGTATTTTATATATCACTCTGTTTTTCTTCTGTAGCTCTTAGTTTTAATATTTCCTCCCACTGTGGCCTTCGGTCAACATCACGATTCCAGAATTGCAAAATTAGTTTGCATTCACGTAACCTTGCATGTTCATATCTGTCATTTTGCTTACTCTTCGAAGGACTTTTCATGTGTCAGTCGGTATTTTATTTCCAGTATTTTTCTTCCGCAATAAAGTTTCTATTTTCCTTTTTTCAGCTCCTACCTATATATAGATTAGAAATAACTCTTCCTCAATGCTGGATTCACTTCTATTGGATTCTAGCAGTTTGTTCTTTCAATGAAAATCATTCTTTAATAGCGCCATTTTGATTACCCTCTTCTTCTCGCTACTTTAATTGTTGATGAGATATCTGCCTAATAGATCGATGTTTTCGATCTTTTGTGTGACTATATTTTCAGACTTATTTGAAAATTAAATTCCTTACTTTGACATAAAAAATCACCTTAGCATTTAGTTTTCATTCTTGGTTATTCCGTATTTGTAGTTTTTTATTCCATTAATCGTAGCAAAACGTAAAATGTATCCCTTTCAGTAAGTTGAAAAAACAATTGAACAAGATCGTATTATATATGCTAAGCATATATAAGGCTTATAAATATGTACATTCTTTGCATTTAATATATGATCTTATTCAAATACTTTTTAAACCTATTGAAAGTGATTCATATTTATGTATGTATCTCTTGTATTTCAATAGAACTATAATTTTTTTAATAATTTTATGAAATACTCTTAATAACTTAATTATAATTTCACCCGTATGTGCAAATTACTTAAAAATAAACTCAGATGTTATTGAATTGCTATCGAAGTTATCAGTGGAAAGATTAGTGGAATAAAATTATGAGCTAATTAAACTCACAAATTTATATTCATATAATTCATCCCAGTTTTTGCTTTCAGAATTTAGTATTGTGTGTGTGTAAAAAATGGTGGAATCAGGCCATAAAGCAGATTTATCCATTATTTGTTCAATGGCCATTAACGTCGAGAATTAAAATAAATAATATGTGATAATTAGATATTCTAAATATAATAATTTAATTCTTTTCTAATGTATCCATTTGTTGTCATTGTCCTTCAAAGGCACTTCAATTTTTCTAAAAAAATGCTAAACAGGCAACCGGGCCTTAAATTGTGTCATGTGTGAGAATAATGAAATGTATGCATATGAATTGCTTGATTTTATGGTTTCCAGGAAAATTGATTAGACGTTTGTACGTACGATCACAATCAAATAGAAATGAAGTACGATATATGTGTTAGCGAATTATGCCTGACAGGTCAACTATTGAAGAGTAACTCTAATGGGGTCCATTTTTCTTTTTTACCTGGGTAGCTTAATTTTTCTCTAGGGTATCGAATCTAAATGATTGCCCCACTGTTCAAGCTAAACCAAAATTCGGATATATAAAGCTAGGTTACAGGTATCTTGGCCATATCGCGGTTGGAAGGGTTTCTTCGTGGTGGTTATTTCTTCCTGGCAATTAATGATATTTGGAAGATTTGAATAACAAGGGTGATGCATAACTATTTTCTCTCACCCAATTTTAACGTGAACCTCTTCCCGGTCCTCCTTAAAGGCCTTTAACAGCCTCGAAACATGTGAATAGCACAGAGTAGATTCCCCGTAAGCCTCACGAATAATTTTCTTAGTCCCCTTAAGAGATATTTTCATTTTAGCGCAAAACATAAAAATCGCATTAAGTTCCTCAATCGTCGATTCTGTTTTTTACGTGACATGGTCGGCGCGCAGAGGTTTATAATTGAAGTCCTGCCGCCTCCACAGCTTGGAGAGCACTGAAACTGCGGCAAAACTTGGCGTTCGCCCCACCTACTCCAAGTGGTATGATCCCACTCCGACCAATAGGAGCGATATATGTATATATATATATATATATATATATATATATATATATAGTCACTTTCTTGGAAAACCCACGAACGTGTACAATAATGTAAATTCACTAATAGTCATAACAAACACAGAAACCTCTTGAGAAAGGTGGTTGGACCACCGAAAATTCGAGAACCAGTGAGTCTCTCTTTTGTGTGTTTTGGTTTCTGTGTTTGTTATGACTATTAGTGACTTTACATTATATATATATATATATATATATATATATATATATATATATATATATATATATATATATAAGTCACTAAATAGTCATAGCAAACACAGAAACTAAAACATATAAAAGAGGGACTCCTCACCTCGAATGCCTTCCCCCCCCTTTTTCCCCCCTTTTCCTTTCTTTTCCCCTTTTTTCCCCCATTTCCCCCTTATCCTTCCTACCACTGCTTTCGGGCTCTCCTCTGCCTCAGTTCTGTTCCTAATTCCTCTTGAGAAAGGTGGTTGCACCACCGAAAATTCGAGAACTAGTGAAGTTAACTTGACAAGTGCATTCTTATTTAGGTAAACTGCTGCTGCAAAGTCACGCTGGTTGCTAATCATATCTTTAAGAGATATCTTGAAAAGTGCATCAGTTCGTTTTTTTCGGATTTGGTGTTCATTACTCCAAACTTCATTTATATACATGCTATCTATCAACCCCCGCTAGGGTGATTTCCACCAAATCTCCACCACGAAAGAAACGTATGATTAGAATCTCTTTTCTCTCATATTTCTAACTAACAAACTCTTGTCTACCAAACTCTTTTCTCTCACATTTCGTCTTTCATGGTTTTTTTGCACGTTCAACAGCATGTACCTGAAGTGGCGTGTGGTGCATTGTTTAGACTTACATGTTTTCCTACTTTTATACTTGAAGTCAGGCAGATAACAATTTATTTCCATATTACTTTTTCGACTGAGTTTATGTATTTATGTCTACTTACATGCCTAAGTGACCGATTTTAAATAGTGGCGATGTCCAATATAATAAAAGCATTCTATGTAATTGAACTTCATATTCTAAACAGAGTTTTATAACTTAATAATTAGCGATCCATTTTTGTCTCAATAAGAAACATATATACTTTGTACCATGGCTTATTCCAGCTTATTTTTTATTAACCGGGGCTTTAAAAGAAGATGAATAAATAAAATTGTCATTGCTGGACTCCGTAACTATGAGCAAATAATTCGAAATAGGTCTCTCAGCGTGAAATTACTACGTTATTTCACGGATAAATCAGTTTTCTCAGTTCCATTCGTTAGTCCTGGGGAGTTGAAAATTTGGTTGTAATTGAAAGGGTACAGATGAGCTGAGAGAGACAAACGAGGTTTCATTCGCGATTCAAAGGGAGTGGAGGAAAGAGTCGCGGGAAGAGGAAGCGGCATGGGGCGATACCGAGGGAGGATTGGAGCGGAGGTGGTGCACCTTCCTCTGCCCCCTTCCCTTTCTCCCACTCAGTGCAGGATGGGGGTCGGCAGCCACTTCCGGGGGTTGCTTGACGTGGGAAGGAGGGGTGGCGGAAGGAGAGGGGTGAGGGCGGGGAAAGGGTGGATGGGGGGGGGGAAGGCTGGCGAGTGAGCCTCCGGAGTTACCCGGACGGGAAACTCTTCTCCCCACCGGAGTTCACAGCGCGGCCTAAGTGCTCCTATGAGGCAGCCTCTTTATTGAGTCAACGGCGGCGAGAGGGGGCGGGATGGAAAGGCTATTTGGCCCGAGGGAGGAACGAGGGAGCGGAGCAGGGGCGGGGTGGGGGTGAGGATGACGATGGAAGAAGGCGAGGCCGAGGGAGTTCCCGGTGCGTTACCATGGATGCGAAGACGGTGCTACCCCGCCAAGGCGGCGGTGTGGCGGGCGTACGGAAGAAAGACCGGAAAGGGAGTATTGGGGAGTCGGAGGGGCGATGCGAGGGATGGAGGCGCTTGTATGGATGGAAAGAAAAGGCCAGGACTTGAGCTCAGAAACTGATGCAAAGTCTTCTCTTTGTCGCGAGGAAATACGAAAACTGAAAAAAAGGAAGCTTGAAGTTTTTTTATTCTTTCCTCCCCTATGAATGTGCGCGGATATACTTTCATAGGTTTCGTCGAAGAGATCTCTTCGAGAGCCGTTGTATTTTTAATGCTGAGGGAGTTTAAATGTTAAATTTTAATATTGTAAAAAACTAATATCCCGTCCCAAGAAACTTATTGGCATTGTTCAGTACCGTGACCTACGTTAAAGCACCATTTACCTTTGAGAACTTAGTATTTCTCTCCGCATCCATTCGAGTTGATGCTTTTCATTAATAATTACCGGATTTTATGATGCTCACAAATATGCCATTGTAATGCAAAACGCAGAAGGGGACAAGGCACGATGAATACTGAATAAACCTCTGTGGCGCGTCCGTTCACACTGTTACATAAAATGCGAACGAAATATTTACTTTAATCAGAAGATTTCAAAAACCAAATAGAAGTTGTTTTCTGGCCGTTAAGTTTACGGTGTGTTTATTACTGTAAAATGAGACATGATATTTTTATGGCCTTCATCTTAGGAACTAGATTGACAAAAGTAAACTGATATAAATCGTTGTTTCTAGTAAACTTTCGTAATAAAACCCTAGGGGTATTGTCTCCTAAGTAACGATCACGAGTAGCGTTTCCGAGGACTTATGTCGGTGGTAAAACCTCACGTCAGGTACGAGCAACGTCATTCACCTGACTTCACGCACCTTACATATATTTCATGTATGATATTATATATATATATATATATATATATATATATATATATATATATCATATACATTGTTACTAGACTCCAAGGTCTTAGAAGGATGGGGGCATGGAAGGAATAGAATAGATAAGATTTTGGCTTTAAAAGCGTTTATTCCTCTTCCAGGTTTACGCCGCGTCGTAACTTGTAGTCTGCCCAAGGTCATCTCTCTCTCTCTCTGTTCTTCGCGGTGATGAGCTTCCGCCTTTATCTAGACCTAACATCCGTTCATCATCCTACTTGTTTTAAACTCAACTGAGCGTTTCTAGTGGTTTTTGTTTACAGTTCTTAGATTATAACCAAAACCCTTACAATGGACTATCAGGATTCTGGTACTTTTTCCCGAGTACACATCGTGGACGACCCGTGATGACCTTCCTGTAAATGAGATAATACTGATTCACTTCAGATGTTATCAGGCTGCTCATTCTCTATAAAATTAAAGAAAACAAGTAGTTTACAGATGTTAAATTAGCATGTGTATCTTTATGGAAAGTATAATTATTCAGCCTCCATGGTCGCGAAGCTTTCTAATTTGTTATGATGCTTCATATTACATTATGATACTGAAATATTTTGAAATATGGTGAATTTTATTTACGAGTTTTTGATACATCTGGTGTAAATTTTTGACCTTAGCCAGAAGTTAAATGATGGATATAATTCCATCGCACTCAGTTTCTGAGCACAGATTCGAATGTAAGAAATTTTGAAAGATTAACTTGTAGTTTAACTTTTTCGATTATTGAAATGTAACTTTCAATTTTCATTTCTTGCAAAAGTATTATGTTACTCAAAATCTGTTACTAAATACCTGATATGTTATTTTAATCTATTTCAATGTATTTTTTGAACTTAGCATAGGTGTAAATCTTTTATAAATTACTATAACTTTACTAGTTTTTTATGAAACAAAAAACTGTCTTTCATAATTTTTAAAGGTAGATTCAAACATGGTGTAGCTGTTGGTGTAGCTATTGACTCCATTTCAGCAATGGATGAATGTGATGAGTCGGTTTTTGGAGGAGATGTTGGATTTTGAGTCGATTACTTTTTGCCATAATTAGTAGGGTGTTGATATTGGTGACCGCTTTGAGCTTTGAACACGCACTATAACTACACAAAAAATTCTGGCGCCGCACAACATACCGATCACCGAGATCATTCATCACTTTCTCTCCCTCTCGACCCTTATCTCTTGGTTCCGAAATGAGTCACCCTCCGCTGCCAAACTTCGCTCAGTCCACAACCCTCGGCTCCCTTGCCGGCCAAGTCGCTCCCTTAGAAACTTCACTCACTCAGGCTCAAAGAACGAACCAAGGAGTCACCAGTCTTCCCTTGGGGCCGTGCCCAATCCATGCTCTAGGAAATCCTAAGGGGGAGGTAGGTAAGATCAAGGGAGATAAAGAGGCCGCAAGCGGTGTTGCCAAAACACTCTCGAAAAGATATCACCAGAAGTAAGCTCCCGAATAACTTACAGAGCCGACGACTCGGGTTGCTTGTTGTTGCAAGTCACAGCAGTGATTGCTGAGTACCGAAATAGATTTTTACTATCCCGATAACCCGGGAAGCGCGGAATGAGACAAATCATAAGACAAAAGTCGTACGTACAATACGTGACCGGGACCAGGGAGCAAAATGAAATTAGTGAACCTGTAATTTCTGCACGTCGCTGTGCGTGATCAGCATAATTTATAGTTATTTGGTTTGCTCGCACTTTGCGCGGTTTTTTATCGGATTTGTGGGAATTTAGGGGAGAGAAAAATGCTATCCAAACCCATTAAGCTGAACCGCAAAAAATGTTCCCGAACAGAGGGAAAAGTCGCTTAATCTAGCGATAAAATCGCGAAATTGGCAACGCTGAGCGGGGAGGGAGGAGATGAAGAGCGTGACGAGTAGGGTTTCGGGGGAGGGGAGAGGGGAATAAGGAGAAGTTGGGGTTGCGGTCCACAAAGAAAGAGAGCGGGAATAGGTGAGTGGGAAGGGTGAGCGGATAGGGAGTCTTTTCAGAGTTGCTGCACCTCAGAGCTTCCCCGACATACATCACGATCGTCACAGTTCGCTCGATTCGTCCACCTCCGCCCACCATCCGTTTCTCGGTTCTCACGATCTCCCTCCATTCTCTTCCACCCTCCCATTTCTTTCACCCGTATGTCGTCTGCTACACCAGCACCATTCCTTTCCTGACCCTCTCTCACCGCTCTCTTTCTCCCTCTCCCATCAATCTTCACCCGGACATTCACGCCCTTAATGCACGCCTAGTTCAGTTCGCACGCTTTTGGTTCTTCACGATGCATTTGTTTTCCTGATTTCTGCCAATTTGATGGGGGATCATTATGAATAATGTCTGACTCTCTTGCATTTCTTTTTTACTTCCCCGCGTGAAATATTCGTTAAGAGAGAGGAGGTTCGGCTGACGGTTTGACTCAGAGTGGTGGAATGCCTGCGCAAAAAAAAAGTATGGAAAAATGTTACCATCGATAACTTGCGCATTGAATAACCCCGAAAGATTTATGACTCAATTGTAGCATCGGAAATGGGTGTTCATTTTTCAATAAATTGAATATCATCTGGTAAGTTTGTTTATTCGAAATGAATGCATGGTGTTATAAATACTAACTTATCAAATTGTATCGTGGGGAAATGGTCAACCAAGATAAAGTGTAGAGATCGTTGTAAGAAATATCAAATGCTTATAAGTACAGATAGTTACGAAAGAAAGGTTTCCTAGGGGATTGGCTGGAAAGCAATTAATTCCTAATGAATGAAAATGATTGAGGTAATGTAATGTGAAAATGGAATATGGTATGGAGTATGGTAATGTGAAAAATAGGAATTGAGATCATGAGTCCAATTGGTGAAATAACTTTTATTCTACAAATAGATGAAGCCAGGTAGGACACCAGATGGAGCCGGTAAGCGAAAGCCCATCATTAAGGAAGTAGATATTTTAACAATTAGAAAATTCGAGTTTTCCCGTAATTTAGGAAGAAGTTATTAGTTTTGAATGTGGTGAAAAGCAATTTCATATACATTCAGAATTATAATTTTGATTGAAAATTTATTTTCGTTTTGCGATTATATTTCTTGACACAAAACTCAAGAAACATAATATAGAAAAAGGTAACAAGACATTTATTAATTATAAAATGCTATGGAAAATATTATTTGCAAACTATAACGAGAGACATTCATGGTATGTGGGTATGTAAAGGAGAGTTCCATGGAATTGCATCTGCAGTATCTACGCATCCTTCGGAGCGAACTTTATTATGGACAGTAAATGCACGGGTCGTAAAAAAGTGATATCTTTTCATTCTCTGAGTAACTGCCATACTGTTCCGGTAAGACTGAGGGGAAATAAAATTACCTCAGGGCACCCTTTGACACGTATCCAAGTTTCGTGGAACCAAGTTGATCCAGACCACCAAAAGTTTTTAGCAATTCGCGCACAGACTGCAGTTACACTATAAACCTTCCTTACTTGAACGAGAGCATAAAATGATGCCCCATTTTTCGGGGATCCGCATAAAAGCCGTTCGCTCTGAAGTTTCAGCCGCGGCCATGGAGCATATTTGCGTCTTTAGTACTCGGCATTAATTTTCTTCAAGATTCATTCCGGGAATTTTAAAACGTCCTAAATGAATTGGTAAAGCAGCCACGCGTTCTTCCCCGGCGAATGAGGCTCCGCGTCTCCGCCATTCGTCACAATATCCACTCCCTCGGCGGCCTCCCTCTTCCCTCACCGTCCTTTCAATCGCTCCCGAGGAAAAGACACCAACGCCCCCCCATTCGGCTCAACAATAGGCGTCGCAGTCACGTACGAGGACCCTACCGCCTAAAACCCTCACGCCGACTCCCCTAACTCTCTCTCTCTTCTTCCCATCACCCTCCATCCCGCCCCTTATTTCCCTCTGGCTCCTTTCCAAACTGCCGTGCCAGCCAATTTCCCGCGAGGTTGGGGAGGGAGCGGGGGCGTGAGGAGGATCGGGACCCTAGGAGAGAGAGAGAGAGAGCGAGGGAGCAGGTCCCGATTCCAGGGGCAGGAGGGGCAGGGATGCGTGCCGCTCCTTCCCCCCTTGCGAAAGGGGGCCGACGGCCGGTCACGACCGCTACACGTGCGCCTCCGGACCGAATCCCCCAATACGACTCGTTCCTTTCTCGTTCTTTCGAGGTGTTCTGATTCCTCAAGATTCCACGGATGCTCAACTCTATCCGCGGGATCGCTTAGCTCGCGTATATCCCTGTTGAATGTTAATCACGCAATTTTTTTGATCGTGCCCATCATCACTATTGAATGAAACATTTAAGCCCAATAATTTGACCCATATTTTTTTTAGCTCCGATTCAATGGAGCTTATGGGGCTATTAAATTGCTAGCTTCATTTTTATGCTCTTATGATTCACTCTTTGTGAATCCTGAATCGAATTATTCGCTTTACGGGAAAAAAAATTAGAGTTGCTGATGTTTTCGGCACACTCGATAATTAAGCATTTTCGCAAACTACCACAAACTACTGCCTATATTGAAATGAGTCAACGGGTAATTAAAGTGCTAGAAGCGGTACTGGAAGCTTCACTTGTTCTCGAAGTTATTCCTTTTTTATGTACTTCTTCGACATAGCTGAATATAGCCATAGAAAGCAGTATAAAGTTACATTTTTGGGAGTCACGAAATCTTGTCATAAACAGTATTCATCGCTGTAGGTAGTAGCATTAAATCCACCGTAGTGACTCAAAAAAGTGTATCACAAAATGCAAGCCTCAAGAATCATTGCTCTTTTCCGCTTGGGTTAACTACTAGTTCAATTGATGATGGTTTTAATAGATAAATATCTAGTACATGAGTGAGTTTTAGAATGGTAAATAATATTGTTTTTGGAATTATTGAGTGGGAAAGATTTTCATGGTATGTTTGCCGTTTTTTTATGCAGAACAATTATGAACAATGATGCTAGTATCATTCATTTTGCTTAATTAGTTTTATTCTGAACACATTTTAGAATACTTTTCAAAATTAGTAATTTTTGGAAGAGAGAAATATTCCTGTTACTTTTTCCGCTGAAATACCTCAGGTTGATACTTCTTTGGTTAAATATATCTGAAAAAATATCAAGATAGTTTATCGATGCTAAAATAAAGAGCATGCATGTTAATCGCAGAAATCGCGGCTCAGAAAGTTTCAAACCTGATCGTATATCTGGTGCGAATTTTATTCTAACGAACCAGATTGATCAATAGGTAGTCTTCCTACGGGTGTTTTTGTTTGATAACGGAATACTGGACCAGGACCAGGCGATCAAATGTTTGCCGCTTAACTTTTATTTTCCCGTCGCAGTGCCGAATTCGACCTTTTATGCCACGTGCGTGCAACAATCGGGCTCGAACTTACGTTCTTTACCAGATAGGTATCCAGGAGTTCGGTCTCTGAAAACCGAGTTGCCACTAAAAAGATAACCGCAAGAATATGCTGTTTTATCCGTTGAAGTTTCAAAAAAATTTTGAAGGTCAGCCGTATCTTTTTTAATCTGGTACATCTTAAAAATAAAACTTGATGGCTCAGGCCTTTATCCGTTCACCCTTATTGAAAGATATTAGATATGGCAGTTTATTCATATCTTGACATTAGGGGATCTTTTCTCTTCACTGTGACTACCATTTTGTTGGTAGTTTTGTATTCTTAATTAGCATACTAGTGAACTAATGTGTACTTGCTTCTAGTTTTTACCTAAAAAGTAGCATAATAATTAAAAATCGGTATCATTAAATTGGAATATTTTGCTATATACGTTATTTCGACCTATGGGGTATATACGAGAATATATAGTACAGGTATGTATGTACAGTACAGTATATATTGGTGTATACTCGCATATATACTGGACCTGGTCCGGTTGGTCCAGTATTCAGAAAATATATATATGTTAAAAACGTTAATGTATAATATATAAGTGTGTATAAAATGCTATGATAGTGTATATATATATATATATATATATATATATATATATATATATATATATACATAAACACCCACTATTGGTCGAAATAGCGTATATGTAGGTTCGTTTTTTAGCAAAACATTCCAATTTTATGACACCGATTTTGAACTACTAAGCTACTTCATATTATTCTTCCCTAAATTTGAAGTAAAATATATAAATATAGTATATATGTATATACACACACACACTTTCGTAAGCTCTCCTCTTTCCAACCAACTAAATTTCATTTAAAGAAATATTCACTCTTGAGCAGGGATATAAAAACTTGCGAAAGTCATGGCTTACTCTAATTATCCAGCTATTGAAGAGTTTTTGTTGGAGGGAATACCTAATGGCTTAATGTGCATTTAATGTAATGCCATGATACGCTTGATAGCTCTTTCTTATATAAAAAGAAGTTTTTGTGTGGACCATTAAGAATCGATAATAAAATGCAAGACCTCTGTGACCTAAACCTCTGTAAATTTGAAACTGCTCAGGGCATTTAATTTCAAGCTTAAAATTTAATTTTATTTTCTATTATAGTGTTGCTGAAGAGTGTTTAAACGCAGATCAGATGGTCAAATAGTGTAATTAAATTGTTACTAATTTAGGGTTTTGACAATCTAATAAAGTTTGGTATGCTATATTGTATATTCAAGTAGAAAGAAATGATGCGGTGTAAAACTTCATGAAAGATTGACAGAATTATTGTAATTATATCTTACGTCAGTACTCAAAAGTAGTACTAACACGATTTGATAGATAAATTAAACATGGTCTAGAAGTTATCAAACTGATGTATGTATCCCCGAATAAATAACAATTCATGTAATATTCAGTGATCGTTTCAATTACAAGGTATTCTTAGTAATTTTGCAAGGTATTCAGTGATGCATAAGGATTGCAAGGGATGTAATTACTTAGTTTTTCGTTCTTAGATATTTACCTAAGCGTTTTTATATAACCATACCACAACTATGGAATAACAGGAAAAAGAATGGTAAGCCGACAATATAATCATATCCAACTCGTATTTCCATGCAATTTCTAATTATTTTTTCTTATTTCCAGTTCTTTCAATCACCTTGTAACTGGAATTTTATTTTGTTAATTGCTATTAATGCTCCTGTTAGAATCTCCTCTGGTGGGAAAGCTATCGTTGGCTGATGCCATTAGTCAGATCAGTTATAACGTAAGAAATATAATCGAATAAATAACATTGTACACGAATACTGTTGTGTTAAAATTTTCTTTAAAAAAGACTTTAATTTGGCATTTGGCAAATGGACTCGGTTTTGATTCATCGAAGCTTAACAAATCTGTTAATGACTTGGAAAATTTTAAATCGTTTGTTTGATAATGATCTGATTTACATAACCGCAAACATAGAAGCTCCTATTTAGTTCGCCAATTGATGGAATGATAAAGCATACGAACTTAAAGACACGTTAGGGTCAAACTTAAAGAAGACATCAATGTGTTAGGCAATGGCATTCTCAAAACTCCAGAGATTACTATCTTTCTCTCCTCTATACTAAAGTTATGATTGTGATGAGTAATTGGCTTTAGAAACTCGTACTACATCAGGCACACAAGCATTAAAATATTTTTTCTTCAAAGACATTCCTACTTAAAATATTAAATAGCACCTCAAAATTAGTTGTGCTGTATGGAAACGTAATACCACAAGTGATATTTTTTGAGACACGAATATTGATAGTCCGTATTTACTCTACTGCTAAAATATTTTGATTGTATAGCTGATTCATTAGAGGAAAAATATACGCTACGTAATTCTAGCCCATCGGTTTTCGTATGTCTGTGACATTAATTCTGATAGAACTTTGTGGAAATGATGGGAGTGAGATGGTTTTTTCTCATGAAAATAATGATTTCTGCAACGATAGTATCTTTTGCTGCTCTTCAAGACGCATCCTCTTTTACTCTGCCCAAACATAATTGAAACAGAAAAAAGAAAGACATTTTTGACAATTATGATTTCTGCAATTTATTTTAGCCTAGTGGTTTACCGAATTACTTCCATATATCTGCTTCACGGATGTTTTGAGTATGTGTACTCATTAAAAGCGCTACAGGTTGAGTGAACTCTTTAATATAGTTTAAACTGCCAGCTGCTGGAATGTAATATTTCCATGGAAATGCACTTGGCTTTTATCAGAGGAATAGTGTATTGAAAATAGTCGGGAATGGGATCTCAACCATTTCATAGCACGGTTTTCCTCGATGTTTGGCCGAAATCCAGTGTATCGAGTATTGGTTTAACTTATCTAGTATCTCGGTCGATATTTTTTCTCGGGTAGAGCATTGTGCTCAGTGAATTTATTGCCTCACGAAGCGAGCTGCTTTTCCTGCTATTCTTTTTGTTATGAATGTGTCCCCCCCTTTCCACTACTGCTGCAACTAGTTCCGATGGGGGTTCTTCATGTTTTGCATAGCTTGAGGAATTTGAATTTACAGTCTTCCCTTTCCGTTCAATGAAAGGAAATCCGATGTTAGGGCTTATTGTTTTGTAGTTTTTAGACCCATGCTTTACAGGAATGTTAAAATATAAACTAGTGTTCGTCCAATTAATTTGTGTTCGATGAACTGTATTACTATATATTTAAATGTAATAAGACAGTAGATAAGATAGTTCTAATGAAGTACCATATCTTAATGTGAAATATTAGCTCTAAACGATGTACTCAGTAAAAACTGTTTCATGTAAAATTAACGGATGCTACAAGAAGTTTTTCTGCATCAATGAAATTCATAATTTAGTGCCTTAATTATTTCTACTTTTTTTAAGAAGGTAAAATAAAGTGTCTGATTGTCATTTAATTTTTTTGGAGAGTTTGTTTTCGTTTAAAACCAAGAATAAAAGTGAGAACTCTGATATAGAAGAGAGAAAGTTATCATTTTTTTGGTATTTTCTGAAGTCAAGTAATTGGTTAAAATGTACACTTCAAGAGAGTTGGTCATTATGGAATACTGGTTTTTATCTCGATCACATTTGTACATGATTCGTGTGTTCAAGTGACATCTAGACGGTTTACGTGTTCCACAATCTGTTAAAGTATTTTTGTACTTATTCGTGGCCTAATTTAATACAATCACGTTATTTAATCTACAGACTCTTTATCCATCTGCAGACGAGTATTGATAATTGCCTGCATTAGTAGTTATAAAATGTAGCCTGATACACGATACGATTGTGAGGGACGATATAGAACTATAATGAATTGACTAAGAGTATCTGACCAAGACCGTCATTATGAGAGATAAAAATCTCCCCCTTCCGCGACTACTTATCCTTTTATTTTGCTGCTCATTTCATGATAAAGAAATAGGGTCTGAGAGAAAAAATAAGGGATTTTATCCTAATATGAGAGCAATATATCTCCATTCATCAGCTTACAGTCTATAAAATTTAAGCATTCTACACGTTATGAATTGTGTTTACGTAATATCATGCGTAGATAAATGTATTTGTATGCTACCACAAGTTAATTAAACCCTCAAGGATTTCTCCCCGTTTCCACGACTCTTTTACTCATAAGCTTAACTCAGACAGGAAACATCACCAATTTACCGCAATGTATTTACTTGGATTTCATTTTCCTTAAGAGTAACTCTCCCTGAAAATATATTTTTCCTATGTTATATGTAAAATATATAACTTTTATTTCAGTTTTTGCTATTCACGCTCATGGATTAACCCATGGTCGGATAAAATATTTACAAACACAGCAAAAACGGATGACTGGTTCTGTTGTATCAGAATTTATTGCTCGTGCGTTTCCTTAGTTTCAAAATATTTCATCTGAATTCCTCGATACATTTAAGCGCCTTCACAAGATTTTTCGTGAGTTTTCACCTTGCTTATTTCCCCAAGGAATAAAATGTACAAGTGATGAATAATCTTATCATTTTGTGAAGAAATTTTGTGAAAAAGCCCTGCGGCCTCGTAAGAAAAAGTGTTCGATTGCATAAATAGGTTTAAAAATCTAAAATAAAAATGATGTTCCATTGAATAACGCATTTAATAGGCAAAGTTATTATTCAACAGATGGAGTTCATGAATCTTGAAGTACATAAAAGAAAATTCGTTATGTCCTTATCAATTATTGCAAATTCATTTACTTGCGTCTGCGTTCAACGCTGTTCTAGTTGATATTGAAAGGAAAGTAGTGTACCTCTGTTTGCATTTTTCATAATGACCTGATCTAAAGATTTAAAAGTTAATATATTACTTAGTTAATACTAAAAATAATTAAACGATGTAATTCCTAGTTTTAAAAATGGCTTGGTACTTAACAAATTGTGAAGTTAGATTTCATTAAACTAAGTGGATAATCAGTTTGATGACGTTTAAATATTTTGCGTTCTGTAGAATGTAACACGAAATCGATTGTGGGTGAGTTTTGGCTAATTAAAATGCAAACCGAGGGAATTTTTTTTAATTTAATAGCTTCTTTGAAAGTTGCTCATATTTCTTTCATTTGAATAGGGAAATTCCCTGAGAGAATTTTGATTCTACTCGGGAAACTAGTATTGGCGATTTTAGGGAGGATGGACGAAGGCTGATTTGTTTGTAATCGGATGTTATATATAAGAATTGAAGAAAGAATAAGCGAAAAACTGTAATGCTGTTGTCAACTAGAGAGTCATTGATTATTTGCGATACGATGCGGTAATGACTGCAATTGAATTGCAATAAGAGAGCTCTCCGCTATCAAATCGCATTTGCCCAAAGCACCTTCAGATCGCGTTAAAGGGTCGCATTTAAGTTTATTTTTCATGTGGCTTTACAAAGTTTTATTTTGACATTATTCACCATGGAACAATACTACAAGGTTATGACTTGAACGATTAATTATAGTAAAAATTCCTTTCAAACGTTATATCAATTAGAAAAAAGGAAATTTCAAAAGGATTTTTTCTGTGGTATGTCCTTACTTATGTCATGTAATTGTTTTTTTGTCATTTTTGACTCTGGATTTGACAAGCTCGTAAACATTTCACGGACAGTAATAAGCTATGATGAAATATGCGTTCAAATAACTTGATAGTCTTCCGTGTATCTATAAGCTGGGTGTCCTACAGTGCACCTTTAATTTTATGCCTAGGTGAGGAACATACAATTGAAATTTTGAATCAATTCAACGCCAGTAAATAAAATCATTGTGTACAGTGTGGATTTGATGCAATTTAAGATACGGCGTAGACTCTGTAACAATCAAATGACACATCTAACTTCAGCATCAATTCTTTAAAAAACTAAGGCAACTAAAACTTCTAGTTAGATTTTTGATTAATGCATGAATTATTTAAGATGTAAATAATATCTGTTAAAAACAGATTTTCCATCTCTGACGTGTTTTCTTTTAGTTTCATGTACCCAAACGTTCCGTCTATAAAAGAGGGTCGGGAAATTGCCGGAAATGTCAGTAAAGGTGACTTTGGAAGTTTATTTTTGGAAGAGCCCTCCATATACTCCCGGGAGAATATCTCGTTTATCCGGCTCCGAGGCAATGGGTAATCCTGAAGAAAGATTTATGAATATTTTCAGTTTGATCAATCCAAGTATTTCTCGCTTGTGTTTGAAGCTAGATTTGCTCTGGTTACAGAAAAAGAAGATAAATCCGTTTCTTAAAAGTTTACAGTTTTGTACTCGTGGTGTAAAAGTAACGGAGTTCCTGACAAAATACTCGCTACAAGTTGTTATTCAATTTCCATTCACGAACACTTTAGTTTTAATTCCGTTACCCGGACTACGTCCATGCGGATTACACCGTAATATGTATAAATAATACAAATCATGACTTTGAATATTATTGAAACATTGCTACGCATATTTTTATCAGTTCCTTTTTATATGAACCTCAGTTATATAGTATTTCAATATTCAGTCATGTCTTAAATGAATCCTATTGGCTCTATTAAAGTCAGGGATTCAAAAAATTAGAGAAATAGTCAGCAATTGGTCATAAGAGATCACTTTATGCTGAAATTATTTAAATGCATCTAACCTAACCGAAATTTTAAGCTAAATGTAAAAGAAGATGGAAAGATAGAATTTTAAAACTGACAAATATCAATAATATATTATATAATAAAATAGGCTGAATAGTGTAATGTCTACGAAACTAAGTTGGCAAAAGCTACTAAAAGTGATTGAATTTTTTTATTACAGTAGGAACTCCAGCGAAGGCAGAAGCACGAAAGATTTTGTAGGCAGAATAGCCAAGGAAAAGAAACACATGCAATTGAAAAGCATACGACTCTGCGAAAACTTTAAAATAGGGACGACTTAATCTAATGTCACTCTTCAACGGCAGCAAGAAGTTTGTTGTCGACTCTTTGAAGAAGAAACAATATCACCCGACACAACCTAAGGAAAAAGGGTGTCCTGAATATCAAAATCGAAAGAAGAATAAATGAAAAATAATATTAAAGGAGACTAAAAATGAAATACACCTAGATGTTTAGAGATGAGAAATTAGAACCCGAAGAGGAAATCGAGGGACCATCGGAAAAATGGGAGGAGTTAATTTCCCCGAAAACCAATCTTCGGAATCATGAATGTTTGCTGTGAACGCTTTCGCGGAGTAAAGCGAATTCAAAACATCCGGGATTTCTTCCGCGTTGATCTATTTCCTAGGACAGCAGTTTCACCGGCGTTGCAGTCAGCGTCTAAAGGTCAGATGTATTCTACCCAGAAGACGCTAACCCGCAACGCTGGTGAGAATGTTGTCCTAGGAAATGAATAAACGCGGAAGAAATCCCAGAAGTTTTGAATCATAATCGCCGTTGATATTTTGGTGCCAGGACTTTAAAAATGGGCTAGAATTTGATGAAAGTAAGAATGGAAACTAATCGTGGGGGTATATTAGGTAAGTTGGATGAAGAGTTTTATCCGAGATGAGAGTATTGCTGGCTAACGACGAATTCTCGAATTAGAAGAACGTGCTAAGCTCGTTCACGTTCTCGAGCATATGAAGTGCTTATTAGAAGAACGTCAATAAGCTTGATACTAATGACGATTTCATTATTTTTTTATGTTATCCAAAGCTATGAAGTTTAAATACCAATCCAGGTAGTTAAACTTCAAATAACTTTGCAGTAGCCTCCTTTCTTATACTTTCTATTGTATTTGCCGAATGTTAAAAAACCTTTCAGCCATTTATCGATAAAGTGTACATTTCCCCACTTCAAAAAATCACATTTAATATGAAGAATGTATAGGCATCCGACTCCATGAATTTACATTCTTTTAATAATATTTTCATTCAGTTTTTTCAACATATCGACTTTAGGTTCATGGTATTATTGATTGAACATCATTCAATTTAGTAATTAAAACATCCTAAGGTTAGACGAGTCAATGAACATTCTCACCAGAGTGTTTTTCGGAAACTCGCAAAAACTGCGGGACTAGTACTATTAAAGAGCGTACTTACGCTCGTATTACCTAAGTGTAAATAAAAGTACGATGGAAACTTCAGCAGAGAGCGTCTTTAAGTCAAGTCTTCGAGGATCTCAGCTGGCGAGTCCTCCATTACAACTTCCTCCTTCCTCACTCCTCCCTTCGTCGTTCGTTCGTCTTCTCTCTCTCTCTCTTTCACACATACACGTTCACACACACACTCACATACACACACTCACACGTACACAGACACAACCACTCTTCCTGCTCTCTCCATTCCATCCTCTCGAATGCCTGGGCTTCCTCCAATCACCGCCGTCCGATCATCAATCACAGCCTCGTCCCCCGGCGTCCGCTCGCCAACAGCGCCCCGTTCCCTATACCCTTCCCTCCTACCACCTCTCCCCATCTCCCTCACCGTCCCCCTCCCGCTTCCGCCTGCCCACTACAACACACTCCCGAGCTCCTCCTTACCCTCTCCTTTTACTCCCACCCATCCCCCCACTCGCCCCCGCCTAACCGTCCTTCCCCGTGCATTTTCGCGGGGAGCAAGGGGAAGCCATCCATTCCCGCTTTCCCGTCCGTACTCTCTCTCTCACCCCACTCACTAACCGCTCCCACCCCCGCGCCAGCCCCAGCTCCACTGACTGACATTTACAGCTCCGACTATCGATTCCGTCTACCTTGCTTGTTAATTATGTGAGCGGTGCCCGGGTCGCGGGGGGGGGAGGTAGAGAGGGAAGGAAGAGGGCGGGCGGTCGGGAAAGATAGAGGAGGGCGGGTGCAGCGGGAATGGTGGTGTGGGAGTTTTGGGGTGAGAGGGAGGAGGGGTGGAAAGGAGTTCCTCGCGCGCCGGATGGGCCCGCGGAGGTGATGCATGTCGTGGGCGGAGGAGGGCGGCGGTGAGAAGCTCGCGGGCCGGGTTTCAGTGTATGTGTGTGTGTGTGCGGGGGGAGCGCGGAATGGTTGTATGGGGGTGAAAGAGGGGTAGGCTATTGGAAGTGGGAGAGTCGGGGAGGTGGGCGATGGTAGCGCACGTGAGACGATAGGCCCGAACCGAGAGTATGGTGGGAAGTAGCGGAGCAAGGGAGATATAGTAGCTATGGTGGGGTTTACACGTGCATTTTTCACGAGCTGGGAGTTATAAAAGCGGGTGGTACGAATCCTTATTTAAAATTTAATGTCTACATTAAGGGGAAGTATAAGTCACCAAAGCCATTGGCCATCGCCAGATGTTAGGGACAAATATCACCGACGAGGGGTTAAATAGAAGCCGCAAATTATTTCCTTCTCCTAAAATTACGTTGTAAAAAGAGGAATCATTTAACCTTATCCTAAGGAAAGCAGGTTATTAGTTTTCTTGCCTATTGACTATGACGTTTTTAGTACTGAAAATTTGTCACGTTTTTATTTTCGATGTATTAATAAATCATTATCCCAACAAACACATTTGCATACTTTTTGCGCTAATTAATTAAATCAAAATTTCACTGATTTGCTAGATTTGAGAGGCTAGATTCGAAGTCATGTACTAAATATAATCAATCCGTACGCCACCTAATGGTCTTATCTGCTTCTTTCTATTCACATCATTTCAATACAACTACTGTAATAATAAATCAAATGTGTTATTTATAGATCTACTGAACATTTTTGAATGCGGTTACACGTGCTTACTTATCCTTACTTTTGATAAAATTAGAGAATGGGCATTTGATCAAATTCCTCCCGAGCCCGAAGCAAGAGTCTCTGATACGATAAGATGGGATGCAGGAATCCGCGGTCTGTTGGAACAGGAGGGTTTTCCGGGAAGAGTTAGCGGAACCACAGTGGGCTTCACAACCTGGTTCCCGGGAGAGGGTTGAAGGTAGCAAGTGGAAGTCGTGCCCGGGATTAATCAGAGAGCGACGCATTTTGGCACGGCGTTTTGGACGCTACCGTTTTGGCACAGCAGAATATGCGCTGATATTTCTGCCGTAGACCATTTGTGAGGGCTTTTAGAGGAGTTTGAATCGATTCTTCATAGAAACACCAATATCACGAGTAAATCCGCATATTTGACAGAGAATATATCCATTACCACATTTTTACCACTTGCAAGTGCTTGGTTATAATTTCAAGATTATCTATCTGCAGACATTTCTTAAATGTCTCGAATTTTTACGATGTGGTGCGAAAAATCGGAACGACTTGGGGAACTATTGGCATTAAAATGCGACCGCTGAGTTCTGTCTATACTGTTGTGCTTCCAAACAGAACCATATCATAAACATGATTCCGCATTTTATGTGTTGTGATTTCAGCGTTTCTATTGAAAAGTTGTATTGTTGCTAAAAAATGAGCTCATTGTACATGTATGTGAATTATTTACTGCCTGTATGACGTTTAAAACGGGGAAAAGTTCAATAAACTCGTCGCCAATGACAAATGTTCCTCGGGTGCGGTAATAGGTTTATTCTTCCGGAGCCTCCTCACTATTCTGATCGTTAGTGGCATATTGCTTGAAGAATACGGATCCGACTATTATAAATTTTGTGTTATTAATTCTTCCCAAAGTCGGTTTGAAAAATCGATTGGCAGAAAAGAACCTAAAGTACTTTCAAGTCTCTTTCTACACTTCCTTTGAAAGGATCATATGGAATCGTGTTAATTCCAAAAATTCGATCGAAGAGAACTTAAGAGGAGTGGAGAGTAGGAGAATCGTGGCAGAAGCCGTGAATGTGTCCGGGTGAGTGGAATCACGAGGTTTCTTTTAAAGCGTCGCCTGTGAGAGCGTGGAGAGATCTTCTGTAGCTCACTCCCCCTCTCTAGTGAAATAAATCCCTGAAATCAATATCATCGAGTTTTTAAATTCCCAATCTTTAAAGATTAAATTTTAAAAAATTGAAAACTTGTGAACTTTTTCATGCAATTTTGAAGCACACTTAGAATCTTCCCCATTTGCCACCTTACACTCCCTTTAGTGTGTAGAAATGCATATTACTCGTATAACTGGAAAATTTTAAAATTTTAATCTCATTAGTCAGAGGCGCGGTGACTTAAGCTGAATTGATGTTCAAGTTTACTTCAGTTTTAACCACTAGTAAAGGAGTAATCTGTTCTATTCTTTGTAATTCCGAATTCAGTTCTGGTATTCCTTGTAGGGTAGTTTTCCAATGAACAAAAGATATCAGTTTTATTACGGGTCGTGAATGAATACTATATGGTCAATACATAACCAAGAGAATACCGCCTAATGAGCCGTGACCAAATCATACTGCAGTTTTCTTTGAATTTAGAATTTTCCTGTTAGGTGTGAATTTGTGTCATGCAGGCAAAGACAAGATATATATTTACAAAACTCTCTTATTCTCAAAGTTCTTGGCCGAAATCTTTGATGCAACAAACGAATTTATGGTTGATATTTACTTACGAGCGGTGGTATGAAGAAATGTTTAAATCAGTTACAATAAAATATCCTCTCATGACACTCCTCCGCGTCTGCTTTGGTGTTGGAAAACTTATTGGACCACAGAAATATCAGCCAATCAGCAAGTCAGAGAATACATTTACCGTTTGCCTCTCAGAATAAGCCTGAGTATTTGGATCTCAGTTAAGTAATTGGTAGTTTCAATTTTTGGAAATATTATGAAGTGGGTACACATATATATCTCAATGGAATGCTAATTGCTAATCCGCATTTTTTGTTTTATGGTTTTGAAAAGTAGATGAAAGTTAATATGCATCCGAAATACATATTCTATTGGTGAATGACATTGACGAAGGTTACCTTTTTGTGCCATAGTGAATCGCGTGCGTTGAGTTTTTGTGTTTGCATGAGGAAAAAGCTAGAGGACGCCCCTCCCGTATTTCTCCGTTTTCCTTACCTCGCAGTCCTCAGACTTCCCTCACTTACCCTCATTTCTCTCCGCTTCCTCTGCCCCTGCCACTATGCCTTTCCCTTTTCTGGTTATTCCCTCTCGCTTAATTTCCACCTTCTTTTCGCTCAATATTACTTCCTCTCTCACGCTCACAAATACTCGCAATCCCTCAGGCTTTGGCTTCTGGACATTATTCATTTCCAATTTAGAATACATTTCCGTTTTCATCGATAATTACCACTGAACTTAATTGGTTAATACAGACTGCGCTCAAAATATACCCCGTCGCATGAATATCGAACACTGAAGCGTCCTGCGAACTCCGTGAGGGTATTAATAATTTTTGATTTCAATACTGCGCATGTTTCATTTATTAATTTTTGCGGAAGATATTACATTCTCTGGCGTTCACTCGCCTCTCACTAAGTCCTAATGTTACCCTGTGTAGTCTCAGTCAAAGATTTAATCTTTGACTAAGTATTTCTGCTGAATTATGCATTCAAGGGAAGTCGATTCCTAAAATTCTCCGATCTCACGATTGAACAGACCACTTGTAAGTTTCTGATCCATCAAAGGTTCTTTTTCGGATGTTTATTAATGTCCTAGTGGCAACTTCAACAAAAATTATTGACTCTAGACGGGTGATATACCATATACTTCGGTCTTCTTAAGTTTCTGGTTCTCGCTTTATTAATTTCTAATCGTAGAAGTTGTAATGCAGGTAACAGATGATGCGAATGAGATAATCGCGACCGTCAATTTGAGGTGACCTTTCCATAAGACCGGAGACGGAGGCACCGCTAGTTTGACTGAGTGAGAGCAGTGGCCGCGGCGCGGCGGGTGGAAATCTTCCGGATAGCCGCTGCTGCTGTCGCTAATGGCGGCAACGTTCAGTCCGCCCGGTGATGACGTTGATCGATGGAAAGTCGGCTGCCGTGGGCAAAAACGACCACGGTTGATAAATGGGGAATTTCTGCCGTCCCAGTAAAAAAAACAACTACCTACTTAAATTATGTTCCGGAACGTCCCCGAGGCTATTGGGGCTGGGATTTGGCTTGAAATATTAATACGAAGAAACCGATTCAACTTGCACGGGATTTGTTGGGCAGTTAAGGACTTAGCGCCCTTAAGAGTCAGTGGGGATCGGAGAAAAGGTCGCTTATGAAGAAGGAAATCACCGTAAAATTTTCTGTCACTTAGGAATAATTAGCCTTTTGAGTAGTTTGTTTTCTTGAAGAAAGGAGATTTATTTCACATAGCCGAAGTTAAACTGGAGTAAAGTTCTTGTTGCTTTTGTTCATCATTGCATGGTTGAGTTCCTCTAAAATCAAACCACTAAACCACTATGCATAATATGGATGGGGTTCATAAAATGTGAGGAATCGATTCGGAGAGACCGTTTAGGCAGCAGTTACACACGTGATCAAGAAGCCCATGTGAATTTCTGCTCATATCATTAAAGCTATAAGCCAAATTAAAAGTTCTCTAAAACAAAGCAATCGTAACTTAAATCACTCTCCATTTGTAATGTAGAGAAACGGATTCTTGGGATAAAAAATATGATTTTCACTCCTTAATTAAGCACGGTAGTTTATAAATTAAGCTAGCCATTTTCCCCTGTGGTTGGTGTTTTGGATATTCTTCAGAGGAAATAGTGTCGACACTTCGTATTTGTCGACTATTTGTATTTTATCCCCCACCATTTTTTTTATATTTAGTTATTTTGATTTTAGTGGAATACTGTTTCAAAATTGATGCTTTCCAGAAGGAAGTCATTAAATTGTGAATTTTTTAAAATAAAAATTCGATCGCTTGATTTTATTAATTATTTTTCTTTATTATTAATTTGATTTTAATATAAGTTGATATTTGCCGACTCCAGTGGTAGTGGTTGGGTAACGTCCTTATCGGCCGAGCCAGGTCACAGGTTCGATTCCCGCCTAGGTGGTTTTTTCCTCACCTAGAAATTGGATGTATGTAATTGCAATATTGTTATACCATTTAAACAAGTCCATTCAAAAGGCCGAAGTGCTATTTTCGGACTCTGCAAAATAAATAAATAAATCTTATATTTTATGGAACTAAGCGCCAAATCGAACATTAAAATTTATGAGTGACAATTCGGCGTACATAGGATTGTCAAAATGTTTAACACAAATTATGTACACAACTAGATGGATGTAAAAATTATTTTTCTGTCGCACTTAATCTCGCTCAACGTCAATGCGATCGACTTCAATGCAACGTATGAGTATATGCACTGTTTTACGTAGCATACGAAAACTCAAAATGATGATTAATCAACTTATCATTAAACTATGTCCATTTCATTAAGAATTTCAATTCCATCAAACTTTTTTCATTTCTGCATCAACCCTGCTGAGCTACGACAGTGAAATTTTGAATTAAAGGGAGTTCTGAATTAGAAAAATATATTAAATGACGTGCATGCAAAATAATTGAAAAAACGTGCATCTGGTTATCATTAAGGAAATATTTGATTTCTCCTGGAAATGTTTCAAACTATTCACAAAGATACAATCTTTGCCTGCAAATGTGAACTAAGATCCTAACATGATTATCACCAAGAATTTCAACCCAATGTATAAATCGAGGGGTGATTCAAACTTAATTTGACTCTCTTTAGTCTCCATACTCTTTCAGTTATCCATACTGTTTGATGTTTCACTAATTTTATTGTGGAAATTTAATGTTTAATGAGCAATTTCTGGGCTGAGGAACGTATTAAATGGAGTGAATTACGTTTATGTATCTTCATATTCATTCAAATGGCATGATGGATGGCAATGGAGATGATGCCATAAAATTAACAATTTAAAAAAAATGAAACTATATTTTTTTAATTTTAATGTAACCATGCAACTTACAACCATTGCTTGCATATAAACTTGCAATGCATATTACCAAGCATTGTACTGAAGCTGTTTATCTCGATCTGGTGAAATCATGAAAACGAAGCATGAAATTTAACCAAGTAAAAGGGACGAAGATTCTTATTAAATATTATCCGAGATAATAGTAAACATATTATATGCGAACCTTGTTCTACTTAAGTGTAAAAGCTGAGATCAAATGCAAATATACGCTATCAGGTAATAGCAAAAATAAGCAGGGCATTAGCGTCGGTGACTTACATACTAATAGGCTTTGAATACCGTAAACATGCGGGCAAGCAAAAACACACCATATTGTTCCAAGGAAGTGTCACCAGTAATTTCTGATCCGGCCTGCAGTTGCTTTGTCTCTGCGTATTCGGTCCGGAGGATGATAAATATCGCCCGCCTCCGTTCTGGAGGCAAAAAAGAAGCCGGGGAATTCACTCGGCCGAGCAGGGAGGGGGACGGAGAGCGGTGAGGAGGGAGGGATGGGTGGCCGGAGAGGAAGGAAGGGAGGGACGTGAAGGGGGGGTGCCGTGTAAGTGGTCGGTGCGGAGGAGTCCTCAAGGAGTTTCTCGTGGGAGGGAGGTTTCGGGTGATGGGGGACGGGGTAGGGGTGGGAGGGAGTATCTCCGTCGGGGTAGAGGGGGACGCGAGGATGGATTGGGGGAGGGAGCTTGGTGCTCGCGCGAGAGAGGGCTGCTGCTGCTGCTGCCTTTGTCATTTGGAGGGAGAGCATTCCTCTAACCGCCGCCGTTATACGCCTCTTTAAACATTCACTCAGCTTGCACTCAGAACCGCAAGAGGACTCTGCATCTGCGGCGCGCGCGGCCCACCGTCCTCGTCCGTTTCTCTCGCACGCCCCTCTCCCCCCCGCCAACCCTTTCGGACGCTCGCCTCAGCGGCCGACCGTCTTTTGTTACCCAATCGCCCTCCACGTCTAGTATCTCTCTCTCTCTCTCTCCGTCTATCTCCCTCTCGCTTTTCTATCACCACGCACGAGAGATGGACGGGCGACCCTCCCGTCGCGCCACCTACCTCCTCCTCTCCACCCTCCAAATTTCCCCTCCCTCTCTCAGCTCGTACTCTCTTTTGTGTGTTTCGCTCCGCCTCCGACGTGAGTGGCCTCCATCTCCTTCTCTCCCTCTTAGTTTTGTGCCTGCGTGTGTGTCTGTCTCTTTCTCTTCGTCACTTCTTTGACATTTATTGTTCGCTGTCCTTCAGCACTTGTCTTTATGAGGCGTGTAGTATGACCACAAGGAAGCCCCGCTGCAGGCCTGGGGTCGTGGGGAGTGAAGTGTTTCGGCGGGAAAAAGACCAATGTTGAAGTATCGCGTCGGGCGAATTTAATGTCTCCGTTGGTCGGTGGTGTTAAAAACTTAGTGTTGTGGTTCATCGAGTTGTCACCCGTAGTCCCGGCACTCACCGCGATGAAACGCAGGCGTTGACCGTAATCCTGGAAGGATGGGCGAAGGAAGTTTTTCCAAAAGAGAAACCGCTGGAAGTTCCTTCTCGAGTTACCCAGCGGTTTTATTTAGTTATAAATATGTAATTATGATGAAATTTTATCATGAACTAAGTCTTACAGTTTACAGATTACGGTTTTCCTTATCACTACCAAGTTTGAATTCAGATTTAAAGCCTATGGTGATGTTTTGGCTTCTTAAATTCCGATTGAAAATGGTACTTTTATACATGGGAATGTCGAAGTCATTGTTTGTCAAAAAATTTATCAACATATTAAACATATTTAATTTATTATCATATTTTGTGTTTTTTATCATTATTTGTTCTTAAAAACCGACAGAAAAAATGAGAAGAAAATAAATAAAGGATTTTTTATCATAGGTATAATACTAAGCTCAAATTCTTGATTTTTTTCCTCATTCATTTCAACTCAGTCACTTGACCTGCAGTGCAATATTTATTGTAACAAAAACTTTTTGTAGAAATTGCTTAAATGATAAATTGTTTTTTTTGAGCCTATTTTTCATTAGTAGGTTGCTGAATTGTGTTTTGTTAGGAGTAAAAAAATATTTATTTGGTAGTTGTGTCCATCCAAAACGTACCTTAACCGGTAGATTACCATAAAAATAATGATATAATTAATTATTAGTTTATTTTTTTTCAGAAGTACAAGTTTTGGCAATATTAATATTATAAAATATATTATTGCGTTAGGAAGAGTAAAGAAAAAAATCTTTGAACATGATCTCAATAAAAATATATGTAGGTACTGTAAATACGACTCTTATGTAAAAGTATATGAATAATTAAAAGAGATGCATCGCTTAATTTAATAGTTTTAAATTGACTTCGTTTGAGGAATTATTACAAAATGGTAGCAATTACAGAATCCATCCTTTTGCATCCTATTTATCCTGTTTCTTAATAAAATAACTTTTGCAGAATAGGATTTACATGTAATTCACATTTATTAGATGCATACAATTCTTCCAACTAAGAGCTGTATTCTCTGACCGCGTTAACGTTGCCTTATGAATTAGCGCATGTAAAATATTGGTCAATTTTGATTTTAACAGCCATAATAAATACATTTTGATATCCACTAATAACCTCCCATCAGGTTATCATGTTTACAGACGTAAATTTGACTATAATCTTTGCCATGGAGCTAAACCCCGACGTTTACATGGTTATTATGAAATTATTTACCGCGAAATCAATTTTAGATGGCCAATCTCGATGTTGCTAAAAACCCCTTGTGTATTATTAGTGACTGCTTTCCGGCGCAAATAATGTTTCATTAAAGATTTCCCGACGGGAGAGCAGTGGCGCCCTCTTGGTTCGTTGATATTTTCACGAATGGATTCATAGAGCTGGATGAGCGAACGCCATTCGACTCAAAACTGCTTCCTCACACCCGCCATTCTCCCTTTCCTACCCTCCCCCCTCCGCTTTCGACATTTAATCCTCACTGCAAACGATTCATCCCCCGCCCCCTGTCTGTCCCCCATTTGCCCCTATAAACCGCCTTACGCTCCTCTTCTGTCTCTGTCGCCCCTCGTTCCTTGCCACACATTTGAGCCTCACGGTCCTCGCTCCCTCCTTTCAACATTCTCCCCGCCCCCTCCTCCCCAAAATCCCAGTCCCCCGTCTCCCACGCCCTTGTTCTCTAAAACTTCGTCGCACCCCTCCCACTTCTCACTGCTCTTCTCGCCCCTCCCTCTCGCCATATTCCTTTTCTCCTTCTCCCCAATCTCCCTCTGCCCAACTCTTCCTCGCTCTCCCCCCTCCATTTCCTCGCTCTCCCCTTCCACCCGCTCCCTCTAATCTCCCTCCTAACCATCACCAATGCAAACGAGTCCGTGCCCAAGTGCCGCTGGCCGCCATCTTGACGACCGGGACTTGGTGACGTCGCCATCCACTCCAAAACACTCCCTTTCCTCCCTCTCTCGGGCGGAATGGTAACGAAGGGATGGAGATGAGGGGGAGGGACGTTGAAGAGGTTGGAAGGAAGTCGGCGGTTAGGAAAAAATGGTCGGGATTGCAGGAGGTGGCGTAGGAATTGGTGTGTGTGTGTGTATAGAGGAAAGCCCTGCAAACGTGTTGAGTCGTGGGTGGAGTAGCGCGGAAAGTATGAGGAAAAGAATGTGAACGCTGCGGATATGGGTGGATTCTTATTTTTGGAATTTTCTGCCCGACGCACGCGGCGAAGAAATGGTGTCCAAAGGACTCGGAAGGTCTGAATTATTAAACGTGGATCATAAACATCATTTTTATTTCTCATCGCTTCTCTGGGCTGTCACTCTTTGTTCCAGCCTAGAAATGAAGTTGAACGAATTAAAGAGCTTAGTAAATACGTTTTTATTTCTGAGATAATAGTGGTATTGCCATTCTAGTCCATTTACAGATTTCTAAAAGTTTAATATGCAGAGCGTATGGCTACTGATCGGAGGGTTGGAGTTTTAAATCCCGGATGTTGACATTGGAGATTCTAATATAAAATACCGAAGTTTGGATATTCTGGTTTCTGATTCGAACATAGAGGAGCACTGAGTGGGTAGCATTAAGCCTTGTGCATGGAAACTTCACATCATGACAATCGTGCCATTCTGCCGAATGACATTGAATATAAAATTGATAGAAGTTTTAACAGCAAAACTTGAATGATGTGCCTTTAAATGATTAATCAACAGAATTTGCCACATATATTTATTTGCTGTAAAAAGTATGTTCCTCGGAAAAGGGTAGAATGAATAATTTTTGATTTTCTGAATTTAAAAATTCTCTAGGTTAAGTTTCTTGGCGAGCATTCTTTGAAGGCATCTAAGATTTCTTTATGGAGAGACTAATTTGTATGAATTATCGTCTCGCTGCCGAAATTATTATATATTGTCCCTAAAAAGATAGAATATACATCAGTTATTGCTCTTTCGAAATATAAAAAATTTAGAACCTTTAAATGGATACGTGTATGATGATATATGGCTAACAAGTCGAAATAATTGACTCAAAAGTCTTTGCCGTTTTTGTATTGTTCTACTATTCTATCCAAAGCCAATTATTTTAACCAACACGTGAAACAATCCAACAATTTTAGAGGGTAAAAACCATTCCCCTTGACCGGGATCCGAACCCGGATCTCTAGATGTCTTCGAGTTCGAATCCCGATCAAGGCAAATGATTTTTTAACTCGGAATTTTTGCATTGTAAGCATGTTGTATACATGTATTAGCAGATTACTCCGTCAAAATTTACTGTCGTGGCATCTCCCGCAGTTTCTTGGAATTTGCAGTTAAAATTTTATATTATCTTTTTCATCTTATTGTGTAAAAGAATTCCATTTGAATTTAATATTACAATTAAATTCAGCTACCGTAAAAAATAATTTTCTACTTGAAATTGTGATCTAATTAGATCTCATTTGAAGATTAAGTATTTCATCTTTAAAAGCGTTACTTTGAATGATCGGCAAGTGACATTGAATAAAGTATTTTTACCCTGTCACCTTACCGTCTTTTGAGCTAGTGAATTGGTTAAATGATAAGTATTAACAATACAATTTTGCATTGTGTTTTTAAAGTGCTTTTGTAGGACGACATTTGAGACCATTACGTCCATATTCTAGCTTGATCTCTCCTATTACTCCGACGTGTACGACTGTATCTAGCAGGTGAGAAGTGTTTGTCAACCTATGATTTTTCAGACATCCATTCTTTTAGTCTTTCTGTTTGGTTAACATTAATAAGAAATAATTTAGCACTAGCTGACCTTTTGCATGATCGCTAAGTTGTCACAGTAAAGTCATTGATTTTTTCCTAATACAGCGGTAGTACCTGGTTTACGAAAGAAATTTAAATTATTATAATTTTTTAACTATATTATGCAACTAAAAATGAAGCCTGTGTCATTTTGAGTTCCTTGCAATATCTGAGCAGGTCTTATTTCAATTAGGTCGCAAATGTAGGGAACGCTTACCACCTTCGCTTAAATTGAATAATGTATGTCAAAACGAAACTAGGTTGACTTGTAAGAAACAAAAATATGATGGTTCAATTGTTGCAATAAAAACTCTGACACTTCATGATTTAAAATTTAAATATCCATTTAATGGGTTGTTCAATTCACATTCCAGACTTTTATCATATATTTAATAAGAAAGGCAAAGATTTAATTTTGTTTCTCGACTTGTGTACACCTTATCAACATCTTGTTCGGTAGTTTGAAGTGTCCACAGTGGAAGTCCATGGACGAGAAAGGATTTCTCAATTCGGTTTACGTGTTTCTTTTTCTTCATTTCTCATTTTTCTCCAATCTGCGGAGGGATCACCTACCGTATGGCATCCCTCCAAATTTCTAACTCCCTCTCGACCTCTCTCCATCTTGCCTCCTTTGCCTCCGAGAAAAGGAAGAAATAATCTCCACGACACGCATTCCGCTCCTCCTCTTTCTTCCTCCCTCCCACTGCCTGTATTCCCTCCACTCGCACGGAGCTTCACATCTCGCTATCTCTCTCTCTTTTGTTTCATGCGGAGAAACAATTCCGCGGTCGCGGAGATTACCCAACCTGTGGCTTTCATTACGGGAAGCCAATGGTAAATAAAAAGGAGCGACCGCCGGAGGAAGGGAGGGAGGTCGGGAGGGAATGGGGCGATTCTGTCGGATGATTTGAGCCGGGAGGTGAGGTGGGGGAAGGGATTGGGTGTGGTGGCATTGGCAGTCGGAGAGGGGTTGGCGGTTTCGTGGGGAGGGGGAAGAGGAGAGACCCAAGGGGGGGAAGGGTTTGCCGCGGAAAGACGGGTGGGCGAAGCGAAGGGGGTAACGACGGAATGGTTGAGTTTTTTATTCGAGGGAGACGAGGCAGGAGGTGAGCTATGGTTGGAATGGCTAGTTGAGGGAGGTGTAGGGGGGGGGGCATGGAAAAGAGGTGATTCGAGAGAGAATGGAAGGAGGAGGGAAACGATCGGCAAGGGTAATGGAAAAAGAATTTTCAGCCATCAAGCTACGCAACCGAATCTCCTCCAGATCCACGCTGTTGTTTTCCTTTTACTGGCACGCAATTAGGTTTACGGTTCTATTTTCGGTTCCTCTTGCAGGCTATTAGGTATTTCTTATTTCGCCAACTCCATTGTATTTCCATCGTAGGATATAAAACACGGCATTCCTTATTCAACTAGAGTAAGCTAAAATCATTTTCTCCTCACCCTATATGCTGTCTTCTACGGAAACGTACAGTTTCGCATAGTACATGTATAATTGAAAATTTTGAAGTGAAGCCATGTATGTAGATAAGGAAATAGTACTCGACGCATATTCAGAGTATCGTGTGTACTTAAATGATAAAAATGCTATTTAAAGTTTGGTGAACTTATTTTAGGTTTTCAATTCTGCAGCTTAGCGTCAGTTTACGCGAAAAGAAGCATTATGAATACATAATAAAACGTATATAAAATTGTGTAGATAATTTATCTTAATTCATTTCCTCATTAAAAACTTGGAATAATTGACTTCAAAAGAATTTACCTCTATAACGAGCGTCTAAGCATATTATTTTCATAAAATAGTATAAAAGGCAGCACATTTCGATCTTATTTACATTAATTCGGAATTAGAGTCAATAACTAACATAGATATCAAAATTTTTCTTAGAAATTTTTACTATTTGAGAAGTTCTCCTTTTACCCTATGATTGTGATGTTTAAGCTGTTTAAGATGTTTAAGCAGATTTTCGTGGGAAACTATAACCGGCTCGGGGAAAGGAATTTTCCCCCTACCCTGATGTGTGTATTTAAACCCCATCGGACCTACGGTTTGGTTACTGTGTTTATAATTATTAATGCTTTATCGCAACAGATGTTTTTTCATCGATTAGCTACCTTATTTGATATAGCATGGTACGTATATAATCCTTTATAGGAATATTTAACAATAAGGAAAGATTTGTGATATAATCGACTTTTCTCTTATTTTTTTAGCAGGAAAGCCAATGTGCTGGTTGGAAAAAACGTTTGAAAAAATTCGATATATTGAACAGGTATAGTTTTTATGTCAAAGCAGTGCACGCTTTTAAATTTTTTCACTAGACACATTTCATGGCAATTTAGCAGTTTCTAAATTTTGAGCCAAAGCTACGTAATCGGCGTAAATTTCTGTCTTCATTGGAATGACTTTATGTGTCGCTACGCCGAAAAAATTAATTTCTTCTTACCAGCGTATTTACAGAGAGAATTAAATACCAAGAATATATATATATATATATATATATATATATATATATATATATATATATATATATATATATATACATCTATTCTTATTTACTGAGAGTTTCCAATTTTAAACGTACCCTCTTTTTATCCATCGAATCGGGAAAATCCTAAAAGATATAAACTAAGTCCTAGGTTTCGAGAGTTTAACCTGATGGACAAGAAGGCCTTTCTCGTTGTTTCTATCGTCCTGTAGAATCTCCATTGCTATGACTCTGAGGAGGGCGGATAAGGGATCTCGAAGCAACCAAACCTTGGTGGCGGCCTACCAGGGGATTGTGTTTTTTGGAGTAAATGGTGGTCAAATCTCCTCCCGGATGAGACGTAGGATCAGTCGGGGAAAGAAGCGGAGGGTGAACCGGATACGAAAGAGTTTAGTTGGGCAAAGGAGAATGAAGTGAGATATCTGAAAATGGGAAAATGAGGTCGTGATTTCTTCTTAACTGGAGATTTTGGTATACCCTAAATGTGGGTTCCTGTTTTAAGTATGGAAATCGTGAAAAAGGGGTTGTGGTACCTTGCTGATGGAATACTATAACGTAAATATTTCATAATTTGTTTAGCTGCGAGGGACCTTTTCTGGAATGCCGCCTCCAGCATCCGGCTAGTATAGTAGAGAAAGTCCCAGAAGATCCAAAAATATCCAATTATTATGAGGATTATTTTTTAAATTATATTATTCTTTTATGGACTAGGGTGAGTAGTGTCCTTGAAGTTAGCTTCAAAAGGGTATTTAAAATATATTATGTTTTCTTATTTTTACTATACTGTCGTCCTATTGTGTGATATGACCATAATACGTTGGGACCGGAACTGAAAAAAACTATTTCGAGGGTGGATTACAATGAATTATCCAGGTCTTGCAAAACGGGCGGAAACCTCCGCCTACTTTCAGATTTTCCAGCAAAGTAGAAATTGATATTGCCAATAATTTAATGTCTTGTTACGACAACATACTGCTAATTCACTACGGCTTAACATTTTTTCGGATCATTCAATCTGCTTAGCCTTGTCGAAACTCTAAAATGATAAAAAAAAAGATTTCGTGCGTCAAGGAAGTTGTAGTTATGCTTAGTTAGATACACGTGCATTTACAAAAAGTGCATTCTTTTAAAGGCACCGGCGGCTGCACTTGTTAATTTTGTTATTTTTGTAACCTATGTTTGCTATTGTAAAAAATCCGAAAAAAACGTTTTCACATTGAAGGAGGAGCTATTCCAAACTCAAAAGTAGAAAGCGAACTAACATAAAAATTAACTATAAAAAAATAAAACTGCTTACTTGTTTACAGTGCTATTTCACATTTGCAATAGTTCTGCTAATTCGTTAAATATAAGATGAAATCCAGCTGATGGGATATTCATGTCAGAATGTGGGAACGCGTCGATCACCATTAAAGAAGTTAGAAAAATGTGTTTATCCGTGTTTATGCGAGCTGATGAAAAGGGAAATGACCGACGGGGCATAGATTTGCATGTTGTCAGCTTCGGCAAATGACAGTGGAATCCGGTGACTTTTAAGAGCGATTTTTTTCAGCGCTAAAGACTAAAATATTTTTAATAGTTTTAAAGGGTAATATTTTGTTTGTTGTTGTCTATCAAAATCAGAAAATTTCTTTTGTCTAGCCTCTTAACTTGTGACTATCATTTTATATTAATTTCTAACTATTATGCATCGCTCAGCAAAGTCAAAAGAGCATGTGTAAATAATGTGTGTGCATTATAAATAGATATTTTAATATGTACATATTTAATATGTAATTTAATATGCAATTTAATGTGTAATTTAATATGTCGGACTATGCATAATATGTCGTCGTTCGACATATTAAACGATTATGTAAACATACTCGTAGTTTGACAAAATTTAAAGTTCATAACAGTTTTCATCTTGAAATGGAGAAATATAACTTTTTGCTAGCATCTGAGATAATTTGTGTATTTTTATTTTTAAGGTCCTGTCAAGTGAATAATTCAGTGGGATACATATAATTAAAATAATGATTAAGAAATAAGTTTATTATATCTATTAATAATAAAGTAACGTATGCATAAAATAAACAAAGGAAATACATCGTTTAGCTTAGTAATATCATCGATTAGTAGTATTATCAATTGTATTAACAATCAAAAAGTATTAACAAAAGGTTTGGCAAAAGTTGTTCCAGTTTTCTAAATTTTGGACTCAAGGAATCCTACAGTAGTTCGTAATTATATTTTTCGTAATTGTGCGGTATATTATACACTATGGTTTATCTACATACATCGAAAGATGATCATTGCTTTTGTTCGAATGCATCATTATATAAAAGAATTATTTCACATACTTTGGTTAGTTTGATGCGTAATGCATATTTCGAACGAATTACATTGATTTTACTCTAGTATTGCGTCAGCGGCTGCTGTTAACGTTTGAAATATCTTTAATACTACTGCAGCAACGGCAGAGATAACATGTGATGAGCAATTAAATATTTCTTTCACCTGTAAAAATTGTGTCTAGGATCATATAGTGTTTCAGTATGTGTCACTATGTATGTGTGATCACTCTATGAAGAGTGATTTCCTCAGAGTCATATGTATAGAATGAATGCTTAAATTGTTCAAATATTTAAATGCATGAGAAAAATATTTCAAATGAAGGTGTACCCAGAGATTGTATTACTTTTGGATGAAAATATATCAATCATTGCTACAATAAGTCAATTTATTGAATCTTATACCACATACTAGTATACATTACATATCAACTAATTTCGTAAACTTAAAAGTAATATTTTCATAAAAAGTTAGGTGAATAAAAATTAATGGCCTTTATTTATGGAGAATGCTCTCTCTATGGTAAAAGACAGGAAAATATAGCTAGTGCGTGTTTAATATATTTTTATATTTGATTTTTACGTATTCCAAAGTAGATAGCACATAAAATAATTTAACTTACAAAATATAACACTTGTTCTTGATTTTTTATTCGATAGTTCTTATACACGAGCCGTTATATCAAAATAGATTGGACGAATAAAAAAAACCGTGTTTATATTTTAATATAATATATTTTATAACGTTAAATGTTTAAACAATTGATTGTTTTTTTCTCTCCTTTCAGGTAAGTTCCTCTTACTTGGATCACCGGTATTCTTTCAACTGTTCTTAATGGTCTTCTGCTGGAATTTATTTAAATCCGGTATGTACTATTTTAACTCTCAGACTAATTTAAACAATAAGGTGGAAATATCTTCATCATTTTGTAATATATATTAAAGTAATTTTAAATTTTGACCGGTTTGAAATAAACAAAGAAATATTGTATCTGTACATATGGTACACAGTAATATTATATCTATTAAATAAGGCATACACACCATAAACACGTACGATATGGTACCAGATAGCATCGATATAATCCGTGAACATTAGTATTCTGTAAACGTCTGAGTTCCAGGTGTGCACACTGCGCCTCATTTTCTCTCTAATCCGACAGGTGAAGTAGAGTGTGCAAAAATAGCAAAACTCAGATATCCATCACAATCGGATTTAAAGTCTTGGTCGTGTGCATTCTAGAATAAATATATGTTTCTATTGCTGCTTTTCTGTTACGCGTTTCATATAAGACGACGCTCTAACATGCATTTATTCTTTTATAATGTGATATCCACCTCATTTTATCGATTCAGTAATTTTTCTTTTTTCAGCGATCCCTTGGGTAGAATTTATAAATATGTATCCGTCAGTAGAAATACTGGGATTGTGTGAAAAAAGCCGTCCACTAAACTCAAAGCGTTCTATTATTAGAAGACGCATACGCAGCTAAATTTAATATTAAAATAAGTGTCTTACTGTATAACTGGGTACAGATAAGTACAAAAAATGAACAAATCTATCCTTGGGCGGGGGAGCGTGGAGTGGAAAAATTGTTAAATATGGATCGGCGGAGGAGTTATACCAACCGGGCACTTTCCTATGACAGAAGAGGCACACTTCCAAATTTTCACCATAGCTAACAGAGGATAAGAATTGCAAAAGAGGTGGGAAACATGTATAACTTGACAAAAAAGAGATTACGGCATCCTAGGGCGGGGCGGGAATGAAAAAGAGGCAGGAACCGAAGTGGGGTGAAGAGGGATCTGTAGAAGAAAGAGCGCTGGGACGGGAAGGGGGCGAGTAGCAGGCAGTCCGGGGTAGGGGGTGAAGGTTGCTCGGGAGGAGGGAGTGGTTGAGAGAGAGAGAGGAGTTGCTGAATCATTCCTACTTATCCCTCTAGGAGCCTACGACGGCAGCATAAATCCGAGTCCGAATGGGGTTGGGTGGGGCGGCTGAGGTGAGTCGGCGGGAGGAGTGGAGGGGACAGTGAGCACGCAAAGGGCGACGGGGAGTGGAAGGTGAGGGGCAAGTGTGCGGAGGAGTAAGGGGAGGTGAGGGTAGGGAGCGCGAACGTGTGTGTGTGTGTGCATGGGGATGGTGAGAAAGGGTCGAGGGAAGGGGGTGGAAGAGAGGGACGAGTGAGAGAGGATGAAGGAGAGGGGTCGAGGAGCGAGGATGCGGACACGGGGGTGTTCCGGACGGATCTCCCGTAACACTTGTACCCTCCTTTTCCGGGGGAAGGGGGAGAGAGAGAGGGAGAATATCGTTGCCAAGTTCGCAAGATGGCTAAGTTGTACTACACATAAAATAAGTCTGTATCATTCTTTTAAGGTACATAAGTTTTTAAAGAAATGTTTCAGTTTCACAGATAGCCAGTCAGTTTTGACGACGAGAACTGTAAACGGATTCCGGACTACGACATGTTTTTGTATAGAACATTTCTATAAAAGTAAAATTTTTAGAGCTCATCGTGATACCCTATTTTGCCTCGAAATGATGCCAGGTCAAGTTGTAGCAACCAATGTCAAAATATCTTAGTGGTTGTTTTGGTTTAGTATGTGACATCAAGCTACACAGATTAAACCGTGAATTGAGTGTTTTTGGGTGTTTGTGCAAGGCTTCTCTGTTAATAGCCAATGCTTTTATTATGCCAAGGCTCTGAAGTATTTCATCTCCGTCTCTTTATAATTTATTCTTCTCTTACCTCAGTTATTCCTCCTGTTCTGCGTACGTATGTTTCGTTTTCTTCAGTTGCCGTCGTCAGCTAGCGGTCATGCCTCGGGATGCATCATGCTAATTCTCTTTTTTTGTTCTTAACTATCTCTTTTGTTCTCCCTTGATAAAAATAGCCACTTTCCTATGTACTTCTTTGCATAGGCTTAGGTGAAGATTTTCTTCCTCACGTCACATTGAGGCTTTAACTTCGTTTCAATCTTTTTTATGCTAAGGTTTTATCCATTCACGTGCAATGAAGTTCACTTCTTTTTCACTTAGCATTTATATTGCTTTCAGCACATCTTATTTCTTCTGAAGTTTTATCCAGATCGATAAATAGATAAAATAACGTTTATCAGATTCGAGAGCGCTTGAAAATTAGTTGCAATTTTTTTAGATGTCCTTTAATTCTAGAGTAGGGATTTAACTAAAACGCCAATTGCATTCCCTTATATAGGGGACCCCCTGTATGAATATGACATTCATTTAGTGTATTTTGAGAAGCGGAAGTATGGAAACGTGTTCAAATGCTACGTCGACGCTAGTTAAACAGTATGCTGTTATTGAATTTTTTTAACTACTGAAAAAGTGACTCGTACAGAGATTCATAGTAGTTTAAAGGCTGTTTATTATTACGATGCTGTTGATAGGTCTACTATAAATGGATGTGTAGTAAAATTTCGTGGTTGCGAGCCTGGAAAAGCCATAATTGTTGATGAAACATGCAGCGGACGTACGATCACTGCCACAGACGATAAACATTGCAAACTCCTAGAAGATTTGATTCAAAATGACCGGTGAATGAGTCAACAGCCTATCGCAGACCATTTTGGAATATCCAAGGAATATTTCGGCTTCATTATTGAACAATTGGGATACCGTAGAATCTGTACACGATGGGTACCACGCCGTCTCAGAGACGAGAACAAACAGGGCCGATTCCACAAGCTCCTTATTCCGCCTATCTTGTGCCTTGCGATTTCTATTTTATTCTTCAACTCAAGAGACACCTCATGGGTAATCATTACACCTCGGACGATGAGGTTAAGGCTGCTGTCAAGTCCTGGATTCGAGAAAAGTTGGAAGAGTTTTTCAGTTGACGGAGGGAAAAAACCGTTGGGATAAATGTGCTAGCCTTAACGGTGACTATATTGAAAAATAAATATATGATTTTGACCCTTTAGAGTTCTACTCTAGGTGACCAGAGTGCCTTGCCCGGGAATCAAACCCGGGACCCTCCGGTTAGTAGTCCAACGCTCTACCCACTGGACCACCGCGACCCACACACACACACACATATATATTTATTTATTTATACATAATCTTTTATTGTAGATTTTAATTAAGAAAAGATCCAGGAATAATTTAGGGTTTTCAAAAAATTATTAATAATTCTCCAAATATCATAGGCAGCTTGATAAGCATTACAACATTGCTCATCATCTTTTAATTCTCCTTCATAATTGAATGTGTTTGTAAAAATTGACAATAAAAAATCAACTTGTTTTTTATTCAAGGACATTCCCTCTTTAGATATACCAATAAAATAATCAGTAATGTATTTGCTTGAAAAAAGGGCTAGGGGTTTCCTAGTTCAACATCAAAAATAGTGTTTCCCTCAATGCTTCGTCAAAATGTGAGTACATATAGTACCTGCGATAAATAATGTTAATGAACATTCAAGCATTTTTCATTAACATTTGTCGTTACCGTCCAAAACGTTTTAGGCGACGCATTGATTTCCACTTCATTTAAAACTCTTGCTAAGAGTAAGACGCAATATTTTTATCGTGATTTCATCCGAAAGTTGCACACTTGAATCTCGGGAATATCCTTCACTTGAGGATTTCAATTGAGGATATTCACGCGGAAACAAACGCCCGCGTATTCTTCCAGAGAGCACATACAATATTAACAGTTTTACTTTGTTCGATGCGAAGCTCAAGTTCAAAATCATTCAATCGATAGGCATAGGCATTGTCTTTTCCCTTCTACACCTCCCAAATGGTAGTCATTTAAAAGAAATTGCCTTTTTTCATTCTCACCTCCCTCAATCCCGAAAGCTTTTGAGAAAGAAGAGGATTTGAGAGAAGGGAACCGGGGCAGGAAAAAAATTCCACGACCTCCATTCCCATTGAATAAGCTAAGGATCTCGAATTCCCCCCGTCTCATTATTCCCTTAACTCACGCGCATGTAATTCTTATTCCACCGCCGAATGAGCCGCTGCGCTTGAGCTCTGAATTGAAAATGATTCCCTGAAAAAGCCCTGAAAGGAAAAAAATATATAAATTTCGGTCGCGGAGCAGGGTTTTCGATTGGCGCGATAATGCAAGTGGCATTATGGGAACGGAAAGCCACTCCCTCGGGCCATTCTCGCGTTTCTCCGTCCCGGGGTCCGGCGAATGAAAGCGCGGCCGACCGCCGTCCATCTCAATTTTTAATGCCCCATCTCGCCGTCTAAGGCCGCACTCATTTTCATTCAATCCCGTTTCCACATCCCGGATTCAAACAGAGAGCTCTCTTTTTCTCTCCCGCTCTTCATTCAGGTAATCCTCATGGGGGCGAGCGTGAAGGAAACTTGGTCCTCCGTGTTCATCAGTGTGCGTGCCTTCGTGGCAGGGCACTTCCGTCTTGCCGAAATGGCGTTAAAAAGCGTCTTCTCGGGAGTCATTCATTTAGATGGCTATTCCGACGCCTGCATTTTATCCTTTTCTCCTAAACTTACTAATGAGAACGGAATAACAAGTGTGGTAATTGTGTGCTTAATTTGAGTAAACAGAAACCCTGACGGCGTTTATAACCAGGCCAGAGAGTAAAATATGTGACAGCTTGTAATGGGTAAAGCGAGCTCAGTTCATAATTTGTTATTTCAGTGAGTTTATGGCTCTGCCCAGGAGCTCCAATCATGCACTCTTCATCAATTATTATTACATTTTCTGATTCTTCTTTTATAAAAATTCCCAGTTCATAATTTTAGTCTTTTACTGGCATTCCACGATTACACTTCGAAGCTTACTCCGTCTCCACTGTCTTGATCTCGGTCTACCCATGTTTTTTCTCCCTACCAGTAGACAATTTTTCTGTACCTTCTTACATTTTTAATAGATGGTCATTCTATTTGTATGATTACTCTTTCTGTTTAATCTTATTCTAACTGCCACCCACCCGTCTCACGGACCTATATCTCTCTATCTGTCTTCAAGTTTGTGTTTGTCTGTGATTGTTTCTCTTCAACTTAGGATTCATATCTTCAGACTCCGTTTAGAATAATTATATAATTATAGAATTTCATGCTATATTTCTCATTCGATGTATCTTCTTTAATCCCTCTGATCTTTTAGTTGTCAGGGTGGATTTTTTTATCAATGACTTTAACTTAAAGTACCTTACTTCGTTATTCCTTCGGAATGACCTATTCCAGTACTGTATTATTCATGACAGTTTCTGATATTTATTTGATTTTCCTGAGAAAACCACGGTATTAATAATTGTGCGCTTTGCTTTTTTGTGGTTTAACAATTTTACTTTGCAATTTGCCTTCATCATTCTAAATAATGACTATATTGCCCGTATGTAGTAAAATATGAGAATCCACATTTTATTCTTACACCAGGAGGTATATTTCGGATTTTACATCCTCTTATTAGTCCCTTGATATGAATATTCATTGAAAATATTTATAGCTGGTCGAGCAAATATTATCATGCACAATGGACTACTTTTGTTAGTGGAGATCTCATTACAGATATTTCTACTGGCAAAGTAGTATACATCCACATAGAGGGTATGTATAGTATATAGCCCCGGAAATGCATGGGTCTATCGATCTCACGATATTCTTGCTACTAGTTATGAAAAGTTCGGAATTTCCGTTCCCAAATAACTTTTTAGGCAATGGAAGTTCCTTTTGGGATACACAATAACTGATTTGCCCGTTAGAGTTGATTCTGAAAAGAGAAAGACGCCATTGAGAACATTAGAGCTTAATTGAGCTCCATTTACTTTATGATGGACTGTTAAGGGAGTATGAGAAATATGAGGAATATTATAAATGATTTTTATTTCTCTAATATCAGATTTTGAATATTAGTTTTATAAAAGGAAATACCTTTTATTGTGGAAAAGTGATTTTTTTCCAAATCGTATTAAATATCATTAAATTGTGATAGAGCTATTCCATAGTGACATGTAATACGAGACTGACTATTTTCAAGGTGAACAGAGCATCAGTATTCCTAGGAAAAATACCTACCAAAAATTTAATCTTAACAACAGCAATTCATAAAAAAAACCTTTTCACCGCAAGCAGTCTTCACCTCTCTTTTTGGTTTGATAAATTACATCAGATTTCACGTAATACTAAACCGTGCGGTCTGTAAAATTCAAAAACACTCTTTAGGGCGGGGTGATGGACTCCTTTTCCCTTGTGGTATCCTATTAAAATATGAGGTGCACTGCGAAATACAGCTTCAATGTATTCATGGGAGTAACTTGCTCGAATTTGAACCCTTTACCCACAGGATAGGAAACAAACTCCGCGGATTTGGTTACCACATTGCCATAAAAAATAGAAATGAAAAAATATAAATGGTACTGAAAATCCTTTCATAAGCTCCATTAAATTTGATTAAAATGTCTTCCGATGCACCGGAGCGTCATTTTAATGACATATTATCACGGCCATACCTCTCAACCGCCCTCGCTCTTTGCACCCCACTGTGCTCGTTCCCCCAAGCCGGGCCTCCTCCGCTCGACCTCCTTCTGTCCCCGTCGCAATGACTCTCCCTTCCCCAAAGCTACCCCCCATCGCAGTGCCTCGGGTCCCTTCCACCCCTCCCTCACGCCGATAATGCAGGCCGTGCATCATTTTAAAGCCCATTGAGAAGATATATGTACCTCCGTAAAAGGCACGCCACCTCTCGCGGTGTACGCGAGTATGCAGAAAGCATTGCCTTTGGGCGAATAAAAGAGCCATTCTTCTCCACGCTCGCTCCCCTCCCGATCTCGACTATCCTTTCTTCCCTCCCCCTTTTTCCCTCCTCCTCCATCCCCCGTCCCCTTGCTCCCACACCACCACCCAACCATCGACGCTCGACGTCCCTTTGCTTCCATCTGCGACCGCAAAGCGCGGCGAGCGGGTATACTGTGAAATCCTCCCGCTACACCACTCTCACCCCACCACTCCTCTTCCCAGCGCCGTTCCCCCACACCGACTCCTCTGTATCCGAAATAAAAGTTTATCTCGCGAGAAAATGAAAACAAGGAGTGGCGGCATACGTTACTCTAATAAACAGGCAATAACTGCGGAAAATTTTGGAGTGGTCCGTAATTATCTGGTTTGACATTAAAAAAACAAGTGAATAATGGCGGAATATTTCCCAGTAACGTTTTATTCGTTGAAGTCTTATTGTCAGCTTGTTTAGCTCTTAGCTGGTGAAGTATTCCACCGATGTAAGGGAAACTTTAAGCTACAGAACGTTTTAATAGTGTCTTTTCACTAAACTCACTAATATTTTAGCTAAGAGAATATTATTTTAGGCTGTGGTTCAGTTACGTAATGGGTAATGATTTTGGTTGTGAATCCGAAATTTTCTATGCTCGTATTTGGGTTTTATCTTTAGATATCTCTAGCTAACCAAGATTGTTTGACGTTCTGGGTACCTAGACTTCTAGATTTACTACAGGCGGAGTACTCGGTGCCCCTTCTATGCCGTACGCTCGAATTTCTAATGCCGCAAGGCTCAGTACCAGAGGATTTCTAGTCCTAACCGTTGAAATAACCCAGAGCGATGACGTGTAATTTAGAATGATAACGCCGTGCATGTCGTACGGAAAAGTACTTAATTTTTTGTGACGACATATTTTCTGTCGATGCAGTATTTTTGAATGCTTCTTTTTTAAATTAAGTATTTCTTTTTTATTTCATAAATTTCACTCCAATTTTGATGCATTTGGCCTAAGATTTATATAATGGAGGCGGTTAAATTTTTTGATTGACAAATTAATTAAACTCTATAAACTCTTGTCTTTCTAATCTACGTTCAATCTTTAAATGAGGGATATCTTTGCATAGATATCCAAAATGCATAAACCACGTTTTGGAAAATTATTTCTTTCACGATAAACTGTAAAAGAATGCATGTATGGCATGTCTTTTAAAATATAAATGAATTACTTGATATTGGCTGCTTTTATTACTAGCCATCTCGACACTGAGGCTTATTAACATTTTACTTTGGCTATGTTAGTATTGAGAATTGTTAAATATTAAAAAAAAATTGCCAGTGACCTTTATATTAGTATAGTATGATTTCATTTTAAGAATTCACCCTCTTGAAAAAACTCATGACCAACGCGCACGTACAGCAGTGGATACGGATAGATTGTTTTTTCTGTGTCAATAGAGGCTATTCCTGGCTTGCATCATGATGCCGACGTTAAAAAATGATCAATTGGGTGCTGCACCTTTAGTGTTTTTAGAACCACGCGGTTAAATTAGAGGATGAATATTTACTCGACCGAAAAGTTGAGACTTATTGCTGCCCTTTAATCGGTTG